>NW_020868928.1:659875-694875 GCF_003789085.1 Penaeus vannamei
GTGAAAACGATGGATAGGCACTAGGGACGTGGTATAGATTAGAGTATCTGGATTTAGTCTGGGAAAGGAATTGGACTGAGGGTGAGGGAGTAGGGTAGGTTGGTTTGAGGTAGACGGAAGATACAGAGCCATCTTGAGAAGAGAGGGGACAAGAGCCAAGGAGTTTGGGAATAGGTGGAGAGAGAATAAACTCGTCAGTCTGGCCTCACATAATGGTTGATTAAAAAGCTAAATAAATGTGCTAGACATCTACGGTTATATAGCACTAAAGGAAAGTATATATAAGGAGGGGTGAAGGGTGATAGCTCCTATGCGTCAACTATCTAGAGTAGTCTTGAAAGGTTAAAGATGAGTAAAGGAGTTGATGTGTGAATGGGTTATGATGGGTCTAGGTAAGGGAATTACATAAGGGTTTCACGTGTGTATCCAGGAGGGAGTGGAAATGATAGAGGGGATGGAGGGAGAGCGAATGTACGTGTAGTTGGAGTTGAGGGTGGGGGTTATGTTGGGAGTTCGAGGAAGTGGTGTACGGGTATGAGTAGGAGGAGGAGGAGTGTTGGGAGGATGGATATCGGAAGTAATTGGAGTTGAGGGGGATGGGTTGTGTTGGGAGGCAGTAGGAGGAAGGGGTGTAGGGGGATATGAGTAGGAGGAGGATGGATATCGGCAGTCACTTCGAGTGTGGAGGGAGCATTAGGTGTGGAAGTCTGTCTCAAGCATATAGCTTTGAATATCTTCTATGTTTTTTCCAGTGGAGTTGGTTGGAGGGGAAGAAGAGGCTGGTGTTTGAGGAATAAAGGCAAAGATAGTTTGAGGTAAGTGTGTGGTAGGCGAAGAAAGGGTGGAACGTTTAGTCTGTCTGCTGCAGGTAGTGCGGGGAGGAAGAGGAGACGGTGTTGGGGCAGTAGTTGAGATTGGAGCTGTAGTTGATATTGGTGTCTGGATTTAGCGTGGCAAAAGAATTTGGCTGGGGAAGGTAGGATGTAGAAGTGGAAATGGGAAAGTAAGTAGGTATAGGGGAGAGTGTAGTAACATCCTGGGTTGGAGGGGGAGGGTCAGAGAGAGCGACATTACTAGAGTAGGGGGTATGAAAGAAACCTAGTCGGTGTACTTCCTGTCTGGCTTCGCGCAGAGTGAGACCATTTTTGTATCTGAGAGTTGCTACCTCAGACTCAAACTTGTAAGTGGGACAGCCTCTATAATATACATTATGGGGGCCATTGCGGTTAGCACATGTGCGTATTTGTGCATGGCAGTTTGATCGGTTATGAACGGGTTGGGCACATTGGGGGTATCGGTCTGTGGAACGGCAGTGTTTGGCAGGATGTCAAAGCGCGCCAACAATTTTGACATTGACGGGGAGGTCATGTGTACGGAAAGTAATTTTAGCAATGTTGGTGGGTTTCTTTCGATGACCTCTACGAGGAATGGAATAGCAATGTACTGATATCACATCACAGTCTTTGAGGCAGCCGAGTAATTACTCTCCACAATCTGACCAATCGATATCCAAAGGGCAGCTTGCTCGAGAGATAGTGACAGTTCTAGTACAAGTATTAAGAGTTGGATGAGGTTCTTCAGGAATGGAGTTGCCAGAAAAATCAGTTAGATTTGATAATGCTATAGCTTCAGTTTCAGATGTAAATGTAACGAGATGGAACAAGCAGATTGGGTACGGAAGGGGACTCTGCCCACTTGGAAACTAGGAGACATTGTTGAAAGAGGAATGTTGCCTGAGTGAGGAGCTGTAGGGGGGATCACGAAAAATCGGTCCCATTTGGCTGGGCTAAATAGAGTATTTAAGGTATTGGTAGAGTTGTGGGTGGTAGAAGGACAGGGGCGTGTGGAATAAGGAGTATTGTTGAGGGGGTATATGGAGATGGAGAATAAGGCTTTAAGGTAGTAATGAGGGAAGATGAGGTGATTGGTGAAGAAGGCTGTGGGGGTAGAGCTGATGAAGTTGAGGAAGTTGGGAGAGTAGGAGTCTCGACTTGGGTGGATAATGCACTAGTAGGCATTGAGGAGTGGGTAGTAGTTGTAATGTTCAGAGTCGTGGTCAAAGGAGAGCCTGGGGTCGGGGAACCAGGAGAGTTTGAATTGGTGGGGCTATTTGATAAAGGGGCAAGCCTCATTACCTCTAATATGGGTATTACTTCTTCATTACTGGCCATGGGAAGCCTTGGCTAAATAAACAGTTCACCCCTCAGGGTCCCCTTGAGGGGTAAGAGCTAAACAACAAAACGTTAATACCGTGCCCAGGACTGGCACCTTAGGAAGTAGATAGTAGAAGGGGTTGGAGAAGGGACCGAAATGAAAGAGCTGGAGGGAGAAAAGACCATGCAAAATTAGTTGAGTCGAGGGTTGAGGCCCAAGGCAGGGGAGATCCCTGCACTGGGTCTGTCTCCGTCTCCTAAGCCCCCCCACGACAACGGGCAAGGGATTGGAGGGCTGGCCTTACATAGAGTGAGGCCTAGTTTGAATCTGAGAACTGCTACCTCAAATTCGACCTTATAGGCAAAGGCATCTCCTATAAAATATATTATGGGAGCTACCACAATTTGCACATGTGTGTGACTGAGCAGAGCAATTTGAACTGTCATGACCAGGTTGGGCACATAGACGGCAGCAAGCTGTAGAGCGAGTGTTTGGCTGGTTGGCTAGAACGCTAACATTTCTGACTGACGGGGACGGCTTTGGTATGGCCAGACAGAGAAGGACACTCCACCAATATAAACTTCACAGGGGAGGTCATGTCTACGGAAGCTAATCCTGGTAATATTGGTGTTGGATTTATGCTGACCACTGGGAGGAATAGTGTAGCACTGTACTGCCACTGCATCATAGTAAATAAGGCAGGCGAGCAGGTCATTTTCACTGTCTGAACAGTCCTTGTCTTAGGGCAATCAGTTGGGGAGATGCTAAGTTTTGGTACAAGTATTAAGGGGAGGAGTAAGGTAAGGCTGGAATAGGTTTGCCAGTGAGGTCAGTCAGGGTAGATAGTGGACAATCTTGGGTCTCAGATGTAACGATCGGAACGACTGCAGAGTAAGGGGCTGTAGTGGGGAATCACACAGAATCGAAAATGCCATGGTCAAAGGAGAGACAGAGGTCAGGAAACCAAAGAAGTCAAATTTGGATAGGCTAATTGATGAATGGGAAACATTTAATGCTAAAAAATCTTCAATATGGGCCATGGCGAGCCTAAAATATGTGGGGAGGAGAAACGGACTGCCCCTCAGGGTCCCCAAAAGGGGTATGGGCTAGGCAATCAACCAAGGGAATACCGTGCCCATGGCTCCTGGAGGCCGTCCAAGAGTTACACAAAGCCAACCTTTCATCCTTTCAGCACGGCTCTCACACTTTGGGAAGTGGACAGAAGGGGATGAAGAAGAGAAGGAAAAGGAAAGGGGAGAAGAAGAGACCATGCAAAATTAGCTGAAGCAAGGGTTGAGATTCAAAGTAGGGGTGATCCCTTCAATAGGCCTCAGTCTCCGTCTCCTACGTCCCAAACGACTACAACGGGCAAAACTAAAGTAAATAGAAACAAAATAATATTACAGCAGTTTTGATTTTAATGGCAAAGCATGTTATAACTTTCTATCATTGTATCTTTTACTTCTCTTTTTCTTTTACTAATAGCTCCATTGTTCATTTCTGTTAAGAGTCTGTAACAATGCAGAACTACATAAAGAGGAACAAGCAAGTTTATAGGAAAGGAAATTATAGACAATCTATATTGATGATATCCGAAAATCAGATTGCCTGTAAACTGAAGCCATTTTCAAATTTTATTGAAGTTGTAAGTTATAACTTCCATCTTATAATATACTGCTGCAAAAGTCCAAAAGGTCTAAAATAATCCTGCAATACTTTATGCCCCGAATTTGGTGTCTACAGTCTTTTTAATTTTTTTTTCACATGGTTAAATTACAAAAGAAAAGTAAATGTATTTTTATATCAAAAGTCTTACAAAGTCTGTACAAAGCTTGTAATTGAATAAGAAATAAAGAGAACACAAAGCAAAGATTCTTTGCTGTGAACTTCAGCTTTGAGGACACAAGTATCAAATACTGTATATTTTTGTCTTCAAGATATATGGCTAAATACACATTCTAATAAACATTGTTTATTTGAAGCCATCTCAGTAAAATTGACAATCTCTCACTCTCACCTTCACATAAAAGAATCCCACTTAAATTCTTAAAAACAATTGTAAAAATAAATAACAATATTACTTCAGTTCTTGTTACTGCATTACAAGACAAAATACATGGCCTTTGAGCAGCCACAGACAAACCAACATTTAAGGCGCATCTGCACAGAAAAAATGAAAGAATGGAACTTACTGAATAAAACACATCATTCACTTTTCCAAAGCTATCATACTTTTCAATGTTTCTTTGTTTCACCACTTTTAAACCAGAGACTCGCAGGGCCTTGTTTTGAGTAAATCGGTGCCCAACCTTTGATGTAGTAATGAATTTCAATCAGTTAGGATAGCATATGTGTCCACTAGTTTCATTGGCTGGTAGACGAACTTTGAACAAGGCCACTTGAGTATCATGTTTCGATCAGGTTGTTAAAGAAGGAAAAAAAAAAAAAAAATCTGTAGCACATTATAAAAAAAAAAACTATTGTAAAAGGAAGAGGTTCAAGATACAGATACTGATATTGAGGACAACCAGATGCTTTTCCTATTTAAAAACACAGCCACTGACACACTCCTTCAAGCATTATGGGATCTTGGGGAGAATCTTCTGTTGTACGATCTTTCCATATCCACCTCGTCCACTGTCGTAGTCTGTGCGGTATTCATCACGAACCTGGAACAAAATTTGTAAGACTCAATGATAAGTACATTGTGAGTGTAGATCACATTATGTTACATGAGTTAGTTCACAAGTGACTTTTCTAGTATATGATTTTCAATGAAAAGGGCTCAAAAACTTTAGAGATAAACACCAAAAGGTAACTTTTTTTTGTCCATCTTCAGCAATTAGTCTTGTACATTAATGACAAAGAATTAGATTGTTCATATTCTAAATCCTATTTGCTCAGCCTCAAAGATCAAAGAAAACATGTTATTATGGGATTTTACTGCAGAAAGATGTTCTTTATCCATGTAGTAGGGCACATGATACATTTTGTGAATTTCATGTGATCAGCCATGAAGGAATCAATGACTAGGCCTAATGTGACCTCATTTTATTTCCCTATTCCTTGAATTTTTAAAAATATTTTTTCTAAAATTAATAATATTGGTAGTTACTATCATTAGATAAAATCATTCTCATAATGTTATCAAAATACAAAAACACAATAAGAAATAGAAATCATCTTTCCAAAAACCTCAGAAAATGGTAAGCAGGCATGTAAGGATAGTAATTGACTCCTAGGTGAATAGTACTTGTGGAGTCACCTAAGTGTAAACACAATTAATAAACTATGAGACAAAACAACACTTGTTTGGTGTATATAATATTTTTAAGATGAACATAAAGAAAACTGTATTGTTGCCTCTGTAAAATCCTATTTGCTCTACTTTACAATCACCTGTAATAAAGATGAATTGACCATATTTTTTTTTTTACTTTTTGTTAAAAATTGTACAAAGCCTGGGGTTTGCTAGGGAATGGTGAATAATTGCCTATGATTAAAAACACTAATACATAGAGTTATTTCTCATACCTAATAGATTAATGCAATAAACCTATAAACACTGTATAATAACACTCTCAAAACAATATCAACCCTAATCAAACCCCAATGAAATTTTTCAGGTACCTTTATATATAATGAAATTTTAATCAAAAGTCAAGCACACAATATAAAGCAAGGATAAAATACCTGTCCACCACTCTTTCCTCGCCCATACTGTCGTCCCTCAATGAAACCTGCATCCCAATCTGTACGAACAATGCGGTCATCAAGGCGAGTTCCGTTGATGTACCTCATGCACTGCTCCGATTCTTCCCTGTAAAATAAATATGGGAGAGAAATTAATCAGTAATAATTATAAAATTGGTTATGTTATTATTATTACTACACAGTTTGTGCTGGGATGGCATGACATACATGGCATGTCCAGAGGATTAAATAACTAATCCTACTTGTCACTCCTCTTTGCCCTTTCCTTTGATTTTTGTAGACTTTTTAAAAATCTATTGCTGTTAGTATTTTAATGAAATTATAATAATTACATAGTTAATAATAATCAAAACTAAAACAATATCAAAGGCATTACATATATATTTTCCAAAAAAAAATTAGGAACTGGGTTATCAGGTTAGGTCATATCAGGTCTAGTAATAGACTCCTTGGTGTCTGAGCCCTTGTAGAGCCATCTCTGTGCAACAAAATTCACAAAGAACGGTATATACAAATACCTGTAAACAAAGGCCTAAATCTGCATTATCAATAAACTATGTTTGCAAAAAATGGACTCAATATTTAGCCTAACAACAACAGACTGATGCTAACTCAAACCCTTCCAGGTATTTATATGTTCTTAAACCCAATAAACTGCTGCCTACCACACACCACATGATGGAAAGTATGTAGCTCTGACACACACCATAGGAAAGCTTTTTCTAAAGTGGCTGCATTATATATTGCTTCCATAAGCAACAAAAGTAAACAAAACATTCCTTAAAGAGCAGTGATGATGAACAGTGTTAAAAGTCAAAATGACCTGCTAATTGAAAAAAAGTTACCATCTCATGTGGTAAGGCTAACCTAACCTAACACACATTCGTAAGATTTATGATCAATTATTATAGAACAAATAAACTTACCTTGTAAAATACTCAACGAAACAAAATCCACATGGAGTCCTCTTAACCTTGTCAAGCCCCATAATGATCCTCTTTACATCTCCAGCACGGCCAAACAGCTCATAAAGTTGTTCTTCAGTAGTATAAAAGGAAAGGTTGCCCACATACAGCGTGCTGGATGTGCGTAGGAGTCTTTCTTGCTCCGACCGTGAACCCTGGAAAAGTAAAAGATACTAGTGTTGGTCTTATACCATTTGTCTTAAAACTATCTAGGTTAATCTTTACAGTATGGATGCACTAACCTAGGGCTAAGTGAATGATATTCTTGTTGACATTAAAAGTTGTAGTTGTCAGTACATGAAATGATCTGCAGACACAAATGTTAATACCAAAAATTGAGGAAAATCAGCACAATGTTTGGTAGGGGGTGTTGGGGCAGAGCCCTCCCATCAACCCTCCCCTCAGTCAGTCTCCCAGTCACGGCAATTCAGATTTTTTATATAACATTTGTGACACAGAGTTGGGGGACTTAGTCTCTGGCAAGTGTGTCCATATTGTAAAGAATTACTGCTATCTAAATTACTATTATCAATATTGAAGTTTGCAAGGAAGGTAATATTTTTCTTGGCAGGTAATCGTTTAAACCAAAATCTAAGGATTTCTGCCATTTCTGGTTTGCTGATGAAATTTCAGGAAGCTGGGCATACATTTATATGAAACTACAATTTGCATTTTTCATATGCCAGATTTTGTCTTGTTTTTTTAAATACGATATAAAATTTATGTCAACCAAACACACAACTCTGAAAAACTAAGTAATAAATGGTATTTCTCTATTGCTTTTCTTACTTTATGAAAAGGCAGACACTTTATAACAATTACATTCTCCTAAAAAACAATTTTGTCAATACCAGTTGTAATATTCAGTTCTAAATGAAGTACTATGCTATGAATATATTGCATTTTTATTGCATGCAAAATAAGACTGCATAGTTTGACTTGATTTTGAACTAAACATCATCATTCACTCAATATTCTGATATATCCTAACTGAGATGTCCATTTGCTTTCACTGCCAGCAGATAGGCTATTGTTAGTATATATATTTGATATCTGGGAAGAAAATAGAGAAGATAATTTGGAATATAACTAAATTTTGCACTCTCATTGAAACAAATAATAACTGTAGATGCTTACCATATAATTCCCTTAATTGCTGTGAAATCCCATAAATTACTTGCCGAATAAAAACATAGCTGCATTTCCATCTATTTGTCATTCAACAAAGGGTTAGTATGTCTGCTTTAAGGCTTAGTAAGCTGAAATTGTGGGGCAAAATATTTAAAATATACACAGAATCAGTTACCTTATTGTCTGTGACCACCCCAAGGGAGACTGTTGCCCCCTAAACCACACCAAGGAAATAAAAAAAATCCTCCGCGTATTTACGGCAGAAGAGAGCGTCGAACAGACTTACCAGGATGGAAAGTATGGCAGATGCACACCTAAGATATCTGTTTGAGTTCCTGGTTGCACACCTGAGTGATTTAGTCAACGATCGAAATAGTTATGTAACATCAATATGGAACAAGGAACTTACTATGAGATTGAAGCCCTTTCAAGCATTTTGCTATCTGAAAAGTTTCAGGATGCGTACTCTTGAAGTGCACACTTGGTAACTGTTGCACACTGCACACTTTTATCATGCACGCCCCAGGTCTCGTAAAAAAATGCTGTACTTTTTATACTGGCTATTAGGAGCTCCCACATGTTGGTCATATGCTCTCTGCTGGAGTGAATACATGAAGGATTCTTTGTATTCCATTGCAGGAGTTGGAGGGTGGCAGCCCCGCATAAGGGGGTGGTTGCAGCGGGTACAGCCCCCTGCATAAGCCATTATAGTGACAGATTCTGTGTATATTATTCATATTTCTCCCTGCAATTTCCCTTGAATCTTTCATGTCCTCCCCTGCTATCAGGGCCAAGATTGTCACTAATATGGGGGTTCCGCACAATAATTTCTATATATTTGGATAGTAGAGAGTAAGAGGAAACCATCAATATCAAAATCGTCGCACTCTTTAGGTAGAACTATTCTGTAAAATTACCTTTCCCAATATTGGCTATAACAAATATCTTCATTTTTTTGTAGTTCTACACACTCACAAAAACCTCATCCAAATCACATGGTGTACCAAACACTCTGACTATTGATATCTGGATCCAAACTCTCGCAACTGTTGGTCAGCGCTGGTAAAAACTATCATAAAACAGGAAATACACATCATAAACCGTTCTCCGGTGCCAATGTTGTAAGTAGCGGCGATGCGGTTCTTCCAGCAACATTTATCATGCAAAAAATGGCCATTACCAATGAAATAAGAAAGACCATTTCTTTCACCCCATAACACAAACATTCAATATTCGAGATTTCTCTACGCCGCTCACCTCAAAAAATATTCAAATCTGTCTAAACCTCTCTCCTCCCTTAAGCTTTTATCATACCAACATATTCTCAGAATTTACCCTCTTACAAACTCCGTTGTATTCCCTGTACATGAACATCGACAGAAAACCTCTGCTCACGTGATTACGAGAGAGAAAGTGTCAGGAGGAGCAAAATGACGGAGAAGGGAGGGAGAAAACGAGGCCTGAGATGAATTAGAGAAGGGGAGAGGGAGAGGAGAATCGAGAAGTAAGAGAGGAGAAGATGCGGAATTTGGCTAAATACGAATAAAAACTGTTTTATTGCAGACAAGGAGAACGGAGACGAGAGAGAGAGTATTTACCTTACGTACTAAACTTTTTAAGTGTTGAAACGTCAAAGCAACAACTGTACATATCTTTACTTAGGGTGGTCTTTATCGATGTCGTTCTATCTAATCATCATTCACGCCCTCTCTCACTCAATACACGTGTATCATCTCTCTCTCTGCCTCATTTCTTATCATGTGATTACTCTTAGACACATACTCACTCACAATAATTCATCTAAATAATACTCCATATTTGAGCCTCGTCTTTTTCTCACTGAAGCATAAAAGTCACTAGATTCGAAATTCCAGGTCTGCTCCTCGTATTCCCTTATTGCAACTTTTATTCTGATCTTCTTATATTGAATTTAATTACCCTCCTTACCGGATAATTAAAAATTCTCTGAGATGATAATTCCCACCTTCCTCTTCCTTTATTAAAATATCTCACGCTATACACTAAATTAAAATCCCGTATCGCATAATTAATGAATCTCTATCTCCTCTCCCTCCCCATCCCTTCTCTCCTACGTCTTAGTCTATAGGTCCTCGATTTTTATCACCTCCTTCCCTCACCTCTGATTACAATCCAGTAAACATCAATGCTCGTATTATTTTATCCCACACTCGTTACAACTACTTCCACACTCTATATATCACTCCTCCTCAATATACCTAACTATAACTTCAATAAAACGACTACCTATAATATCCACACCTCCTTACACATACCTTCCTCCCTCGCAAATACATAAACTACATATATATATTTTATTCAAACCTATCACATTCATACGTACGTAATCCTCCCTCACCTCCCGTCTAGTATACATATATGAATAAAAAAAAGGAGAGATAAAGATTGCACAAAACTGAAGAGCAAAAGTTGATAATAAAAATCTCTGAGAGAAAATGCAGGTATATAATTTACATCAAACGAAATGAGCACACTAATAATATAAAATCGACTAATATAATAATAAAAAATATAAATTCATCATTAATAGAATAAATCAAATCACACTCACAATATAAACAACTGAGATTAATGTAGACGATACAATCAACTAGATAAATAATAATAATAATATAATAATAATAATAATAATTGAATCAGTCAAAGAATAATGATGAATAAATATGTACATACAGACATATACTCGAGATAACATACAATGCTAACAAAATAAATAACAATAACACATAATCACCACTCTACAACAACAACAACGCACACACACACACACCACACGCACACACAATCACAACAACTCAACAACTAAACTATATTGAATAATAATAATATAATTAGATTAATAAATGATATATAAATATATAATATTTATATAGATAATAAATTATAAATATAATATATAATATTAAAATATTAATAAATTGATTATAATATATAGATAATTACTAAATTAAATAAAATTAAATAATTAATAGTTAATATATCTAGATAATAATTAAATAAATATATAATATACATATCAAATTATAAATTAATAAATTAGATAATGTTATATATAATAAATTATATCATAATAACAATAATAATTAATATAACAAAGTAAATAATATATATATTAGATAATATATATATAATAGATTAATAATTATATATAATATATAATTAAATTTAATTAATATATAATAATATGGATATATAATTAATATATTAATTAATTAATAATGTAATTATACATAATAATCATTATATGAATAACAATTCCTTAATAATTTAATTCAAGAGCCATACATCACTATCAATTACACTAATAATAATATCAATAATCAATCTTGATATATATCTATCATAATAATAATAATAATATAAATAATATATCATAATGGAATATACATTACATAATAATAAATAATAAATAATCCTCTTCCCTACTTCCTTCTCCTTTTTTCTCTTTCTCTCTCTCCTCTCTCTCTCTTCTCTCTCTCTCTTCCTCTCTCTCTGTCTCTGTCTCTGTCTCTGTCTCTGTCTCTCTGTCCTGTCTCTGTCTCTGTCTCTGTCTCTCTCTCTCTCTCTCTCTTCTCTCTTCTCTCTCTACCTCTCCTCTCTCTCACTACCTCTCCTCTCCTCTCTCGCTATCTATCTCCTTCTCTCTCTCCTTTTTTATAAGCGCGGGTCCACCCCTGGGGTTACTATGGTCCAAGTGACCCGCCTACGCCCAAAAGCAGGGTTGGAGATGCCGATGGGCGGGGGCGCGGGGTAGGGGGGTGTGGGTGGGAGTGGGAGGGGGGGGTTCCGAAGCTTGACCACTGCTTCCATCATCAACGGTTATATCAATTATGTTTTTTTCCTTTCTTTCCTTCCTTTTCTTTTTTTGTGTTGTTTCCTTTCTTACTTTTTTTTTTTTTTTTTTGGTTGAGGGTTAAATGTTTCGGATTTTTTTAAGGCGGGGGGGGGGGGGGGTAAGGAATCTAGACATTCCCAGAAAAAAAAAAAAAAAAAAAATCTTTCCATTCAAGGATTTTCTAGAGATCGAATTCCCACTTGGCATTCCTTTCGAATTAGAGAAAAAAAAGAAAGAAAGAAGGGAAAAGAAAAAGAAAAGAAAAAGAAAAAAGAAAAAAAAGAGAAAGAAAAGAAAAAGAGAAAGAAAGAAAACGAAAAAAGAAAAGAAAAAGAAAGAAAGAAAAGAAAAAGAAAAAATAAAAGAAAAGAAAGAAAAGAAAAAAAAGAAAAATAACAAAAAAGAGAAAGAAAGAAAAAGAGAAAAAGAACAAAAAAAAAAAGAAAAGAAAGAAAGAAAAAGAAAAAAAAGAAAGGAAAAAAAAAAAAAAAAAAAAAAAAGACCAATGCAGCCTCTAACCAAAGGACAAGGCTATCTCACACGACCCTCATTTTCTCCTCAAGGAAAAACAGGCCTCTGAGATTCACTCGTAATGGGGAGGAAGTTATCGCATAGCTTTGAGTTATTCTCTCTCTCTCTCTCTCTCTGTCTTTGTTTCTTTCGCTCTCTTTCTGCTTTTGTATCTTTCTCTCTTTATCTCTCTCTGTCTTTGTCTCTTTCATTTTTTCTCTCTCTCTGTCTTTATCTCTTTCTCTCTCTCTCTGTTTTTTCTCTCTCTCTCTCTCTCTCTCAGACTTTGTCTCTCTCTGTCTTTGTCTCTGCCTCTCCCTTCCTCTTTCTACATTTGTATGTGTCTGTTTCTCTGTCTGTCTCTCTTTCTCTCATCTCGTCACTCCCCCATCCACCACCCCTCTCCTCTTCTCTTTTCTCTCTCCTTCTCCCCCCCCCCCATCCTCTATCATGAACGATTTGTCCCAGAATCGACGAATTCCTGATGATCGCTTCTTCAGGCCATTTTACCTGGACATTCCTGGGTTGTGTACGTGGTCAAAAATGGCCAATAATGGAAAATGAAATGATTCCTAAAGTGGCAAAATGATGTGCTAATGTTGCGTGTTTAAAGTATTTATTGTTTCTTTTCTTTTTTTCTCTCTCTTTATTAATAATTTCGTTCTTTTTCTGTCGTATTATTTTCCGGTGGATATTTCAACTACCCGCGTTGGTGTGGTTGACTACGCTTCTTTCACGGTTTTCGGGTTTCTCTTTTGTTTCTCCGCTCCTAAACTCTTGTTCTATATACCTGTGCATAAATATATACATTTTTTTTCCTTTCTCATTACCAGGTTCGTGCACCTCCAGCAAACCGTTGCCGTCATGCACACGTGGGTCAGTGGCACGTCCGACCTCTGAGCTGGGAGAGCCACGAACGTCGTCACGCAGCCTTGTGTGTGTGCGTGCGTGTGTGTGTGTGTGTGTTGCAAACGCCGCCACTAAGCAGAGCCCAAATCAGCATTTATATTCATAGCTAAACAAGCCCTCGACCTGGTCACGGAGGAGGCCAAAGAGGAGGCTCCGTGGCTGACGGTCCCAGCTGTTTGGATTTCCTTTTTAGCGGCGCCATCTGTTGACTGAACGTTGCTCTCGGAGTGACCCGACAAATGCCATCTGTTGATTGGGCGCTGTACTAAGAATGACGCAATGAACCGCCGGGGTCATAAACAAGGTCCGGTCGCCGCTCGCCTCACCCGAAGCTCAGTGAAATGAAACTGTACCCAATACCCCGCCATATGGTCTCCGTCATCTCCCGCGTGGTCAGTACGCCAGCGCCATCTATGAGACGGATTCGCAGGACGATCGCATCAAGGAGCCGAGAAATCAGATTCGGCCTCGCGCTCCCCGACTCGTTCCCAGAGCCGCCCCGGGAGCCCAGAGCATTATCCCAATGATATAAGGACACGCTGACGACCCTAATTACGACTTGGGCAAGAGAGAGAAGCCACTAAGTAATGGGTTCCCGAACTACGACCGGCGTGATCAGTAGCCTCGGCTTAATGCACGGCTACATGGCCATCCATATTCTCTTCCCAAGCTCCGGTGCTAATGAAGTGTTCTGGCATGTAAGTCCATCCCTGTTTAAGCGGTTCTCGGCCGAATACGGACCCGCTTCGGCTGCCGGTTCTCCCTCGCTCGGTGGCCGTTCGACCGGTCAGCGGCGGAGGAGGAAGCAGGAAACTTTGTATGTTTTATTTCAGAAGCTTTTTTTGCGTTTTTCTGTCTCAGTAGTTTTATAATAATAATAATAATCATATTATTATAGTTATCATCATTATTGTTATTATTGTTATTTAATTTTTTAGGGGATTTTGACTTAGATCATAATAATTTTAGTGGTGAATGTTCCACATCAGGTATAAAGAGAAAGAGAGAGAGAGAGAGAGAGAGAGAGAGAGAGAGAGCCAGAGCCACTAACAAACACAAGTTTCCACTCACACACTCCCAGTCCGTGGGAAGTTGACAGTCTCTCTCTCTCTCTCTTTCTCTTTCTATCTCTCTCTCTCTCACCCTTTTTTTCTAACCTTGAATCTCTGGAATGTGAAGGAAGATGAACAAATAGATGGCTTTGTTTCGGGTCAAAGGTCAGCCTCCGAGTTCCGGTCATCAGGTCTACGAGAAGGCCATCTGTTCTGCCTCTCCCGATGAGGATGCAGAAGGTGAAGACAAGGTTCATGTACTGGGTTTATTTTATTTTATTTTCAGAATTTATTCAATTAAATGTATTGACGTAATAAAACGTAATAACACAGTGATGATAAAAGATAATAAAAGAGTATTGACACGACTGATAATAAAGGGATCCGTGGCAGTATTTTTTTTTTTTTTTTACAAGGTTTTTTACTGGGTCGTTTATCGTTCGATTTTGTTTTCAGAATGTATTCAATAAAACGTAATAACACGAGTGATAATGGAGGGAGTCGTGGCAGTATTTTTTCCTTTTTTAGTATGTTTTATTTTTTTTTTTTTTTTTTTTTTTATCTTCCTACAGTATTTTTTCAGCTTTGTGCGAGAAAGGATTTTATGCGTGTTTTTTCTCGCTTTTTGACTGGTCAGTTTATCAATTTGACCGAATTATTTGTACGCCATGTTTTACTGTTACGATCAATATCATACGTAACCCTATCTCGCTAACCGAAAAAGGTCTTTTTTTTTATCTCTTTCCTCTTCCAGCGCCCTCTAATTTCAATCGCTAATTTAATCCATCTTTATTAACGCCAAACCAAGCCACCAATGTCGCGTGTCCAAATCCCGATCAGAACCAGTTATTAAATGAATTACTGGATCCTCCCTCGCTCGTTCGCCTGTTTTCTTCTGCTTCCGCTCTCTCTCTCTCTCTTTCTTTCTTTCTCTCTCTCTCTTTTTCTCTTTCTTTCTTTTTCTCTCTCATTCTCTTTCTGTTTCTCTCTCTCTTTTTCCTTCTTTTCTCTTTTCATTTTCTTCTTCGGCTCATCTCTCTCTGTCTGTCTGTCCTCCTCTCTCTCTGATATCAAATAATAATTAATGATATAATGATAATCATGATCACAGATAATATATAACTTCATACTCAGTTCTACATAATGTCACATCACAATAATCTCATATCTCTTCTCATTACATAATAATACGATAATAAGAATGTAGTGGTATATGATCGACACTCACTCGTAATCTAATAATAATTACATATCTACAATACATAATGATCTAAATAATTCAATAATAATATATAATTCAACTAAATAATTACATAATTAATTACATATAATAATACATAATAATAATGGATAATAAATAATAATAATAGATAATCATTAATAATACTAATTGAATATAATCTATAATCTAACAATATGATAATAATTAATAATAATAATAATAATTAATAATAATAATAATAATAATAATAATAATAATAATAATAATAATTATATAATAATTAATAATAATAATTAATAATATAATGATTAATAATATAATAATAAGGATAATTAATAATAATCAATAATAATTAATAAATTAATATAATGAATAATAATAATAATAATAATAATAATAATAATAATAAATAATAATATAATAATAATAATAATAATAATAATAATATATAATAATAATTAATAATAATAATAATATGATAATAATAATATAATAATAATAATAATAATGACAATAATGACAGTAAAGAGTTATAACGATGGCAATAACAATGATGATGAAAATGATTAATCAAGCTATAATGATATCAATAGCAATAATGATAACAATTGGTAATGCCAATAATAAAGATAATAATGATAATGATGATAATGATGGTTAGAACAATAATGATAATAATGATGATAATTATAATATTGATAATGATTAGTAATGATAGTAATGATAAGAATAACGACAATAATAATGATAATGATGATGATAATCATGATCATCATTATCATCACATTTATAAAACAACAACAATGGTAATGATAATAAAAATAAGAACAATAATAATGATAACAATTATAATGACGATGATAACAATATTAATAATAGTAATAATGATAACGATAATGATAATAATAATGATGATAACAAGAATAACAATGATAATGATAACAAGAATAACAATGATAATGATAACAATAATAACAGTATTATTATTATGATGATGATAATAATAATAATAATAAGGATAATGACAGAAATAAAAATATTGATATTAACAATTAAATTGATATTGAAAATAATGATGATAGTTATAATAATAATGATAACAACAATGATGATATTAAGAATGATAATGATAATGATAGTAATCATGATAATAGTAATAGTAATAACAATGATGATGATAATTATCATAATCATTATTCTTGTTATTTTAAGAATAATAATAGACCTAATAAAGATAATGATAATGATAATAATGATAAGGATGATAAGAGTAATACCAAAAATAATAATTACGACAATGTTGACATTGATGATATTATTATCAAATATAATGATGATTATATTGATGATAACAAAGATTAATAAGAATAACAATAATATAATCAGTAATAATTAAAATAATAAAACCAAAAACAATACCAGCAGCAATAAAGGTAATTACAAATAACAATGATTGTAAAATGATGATGGATTATAATGATAATGATGATAATGATTGGTATATAAACAACAGTAATGATAATGATAATGATGATAATAACAATGATGATGATGATGATACTACTAATACTACTAATAGAAATAATAATATTATTAATAATAATGATAATAATGACAATAACGGTAATGATGATAATAATGATAATAATAATAATAATAATAATAAAGATAATAATGATCGTAATAATAAGGATAATGCTAATGATAATAATGATAGCGATAACAATAAGGATAATAACAATAGTAATGATAATAATGATTATGATAAAAATAACTATGATAATGATAGTAATAATAACAATGACGATAATTATAATGATGGTGATTTTAACAGTAGTGATAACAATAACAATAATAATGATAATGATAATAGTAACAATTATTATAATGATAACAGTAAAAATAGTAACGATGCTGATAATGATAACAATAATATTGATAATGATAACTGAAGATGATGATAATATTAATGAAGATGATAAAAGTAGTAATAATGATAATGATGAGAGCAATGATGATAATGATAATAATGCTAATGATAATGATGATGAAAGTAATAATGATAATAATGACAATAACAATAATAATAATAGTAATAATTATAACAACAGCAACAACAACACAACAACAATAATAATAATGATAATAATGATAATGATAATAGTAATAATAATAATAATAATAATAATAATAATAATAATAATAATAATAATAATAATATAATAATAATAATAATAATAATAATAATAATAATAATAATAATAATAATAATGATAATAATAATAATAATAATAATAATAATAATAATAATAATAATAATAATAATAATGATATGATAATAATAATAATTAATAATAATAATAATAATAATAATGATAATGATAATAATAATAAAAGATAATAATGATAGTAATAATTAATAATAATGATAATTAGTTATGTTGATGATGATGATAATGATAGCAATAATGATCATGATAATAATGATAATAATAGTAATGATAATAACAATAATGATAATAATAGTAATGATAATAATAGTAATAATAATAATGATAATGATCATAATGATAATAATAATAATAATAATAATGTTAATGATAATGATAAAAAATAATAGCAATAATAGTAATAGTAAAGCTATTAATGATAAAGATGATAATAATAGTAATGATAACAATGATAAAAATAATGGTTAGAACAATAATGATAATAATAACAATGATGATAATAACAATAATATAATGAAACCAATGATAATGATAATGATGATAATGATAATGATAATAGTATTATCAGTACTAATCGTAATAATGATGCTAATAATGATAATAAGAATAGTATTAATAATGATGATAATAACAATGATAATATTGAAAATAATAATAATAACAATATTAATGATAATAATAATGATAATAGTAATGACACTACTAATAAGGACAATAATAACTATGATAATGATAATTATGATAACAATCGAAATAGTAATAGAATAACAATTACAATGATAATGATAGTGATAATTATTAACTATATATTCAATAGTATTAAGAATAATGATAGTTATATACCTGCAAAAAATCATATAGAAGATTAAGGTGAATGAATTTGGAAATATTCGAATTTTAGAGCCTCTTTTTACTTATGTCTATCACATATGATAAAGTTAATTCACATCGATAAATTCAACAACTACACATCCTGAAGAGAATATATGATTTAGGAAATACTGGACGTCCGTTCATTTTCTAAAAATAGACCTAAGTCACGCCAGTACTTCAATCCTTTTTCACATTATTATAAATCTGATGAAATTATTGTAATTCTGTTTTATTTTGCATTCTAACGATATTCTTTCTTTCCTTTTTTGTTGCAATTCTATGGAAAATATCACGTATTTGCGATTTTTTAAACAATTTCCGTTCCATTATTGACTGTATATCATATTTTTACATTTCATCTTAAATTCCTTGGAGGTTAATGAAGAAATAATCTAAATCACTCCAAAAGTACCAGATGTTATGCACAACACAGTGTTATGTATGAGTTGTTATAACCCATAAACAGTAAAATAGTCTAAATAGATTAGAGAAACCGGCTCTTAAAGGAAGCCGGGACGTTTATCATGCTATTTTATAACACACTGAATCTTATCAATTCACAATCAACAAATAAATCCACAGAATCCCCCAATACAAAAAATGCGATAGGAAAAGAATCCCAAAAAAGCTTTAAAACTCCGCAATAGATTAGTATAGAATAGAGGAACGCGTCACTCACAAAGGGCTGCGTGAGTATCAAGCTATTTTCAGTATATTTTAAGTCATAAACTTATAACGGGAAAATAAATCATCAGTATAAGATGGAATTCAGAAACAAACTGAACATTAGAAAGATAACCCAAAATATAGTTCGAAAATCACTTTAAATAAAGATTAGAACAGAGAAAGCGTCCGTCGGGAGGCCGGGCGAGTATCAAGCTATAACGCATTCTATATCATGTGAATTCACACTTAACACAGAACCAACATGCTACATACATCATGAATTACTTTAAAGATCTACTTATCAACAAACTAAGGCAAAACAGGCTCATGAATTCCACAAATCAATTCTAGAACAGAGAAACGCGTCACTCGGGAAGTCCGAAATAATACAACACTCTCTTATAACGCATCATAAAGCCCGCAGACTCACAACACGTCTGAATCAAACGCCCAATAAAACCTAATGCCCCTAAACCAATCACACAATACCCTAAATACCCCTATTACGCCCCTAGAACCCGAAAATGAAGGCAAAAAGTGTGAAGGGAAGCCCCGGTGCCAGCGCGAGCGTTTGAAGGCGGCGCGCGGACGTCCGAGCAGAAGGTTGAGCAGGCCGCCGCCAGAAGGATCATATTTAAAGGCGCCATATTGATTTTTATAATGTTTGGATAGGTGTGGTTGGGGATGGAGGTTGCTCAGAGGAAATCGGGGAAAATGGAATGACTCTTGAAGTCAAAGCACCCTATTCAACCCTGCCATATGGTGAGTTAGCGGCCCGAGAGCCCCGCGGAGGAGGAAGGGGGCGAGAAGACCTCTTGGAAAGACCTCTAGGGAAGACAGACCTCTTGGGAAGACCTCTTGGGAAGACCTCTGGGGGAGACAGACCTCTTGGGAAGACATCTAGGGACGACAGACCTCATAGGAAGACAGACCTACTGGGAAGATAGATCTCTTGGGAAGACAAGACCTATTAGAAAGACAAACCTACTGGGACGACACACCTCTTAGGAAGACCTCTTGGGAAGACAGTAGACAGACCTCTTGGAAAGACCTTCTCAAGGCTGGAAGGGAAAAAAGGGGAGTCCCCAGCCCTCCTGTGGACTGGAGAAGAGCACACTTAGGTTCCCTTCCCCTCCTCTTCTTCCCACTCCTATGAAACCCAAGACAGATTTTGGTGGGTGGGTTGCCTGGAATTTTTACAGTATTTTCTCACCCATAGCTATTTTAGTAATATTTTTAAGGCTGTGGGGAGTGTAATGTTGGTGTACGAGGGACTAAGGAATGGTTTATCTTCCAATACCCCAAGTCTTGTGGTTGTGAAAACCTACGTCCTCGTCACGGTGCTAGGACTGTGGTCATGAACAACCCAGCAGTGGGTTGTCAAGAAAAAATTGTGCTGATCAGATGTCAGGTGCCTCACAATATTTGGCAGACAAGGCTTGACCTGGGTTGCGTGATCGATCTTGTTCAATAACTTGTTGGGCTATCCCTCACTCTTGTGTTCGTGACTGCCGACAGTCATTTTCGTTAGTGGGGTAATACAAATCTTTATGGTGTATGAATTGAAATTAAGGTGCTAATTTTTTTATATTTTACATTTGATGTAGTGGGTGTGACAGCTGGGATATTATGGCTGAAAATACTGGAAAATAAGAATATATCTTGTGTTCAAGATCATGGACTGAAAATTTTGTTGAAAAGGGTGACACGATTTTGAATGGAGTAAACAAGTCTTTTTGTGGTATTCTAATAAAGGTGGTGGATGACAGAATAACTTGACATTCTTAGAAAATTGGAGAAATCCTAATAAATGAAAGGCATGAGACTGTACCATATGCAGGTATATGAATTCATAACTAAGTCTCATTTTGTTATTCAAGGTTCTGTTAAGTAATTGTTTGTGTGTTTATGTCTAAAAGATGAAGTAAATAGGTTGTTAGAGAGAGTTAGCTGAATTATGGTGAATAGCTGAAGCTAATGTTAGCTTAGCCTAGCAAGAGTTTACAAAATTTGTTGTAATTGTTTTTGTCATTTCTAGCACACTGGTAATAGATTGATATGAAAATACTGATTTTGAAATTGAGTTCTTTAGAATATATTATCTGCTAAGATTTGAATTTTGATATGGGCTTAATACTGCAATAAAAAAAAGAAATCATTAAGATGTAAGTAATTTGTGAATCTTTCTTGTGGTATCTTAAATTAGAATAAGAAAATTGCTATTATTACTGTAATGTGACTTTTTTTTTAGCCAATCAGCATACCTTGTGCATCATGAATTGAGACAGAAAACATATTCAAGTGGGTGTGGCCTTATGGATGTAGAATGTCTCCAAAAGTTTTGTTAATATATCTTATAAATTAACTCCCAAATGAGTGTGTATGAGTGGTTTAGTCCTTTTTTTCAAATTCTTGAACCTAGGATTATCTACACCTAAGAAAAAGGCCCACAATTGCCTTGGCCTTCACACTTTCAGCATTCTCGATACAGCCAACAACTTCCATAATATATATTTGGCAAGATGGTTTGGAATGGTTCTTTATAAGATGGCATTTTCTGAGTGAAGTCTAGAAGCTTAATCTTGCCAAAGTATTCATACAAAGGCACAGAGGCCTCAGCAAACATTTGAGTTATTGTTGACATGTCTTTGATAAATGCTTATATGTTAACCTTAAAAGAATAGAAATAGTTCACACAAAATAAAGAGAAGGCTACAGTCACTTACCATAGTCTGTGAAGTTTTGTTTTTGGGGTTTATTCCAGTGATTACTCCAGTATGGCATCTTCGCTTTGTGAACTGGCGTCTTTGCTTTGTGCGCTGGCATCTCCACTTTCTGCTTTGGTATTTATATGCTGGTTCTGTAGAATATTTTAACTTCCCTAGCAACTTATCAGTGAATAAGGATCATTCCAAGGTTTATATACCTATCCATATGTGGGAAGGGTTGTTGGAAGCTGCCAGTATGTACATCCCAGAGGTTATGGATTGAATAATGAAATACTTTTGTCAAAATGATATTGTCCTTCAGGGTATTCATGTGCAAAAAAATTTGACACATATGCAAACATAAAATAAAAACATTTCATCATTAAATGTATGATGTTAAATGTCTGTATATATATATATATATATATATATATATATATATATATATATATATATATATATATATATATACAAGGAACAAGAATTCCTTACGTGAATGGAGCCTCAAAGACTTTGATGACCTTGTCTTGTTTCTTTCCATTTTCTGAAGTGGAGAGCACAATCATATATACTTTCATGAACAGTTAATGTATTAATGAACTGTTGAATTAGAAAATATCAAAAATTTGTTGTTTCTATATATACTAAGGTACATATGCACTTCAGTCGAACCTTATATGTTATATTTATAATTTATATATGTTGCAAGTTCTATGTTGCTGTTGAAAGACTTCCTGTTTTTATTTATTTGTTGACTTATATCCACACATTATGACCTGATTATTTGCTCATAACTGATGTTAGTATTTTAGTTATAAGGAATTATCATAACCAATATAATTTTATTTTTAGCATAATTGGTGTCATCATTATCATTATTTGTTACCTTGATCAAATATTTTACATCTATTGCTTTCAGTGGTAGTTTTTCAGTTTTGGTCTTATAGTTCAAAGTAAATAGTGTGCGTAGTCAAACAATTGATCATTTTTAGACATTTTTCTTATGAAGACGATTGAAATTAAGTAAGTTATGAAAGTCAAGATAGTTGAATATGATAACAAGACCTACCTTTCATTACCATAGCCCTGACCATCATATGTTGGTTTAGTTAAGTTTAGAACTACTCTAGCCTATATTATGCCAGAAAGTATGTGGCTATAGTTGGTTGTCGCACAAAGCATGCTTGCCTTTATCATGAAGCTTAATTGTTTTAAACTTTATATTTTTGTTTTGCAGCAGCTTGTGTTATGTGTGAAATAATTCAGAATTCCTTTGATCTATTATTGATTTAATGTAATGTTTACTTGTTGGGAATGCTTGTCCAAAACTGAAATTTAGTTATGAATTTTTAGATTATTTTCAGTGTAGATTTTCAGGTTATTGTTATGGATTGTAATATTGATCAAAATTTTGCTATTGCTGAATATACTATGTTTTTTCTTTTAACCTTTTCTTCATATTGTCATTGTTGTTATTAATATTAGGACTGTCATAGCTACAGTTTTTGTTATTGTTTTACCCATTTTCATTGACAATATTAATCATATTTATCATTCAAGGCCTATAATCTGTAATCCTCTGTAATTTTTATTACCTACATTGCAATGATAAAAAGCTATTTGGGAGTTCATTAACAGTTATTAACTTGTGAATGATTATTAGTATTTGATGCTTGTTTATCATGGATGTCTGTGTTATTATTATTAACATTGTAGTTCTTATTGTTGGTGTCATTGTCTTTACATGTTATTTTTATTCTTATATTAAATCATTACATACAAGTATATTTGATTTCCGTATGTGATTTATTTTAATACTTAGAATTGTGATTTTTTTGTTATCATCATTATTTTTTTATAGGTAGTACTATTATCATGATGATATTAAAGCTATTATTGTCTTTGTATCATTGAAGCCTTTTTTATTGTTGTTATTATTACTGATTATATATTTATCATTATTATTATTGTTTATATTGTTTAGCTAAGATTATTGTTATTAGTACTCTCTGCTAATATTATTATATTTTCATTTTTTCCTTGCTAGGGATGTAGTTTATTTGTTTTTAACATTAGTTAGTTAATTAGTGCTAAGGCTTTATTAAGATTGTTATCATAGTCATTATATATATTTTTTAGATTAATTGTAGTTAATATACCTGCAGTACCATTGCTGCTGCTTCTAGTACTTTATATAATGATATTACATGATATTTAAAGGATATTTATCTTTATTATTGTAATTACTAATTTTGTAAGTTATTTGTTTGGCAACATGATATATTCATGGTAATGAAACAGTGGTAGAAATATTGTGTTATGTTACTGATAGTAGTAGTATTGATAACACAACAATAAGAATAAGGAATTGATATTGTTATTATAATTTAACGTCACAGTAGTTGTAGCATTTGAATTAGAAGGTCGAATTATTGTGCCTTTACAGTCTAGCAGTCGATGCTGTTTCTGGTTTCATGAAAGGTGTAGGGAATGGTTGTTATTAGTATTTCAATGGCCAGCAATGAAAGATATTATCAAATATAGTCATGTTTAAGTTTAAGATCGTAAATAAGGTCACAGACTGATGTTTTCTTGATTTATAAAGTCACACATGCATGCACACATGCATGCACTCACTCACTCACTCACTCACTCACTCACTCACTCACTCACTCACTCACTCACTCACTCACTCACTCACTCACTCACTCACTCACTCACTCACTCACTCACTCACTCACTCACTCACTCACTCACTCACTCACTCACTCACTCACTCACTCACTCACTCACTCACTCACTCACTCACTCACTCACTTCACTCACTCACTCACTCACTCACTCACACTCACTCACTTCTCACACACACTCTCTCTCACACACACTCTCTCTCTCACACACTCTCTCTCACACACACTCTCTCTCACACACACACACACACACACGCCACGCACACACACACACACACACACACACACACACACACACACACACACACACACACACACACACACACACACACACACACACACACCACACACACACTCTCTCTCTCTCTCTCTCTCTCTCTCTCTCTCTCTCTCTCTCTCTCTCTCTCTCTCTCTCTCTCTCTCTCTCTCTCTCTCTCTCTCTCTCTCTCTCTCTCTCTCTCTCTCTCAAAATCATGAGAGTATATAGTAAATTATCATCACCACCATCATCAATTATTGTTATTGATTATTCATAGTACTATTACTGTTACATCTCTTTTATCATTGTCATTATTATTGATAATGACAATTGTAATATTGTTATTGTTTGTTTATAATATTGTTATGATTGTTACTGCTGTTACTTATATTGTTATATTATCATTGCCATCACCTTTATAATGAACATCATTATTAATTGGATTTTGGGTTTGTTAGGAAGAGAATAATTATATTATTGGTGGTGCCATAATGGATAACAATACAGTGACACATGCATTGCTAAAAACAAGTTGATAGATCTTATTGACGAGGGGACATCACCAGTGGAGCCTGTCCTGTGCTTGAATTTTTGTTGTGTCAAATATAAAAGGAAGTAACATATACCTGTTGAGAAAAGTTGAAACAGAAATTAAAAGAATTAGCAAAAGTGTGGGGAAACAAAGAAAATGATAAAAGAGAGGACAGGAAGATAAAATGAAGAAGAAAAGGAAAAGAGGAAAATGCATGTTTGTGCCATTTAGTAGAGAAGATTATATGTGAATTGAGGAATGAAACAAAGTGCAGTATAATGATAAATTGGGATAGACAACTTCAATTAGAAGAAAATTAATTGCATGCTCAATATATATTTATCCACTTTGCCTTTATTCTATTTAAACACTGTATCATTTTGTTTTGTTCTACTTTTTTCTGATTTTTTGTACTCAAGAACTTTGTATTTTTGACATGTAGTTTACCACTTATATAGTGTCATTAATTATATTATTACTAACAAATTGACTGCTGGTTTATGTGATATCTACTGTAGTATTATTTATGAATTTTGTTGCATATAGATTGCTCTTCAAGTGCTTAGCCACCAAGGAATCAGTTAGTAGGCCCTAATGACCACACCTGATTTCCTTATCCTTGGATTTAACTGGATTTTTTTTCGAATGCTGTTAATATTGAGAATGTTGTTGACATTATTATGATGATGTCATCAAAATACTGATGCCAATACAAATGATAACAAATAAATAAACTTCCCTGAAGATCAAGGAAAAAGGCAAAAAATGAGATGGAAAATACTAACAATTGACTCCGTGGTGACCAAGCTCTTCTGAAGCCATCTGGAATTACAGTAAACATGACATATATGTCATGCTAGCTTTGGTCAGTGGGTTAAAAGCCTCTTTACATATGTTATATGTGCCAGAATCTCGCTCCAAACATTATTTAATAAGACAGCCGTTGAAACAGCTTAACACTTCTCCCAGTTTTTATGTGACAGAAACCTGCTCCATACTCTGTTTATTGAGAGTGATTGATATTTTTTAATATTACCTTTGTGTTCTTTGTGCCAGAAATCTATTCCATGCTTTGTTTAATGATATTATGGTTGATATACTCTAACAATTCCTCTGGTCTGCAGATGCTTTGGCGTGAACCATTCCGTGGAGAGGAAGCCAGTATGACGTAAGACATTCATGAAGAAGCCACCAGACTGAGAGTGTGAGGAGGGCCCAGCCTCGGGAGTTTTGTAAGTAGCCAGGAGATTGTAGTAATTTCGTTTCTAATGGTAATGAGAGTGAAGATGAAGGGACATTTATAAGCAATCAGCTGTTTGTTGGACATATTATTTGTTCTGCTGTAGTTTTTGTTATTATTATTTAGTTGAATAGTATGTATGGCTTATGACTTTTTAGGTACTGATGTTTAGTTAGTAGCAAAGAATTTTACTTTCATTGATATAGGAATAGTTGGTCTATGCTATAACAAGCTATGGAATTTTATGGTTTGTAATTTTTTCTTTGTAGTGAAGGGATGTAGTCTATCGATATAGGACGTTATATATATATTTGTATATATAGTATATATTAAATTATGACTTATAGATTATGAATGAGTAATATATAATCGTATATACATATAACTATATTTATACATATAATAAAGTATATATAAGCTATAATAGGTATGAAATATTATATATATATGATAAGAGCTAGGTATATGATATATAAAATATTATATAATTACATACAGTAAAGTATGATAAATAGTAGGTAGTATATATTATCATATGTAGTATAAATAATATATTATAGTATATATAGTGTTATGCAATATATATGACTTATATAAATAATAGTATGGTAGATGTTAAGTGTGTAGATAATGAAGGTATATGTATATACTATATATAGTTGGTATATAGGTATAATAATAATATATAGTATGGTTATAGAGTATATGCTAATATAAATGACTATGTTATATCATTTATTATATAATATATAGGAGGTATAATAATATAGTTATATATAATTATATATATATAATATATATATACTATTTATAGTATATAGGATGTGGTATATATTATTATATATGTATATAAAAGGTAATAATATATTATAAATGTATATGTATATATATATATATTATATGTATATAAATAGTATCAGTATACTATATATATGTTAATAAAATAGTAGTATGGTTATATGAGAAATATATTAATAACTGATTAGTATATATATAATATATAAATGAATAGTATGTACTATATATATATAATATTATATGTATAGTATATATGTGTATCATAAATTATAGTAATACTATATATGAGTTAGATTTATATATAGATATATATATATAATATGTATAGTGATACTAATATATAACGTATATATATAAGGTATATATTATATATGTATATATATGTATATAAAATATTAGAGGTCTAATAATATAGTATAATATATATATTAAGTAATACTAGTATATTTATTAGTAATAGTGTAGTAGTTATATAGGATAAATTATAGGTTGTAAATATATATTGTACTATAAATATATATGAATATTAGTATGAGATAGTTATATATATAATATATATTTATAAATAAGTATATATATATATATATGTATATAGGTGAATGTATAATAGAAAGTATTATATTATATTATATTAATTAATTATAAGGTAGTGATAGATATATTAATGTATAATAAATATATAGTAATAGGTAATGATATATATATTTAATATGTGAGGTATCTTAATAGTATGTTATATAAATATATTAATCAAACTTTATATTATATATATATAGATATATGTAATAAGTATAAATACTGGTAACTATAAACTAGGTTATGAATGTAATATAATTTAAGTAGCTAAGTGTAGTGTAAATTTAGTTATGTATATATAATACTCTAGTACGATAAATAGCTAATGTGTAGAGAGAAGGTACAGTATATGGTTATAAAAGTATACAATTAAGATACCAAGCTAGGTAGTAGACTATGTATTATATGATAGGAGTATAGAGGTATAGTTTATGAGTAGTAGAAGTATATGTATTATAATTAAATATCATTAGTAATTAATATATATATTGATATATATATATATATTATGGAGCTAATAGGTAATCTATAATATAGCTTAGGAGGTGAAGTTGTTAATATATCGTACTATATATAGGTTTATTATTATAAAGTATATATATATATATAGTGTGAAGTATATATATATATATATATACTTTAATATTAATATTTATAATCACACATATGATAGTGCTATTTATGTATATGTATATAAATATATATGTATTATAATATGATGATAAATAAATATATGAGAACCTGTAAATCATATATGTTATTATCTAACAAAATAAATTGATATATATATGATAGGTTAATTTAGATTAGGATTCTAGTATAGATACCTACGAAGAAGTATATTGTAATGTGATATAAGTATAAGAATATAAAATTATACTAATAAGTTAATAATATAAGCTAGTAAGTATTATAATGCAGCAACATGTACACGATTGACTCATGCTAAGTATATATGTATATAGAAAAAAATCTCATAAGTTATATATAAATATACAAGATAGTATATAATAAATAAATAATTTCACATTAGATATATAAATATTAAAGTATACAGGGTAATAAAAGGATCAGATATTTATAACATTAAATACTACATATTATTATCATATGCAGAGAGGTATAGATGATACCATATTATATATATAGTATAAATAGCATATAATGAATATATATAAAAAACGAAAAGATATTAAATCGTATATATGAAGACGACCATGTATCACAAATATAAGGGGACGTAATATATCTATACTTGAGGATAATAAATAAATAATAATATATTTAGGTTTATATTTATATAATATATTACGAGAATATAAAAATACCATCTAAAAATACAGTGAAAGTAAGCAGTATGTGGGAAATAATGTAATAGAGATTATACGTGATATCTACATGACAACAAGTAAGATATATGAGTACGTAGTACGTAATATATATAAATATAGGTAGATGTATAATATAAGACTGAATATGTATTTATAGATATATATATATAAATATTATATAATAAGTTAGTTTATAGTAAATATAATATAAACTGTATATATATGAAAAGATAGGTTAAATGAGTGAGTATGATTAGAGAGGAACATTATATATTATAAACAGAGGTATATAGTGTAATTATGAATGTACCTAATATAACATATATAATATATATATATATAATAATACTATAAAATTATAATATTATATATATAATGATATATGTATAATAATAACACTATTATGGTATTTAGATAATAGAGTGCACGTACTATCAAAAATGTGGTACTATATATGTACGTAATAAATTATATGTGAGTGCTCAAGGTAAAGAATAATATAGCTATTAGAAATATCGATATAGACTCATATGATAGTGTAACAGATATATAGTACACGTAGAATAGTTATATGATAGATAAGCTATATTATATATATGTATATATATAATATATATAAATTGTTACATCTATTTATAGTATATGTAGATAATATATATATATGTATATTATATGTCCTATAGTATTATATATACTATTAGGGATAGGATAACTCGTATGATAATGGTATATATATAATATATATTCTGTATATATATAATAATAATAAATACTGTATAATATAAATTTAAGGCTATATGTATTATATATGTTAAAATATATATATGGTGTTTACATATATAGATATAGAGTACTAGAAAGAATATTTAGGTATATGTGTAAATATATTTAAGTGATGAAGTAAATGAAACTCTATATATATATGTGAGCATAGAAATATCCTAATACCTGTTAGAGGTAGAGTATAGCGAGTGATGAGACAAGTAAAACGAAGAGATAATAAATCATAAGGGGTAAGATGAGAGTATAGTATTCCTAGCTTATGTCTATACATACACACACACCACACAACAACACACACAACACACACACACACGACACTACACACAACACACACCTACCAAGCAACACACACATCACACACACTAACAACAACAACCCAATTTGCAATGGTAGCAATATAATATAGCGTAGAAAGGGTTACTATTGTGTACACCCTCAAACACAAAAGTATTAGTATATGAATATTAATTATGGGTTTATTAGATAGTAATTGTAACTGTGCATGTAGCGCAACATCACGCTTTAATAGCACCATACCCTACCACACACACACACACACAACACACACTACAGCCACACACACACCACACCACACGAGACACACGAGCCACACACACTTCCACAACACCGAACACACACACACACACACAACCTAGGCCAGCAGGCACCCGCCACAAGAATTGTACGATAAGGAACGCACCACACAGGCACAAACACAAGGTAATTATTGAGTAATAAGAGTATATTATAGAGAAGATATATGATATATATATATTTAATAATTTTACATAGATATATACCTACAATTAACAGACCAAAAGGATAACATTGGGTATATATGTAGATATAATATATTATAGTATAAATATAAAGGGCTCACAGAGTATAACACTTAGTGATATTACTCGCGTATATTTATATTTATATTTATATTACATATTTTTACCTATATATACACACATACACACACACACACATACATATTATAAGAGTTTGTGTTTAGTAGTATTTTAGAGAATATATTAGGATCAATATAGGCTTAGATAATTATGTATAAGGTATAATGAGACTATATAAATAAAATATAGATATTAAAAAAATACATTATAATATAATCTTATATATACACTAATAATATAATATATATTCTTATATATACTTATATATAATAATTAATTATCATATATTTTATATCTATGTAAGTTTATTTCGTTATATATATATAATTATTATTAGTATCCTTTTATGATAATATATATATAGACTATATATATTTATATATTTATATCATATATTATATCTATCATATATTATGTTATATACTATATTTATATATTCTATATCTATACTATTATTTTTTATATCTACTATATCTTAATATATATTTACCTCAATATTAATTATATTGTAATAATATTTATATTATATATATATAAAAGAATACTCTGTGATAATATAATATATATAATATATTTTATATATCCGTAGGTAAGTATATATATATTTATTAATATATATATTTATATATGTATATTTGCTCTCATATAATATTTGCAATATATATATATTATTTATAACATAATAAATATATATTTATAGAGGTTGTATATATTAGTATATAGATATGTTAATAGTATATATAATGTAGTAAATATATTCTCCATATTATTAGTAGAGTATTACATAATAGTATTAGTATATATAATTATATTATATATATATATATTTTACATATATATGTGTGTAGGCTATATATATATTTACTATACATAATTATAATATATGTTTATATATATAATACTCACTATATATATAGATATAGATATAGATATATATTATAATATATATGAAATAAAGTATAGTAAAATATAATATTAGTAGAATATATATAATGGAAATAAGTACTTAATGTATCCAGTTAGTGATTAGTAAAGTAGGTATATATATCAAATGTGGTATATTGTATAGCTCATATATATAATTATATATATTTAAGTTAAGTATTTAGTATTTAAGTAACTATAGTAAGTTATATGTAAGTATTTGATGCTGAGTGTGAGTATGAGATTGATGTTATATATAAGTTGTTATAGTGCGTATTATTATATGAGGATAAATATAGTCGGAAGGAGATATAGTGATAGTTATAGCTTTATTATATATATTGGTATATAGAAGTAGAGTATTCTTATTATATATAGATGTAATACTTATTAAGAAATATAATTATTAGTTTACAGAGGTAGTGATAAAGGGTAGCATAATATATTATCATATATTATAATATATTATATGTATAAAGTGTGTATATGTATGAGTTAGGAGGTAAATAGAGGTCGATATGTAATTGTATAAAATAAGTATAATTATCTCACATTATGATAAATAGGTAGTATAAAAAATATAGATAGTACGGAAATATTGATCTCCCTATGAGATACGTTAAAAAGTCTAATATAAATATATTTATATATATAGAAGTAATAGTATAGTATACGACAAAGAAACAGGGTAAATATTCCTCAGTTTAATAAGGAAAATTTATTTAATATGAGTAGATATGATCCGTAAAATAATGTATATATAGTTATAACTCTTAATATTAGGCGAGTGTGTAGTGTATTATATAGATGAGTAAAGGATTTATTACATGATAAGATATATATATATTATATATTTATATATATATTGTGATGCTATATGTAGATAATGATAGTAATAAATATAAATATGAAATATATATTATATAATATATATAGATTAATCATATAGTAACAGATATAGAATTATTTATATAAGGAGGATAGATATATATGTTCTATATGCTTTACTATATATATCGATCATAATATACCAATTTATATAGGTAGCTATATATATATAGTATATTGTAGAGTAATATATATACCCGTATTCAGATATATACATATTATAATTAAGTATTAAATTAGTATTACATTATATTAATAAGATATAAGATTGACTCATTTATATGATAGGTAGTATATTGATATATAGGTATATAGTGAGTGATTATATACTATGAGTAAATAAATGAATAAATATATATATAAATAGTATAATATAAATAAAGCTATGTATATATATATATAGTAAGATATAAAGATATAGGTATATATTTAATATATATTAAAATAATATATATATAATATATATGAGTGGAAGTAGGTAGGTAGTAGTAGGATATGTCATAATATATATAAAATATTAGTTATAATATAAAAATAATATGAATGGTGTATATGAGAAAGTATAATAGAGAGAGGAGAGAGGAGAGAATAGAAGGAGGATAGGGAAGTATTATATATATATATATAGTATGGGTAGTTATATATATTATATAGGGTATATATATAAAGGGTGATATAGTAAAAATTTAATACACGAGGTAGTGAATATATAAGATAGTAAAATAATATGAGTAGATATAAATTATATATAAGGGATAATAGAATATATATAGATATAGATCGGTATATAGAATAAATTTATATAGATTGAAGAATTATATATAGAATATAAATTTATATATAGATATGAAATTATATAGATATAAATATATAAATGATATAAATATATAGTAGATATAAATATATAATATAATATAGATAGATATAGATATAGATTAGATATAAGATATGGATATTATATAGATATGGATATATATAGATATAGATATATTATATATATAGATATATATAAATTATATATATGTATATATCATAAATATATATATATATATATATATATATAATATATAATATATATTAAGTATATAATATTATATTATATATAATATTATATATATATATTAACTGTTACATGTAAGTGTGGAATGAGTCCTAAATGTCTGAATACCTAATTACATGTCAGAAAGTGAGTTAGGCATTATATAAACAAATGCAAAGAATATGTTAATTTATTACAGCATTATGTTTTATATTTAATGATAGCCATGCACATGCTAACACACGTATACCTTTGCATGAAAGAATCTCATTTGAATATATTTATTTACTGGATTTGTGCATTAGTACATGTACGCACATTTCTGCCTGCACTCACGTACACCACAAATAAACCACCAAGTTTATGCAAACAAATTAAAGATTGAAAGAATACTAGCAAATAAAAAAGGCATAAAAGATTAACACAACTTAAAACATAGGCACTGGTAAAATCTACCAGTGCCACTATCATTTCTTGCGAATTTTGTCAAACGTTGAGCCACATGTGCTTCGTCATCAAGGAGTCAATTAGTTGGCCTAACTGACACCTGATTTTTGCGTTCCTTGTATTTTTTGGGGGGAATTTTGTTTTTTAATGCTACCAATTTTGTTAGTTATTGTTGTTGTTGTTGTTGTTGTTGTTGTTGTTGGTGTTGGTGTTGTTATTGCTATTGTTATTGTTATTTTATTATTTATTATTATTATTATTATTATTATTATTATTATTATTATTATTATTATTATTATTGACATTGTGATTATTCTAAACCATAGACAGGTTATTATGAACATGTCATCCAGTTTTAAGTTAGTTAAAATCACAAATGCCCTACTTGGACTTTCTCAGGTTATCAGCTCGCAAAACATTACAACACATGAAAAATATATATGCCGCAGATTTAGTTTCGCGCTGAAAAAATTGAGAAATGCAGCCTTTATTAATATCCGGAATCAATCGATGATGCTCAAGGCTCAATGGTCTGAGGTGTCTATCAGATGCAAGCTATTTTTGTCTGCTTGAGGTTGACCGAGC
>NW_020868928.1:702375-704875 GCF_003789085.1 Penaeus vannamei
AATATTGCAGAAGTAGTTTACATAATCACAAACTGAGATTACAGTGTAATTTTGTTGATGTCCACTGGGTGGTAAAATGCATTTCTGGACAGAACATGATTTTTGGCACTATTTTTGAGGATAGTGAAGTACAGGCTGGTATTCCCCATCTTTGTTCTGTTGTGCAACACTACCACATCAGTGCCACTTTAATGGTACATCCAGAACATCATCTGTTTCTTCTGATAAGATTATACTTGTGTAGAAATCTGTCTACATCTTTCAGAGGCATTGAAAACTTATTGGGTTTATTTCAATAGAAAAAGGGGGAAACATTATTTTGATTTGAGGTATTTTTAAGTCTGATGTTTAATTTGGTATGTATTGTGGTATTTTTAAAGAAATATTAATTTTATATATTTCAAAGAGGGTATTTTTCTAAGGGCTTCTTTATACTTGGCTCCATATCATTCCTATGTATTTATATGCAAGAATCACATCAGTTACAGTTACATGCATAAATTATGCATTTCAATTGACATTCTAGAATTCATAGTGGAAATAGTTTCAGAGCTAGTGCTCCATTTTGGTGGTTCCACATGTATTTTTGATATAAGGTATTTATATAGTATATATATTTTACCAGGAAAGAATATAGCAGAATGGCCTTTTCTATATATGGAATATTGTTGATGAATGTAAAGATACATCCAGATCATGACTACAAATTCAGTACCAATCTTATCTCTTTATCAAAGATCAATTTTACCTTAAAAAATCTTGATTATCAGTTTTCAGCCTGAAGTTGACTCATAAATGAATTAAAATGTTCTTGTGTACGTATTGCTCTGTGTGAAAGGTTTGGAAGTGTTCCATTTCATATTACATCCCTGTAGTGAACATCAGGTATATTTCTTTGCATATTTATTCTGTTCAGATCTTGTGTTGCTTCACTTGATATGAGTTTTGAGCTACATTGATGTCTTTAGAAATGGAGGCTTACAGGTATGGAAAGTCATTGTTCAGTTTGTTTGCTCTATGTTTATACAAAGAAGGGTTTGTTGTTTTGCCTGTTCTAAATAAATTTCACAGTAAAGATTACACATTTCCGTAGACTTGTTACACTCAGATGAGAGATCTGATATGCACATCGTGTAGACAGTGCCTTGTTTGGTTTTCTTGCATTGGGGCATTTCTTTATAATATGAAGGTTAATTCTCAAGTGTGTGTCTTACATGGTGGTTACAAGATGGGAATAATTTGAAGATAATGAATAGAAATGAAATGAAGAATATGGGCATATTCATTTAGGTGACTCATTCAGGTATCACACAGGATGTAGATAAATTCATGACAATACATGAGTCATTTTCCAAGAGGTTTGTGGAGGCTAACCTCTCTCTTTTTTATATATATTAATCATTCTCACTTATGTCTCCACTTCATTTACTATAGTGCTCATTATTATTACTCATTATTATTATTTATGTCATTTTATCTATTTGATAGATACATATTTTCCATACTAGAAAGTAACTTTAACCATATAAATTAGCTACACCAAAATAATTTTGTTTACATGAAAGTTGGTAACATCTTATGATAGGTGTTAGAAGGAAAAAGTTAATGTTTACAGTTAGACCCTCTGTTATTGCAAGGAACTAAAATAACATCCTCCTCCACAAAAGATGTGTTGATAAATAAATAGATGAATATGGAAAAAGAATAGAAAGCAAGCAAACATGTTTATTTATCTAGATACATGAATCTTATTACTATAAATAAAAATTCATGGGCTAATATTCATTAGTAATTTCTGTAAGGAGTGGTGATGAGATGTTGCAATCTGGAATTATCATAAACAAGACACAAATAATGAAGGGGACATGAAAGAATAACAAAAAGGTAACACAAAGATAGTTATAGAAAGCAGCAGAGACAAAGAAATGGAGATAGGATCTCTTTTTTATGAGATTATCATCATGGCATATACAGGATGTAGGTGAAAGGTGGGGTTAACTCCTCATGGAAATTGAAGTGTGTGATACAGATTCCATGAAGTTGGTCAGTATGCCCTTCACTTTTGTGTTATGGCAACCCATTTACAAAGTAAAAGGAGTATGAGAATGAGGTCAAGTTGGAGAAATGGAAATGTAGGAGGTCGAGAGGAAGAAGAAGGAAAAAGATGTAGGGGAGGAGGCAAAACAATGAGGAAAAGGAGAAGGTACAGGGGGAAGGGAGAGGGTAAGAAAGCAGAGAAAAGAAGAGATGGAGCAGAGGCAAGAGACGGTGGAGGTGGAGCAAGGAAGAGGAGAGGAGAGGTAAGAAGGGGGTACAAATTCAAAGGATTAGGAGAATAAAGTAATTGCAGAAAGTGATAGAGGCAGAAAAAAAGGCAGAAGGGGGGAAGGATTTGGAGGAAATGAAAAGGGAGAGACAAAAGTGAAGGAGGATAATTAAAATACTGTTAAATATACACCTTTAAAAGTCATGGGAGTTTAAAAGTTTTGAAAGTAGGTGG
>NW_020868928.1:709875-720277 GCF_003789085.1 Penaeus vannamei
ATCTAGTGTGTATTATGTCCGTCGCATCCCTTTGAAGTTTGTGCGTGCGGGCGTGTCAAGTGTTTTAATACATGGTACGTTGTAAAAGATTATATGCAGTAGAACGACCGTCTACAACCCCCCCTCTCTCTCTCTCTCTCTCTCTCTCTCTCTCTCTCTCTCTCTCTCTCTCTCTCTCTCTCTCTCTCTCTCTCTCTCCTCTCTCTCTTCTCTCTCTCCCACCCACTCCCACTCCCCTCCTTCCTTCTTCCTTCATTCCTTCTCCTTTTCCTTCCTTCTCTTCCTTCTCTCCTTTCTCCTTTTCCTTTCCTCTCTCCTTCCTTCTCCTTTTCCTTTCCCTCTCTCCTTCCCTTCCTCTCTCCTTCTTTCCTTTCTCCTCCTTTCTTCTTCTTCCTTCCTTTTCCTTTCCTTCCTTCCTTTCTTCTCCTTTTCCTTTCCCTCTTTCCTTCCTCCCTTCTTTCCTTTCCCTCTCTCCTTCCTTCTCCTCTCTCCTTTCTCTCTCTGCTATCCCTCCTTCCGTACTTTTTACTTTCCTTCTCCTGTCCTCCCTCACCCTCCTTCCTTCCTTCTATCTTCCTACTTCCTTCTCCTCGCCTCCCTCCCTCTTCTCTTTCCCCTCCCTCTCCCCTCTCCCTCCCTTATCTCTCTACCCTTCCTTTCCTCTCTCTTCCTCCCTTTCTTCTCTCTCCCTCCCTCCTCTCCTCTCCTCTCTCTCTCCCTCTCCTCCCCCTCTCCCTCTCTCCTCTCTCCTCCCTTCCCCTCCCTCCCCCTCTCCTCTCTCTCCTCTCCCCTCTCTCCTCCCTCTCCTCTCTCCCTCCCTCCTCTTCTCTCTCCCTCCCTCTCCTCTCTCCCTCCCTCTCCTCCCTCCTCTCCCTCACTCCCTCTCTCCCCCTCCTCCCTCACTCTCTCTCTCCCCTCCCTCCCTCACTCTCCTCTCTCCCCCCTCCCTCACTCTCCTCTCTCTTCCCTCCCTCTCCTCCTCCCTCCCTCACTCACTCTCCTCTCTCCCCTCCTCCTTCACTCTTTCTTTCTCCTCCTCCTTCCTTCCTCTCCCTCTTTTCTCCTTTCCTCTCCTCCCTCTTTTCTCCCTTCCTTCCTCCCTCCCTCACTCACTTTACGAAAACGTCAATCACTTTTAACTTGCTGCAGCTAGAATAAGTCCTCCGTTGAAGGTCGCACGTGAACAGGAACTCAGAAATTAAAGTTAAACGGTTTGAGGAAAAAGTATGAATAAAGAATTCAATAATTTTGAACTTCTGGGAGATAGAACGCGATGAAAAAGTGTTAGTGAAGAATGAATATTTTTTTGGACGCTTGTGTGATCTGATCGTAGGCGAGGAATAAGTATGTGAGTGAAGAATGAATGATATTTGGAACGTCTGTGCGATCGTACATCCAAGGGAAAAGTATAAATGAGGAATTGAATACTTCTTGGACGTTTGTGAGACAGTAATCGAGGGAAAAGTATGAATGGAAAATTTATATATATTGGACGTCCATAGGAATTATATTGTAGGTGTATGAGCTTGTGTTATCTGGTCGAATCTTGGCTTAACGTTTCGCTTCACGGGTTCGAATCCTTGTCTGGCGTGATTTTAATGTTTTGAATGCGATTCGAATTCTGTTAACGCTTCACTCCGATTGTTTGTATGTCTTTAAAGCGCTTTTTTCCCTGTCTTTCATAAGAAGTGGATTTGTTGTCGTCGCTCATAACCGATATATATATTTTGTCTGCATTTGAGTATCTCATTCAGTCGAAAACATCGATTTGTTCGTTCATAAATAAGGAAACTGAAAGAAAAAACGATATCTTCCAAGTATTATCATATGTTGTGAGAATCATACTAATTTTCTCTCAAGATTTTCTCACCAAACGTCTTTTGTGTAAACTTAGTGGTATTCAGCAGGTGTTGCCAAATGCACACAAAACCTTTCCCGTCCGTTAGGTAATCGTTGCCAGGCCTTTTGACCGACGCTATCCTGTTCTCTCTCTCTCTCTCTCTCTCTCTCTCTCTCTCTCTCTCTCTCTCTCTCTCTTCTCTCTCTCTCTCTCTCTCTCTCTCTCTCTCTCTCTCTCTCTCTCTCTCTTCTTTCTTCTTTCCTTAGAATTACAGAATTGTAGCGGATATCCGTCTTTTTATCTTAGGGTTACAGTTATAATGCGGCCTTGAATGCTAAAACAGTTTCGCGTTCTCATGGGAAATGAAGATAATGGTAATAGCCATAATGATAAAAACCACATAAGCACACCAATTTGACCGAGAGGCGGACACGTCTACACACACACACACACACACACACACACACACACACACACACACACACACACACACACACACACACACAACACACACACACACACACACGCGCACACACACACACACACGCACACACACACACACACACACACACACACACACACACACACAACACACACACACACACACACACACACACACACCACACAAGGTCTGTGGAAGTTATAGAGACCTTGCACACGCACACGCATACGCATACGTAGACATACACACACACACATAACTCCATAAGGTGCATGTGTATTAGTGATATGTTGGTCGGTTAACTATATATAGTGTATTATCAATTTAGACTTTGGTAAGTATTGAAGGTATAAATACACTTTAAACACCTAAAAAAAAACGAAAGATAAATATATAGATAGATAGATTAGATGGATAGATGATNAAGGTTGTTGTTGTAATATGGTTGTTGGTTGTTGATTTGTTTGATTTATGTTTTTATTTTTTTTATTTATTTGTCGGGTGAGGCTTCAAGTTGTTTGTTGTATTGTTGTTTTGTTGTTGACTTTTTGATGTTGTTTATTTTTTTATTTATTTGTTTAGTTGTTGTTGTATTGTTGTTGATTTGATTTTTGTTTTTTGTTGTTGTTTGTTCTTTATTTGATTTGTTTGTTGTTGTTGTGTGATTTGATTTGTTGTTGTTTATTTCTTTATTTATTTGTTTATTTTTTTCTTACCGGTTGGTTGGTTAATGTTATTTTTTAATATTTTATTTTATTTTATTTATTTATTTGTTTTATTTTTTCTTAATGGTTGGTTAATGTTATTTTTATTTGGTTTTGTTTTTTATTTATTTTTTTTCTCTTACCGGTTGGTTGGTTAATCTTATTCTATTTTATTTATCTATCTATTTTTTTCTTACCGGATTGATTGTTTAATTTATTTTGTTTATTTATCTGTTTATTGTTTTCTTCCTTCTCGGTTGTTGTTAATTTGATTTAATTTTAGTTTTAATTGTCTATTTATTTGTTTACTTTTTTCATATCGTTTGGTTGGTTAAAGAAAAATAACAATAAAATTAAAACAAAAAGAAAACAAGAAAAATATCAATAAGAATAGCAAAAAACAAAAGCATAAAATTAGAGAGTGAACCAAATCGACTTATTTATCTATCTATCGGCTTATCTATCTAATAATCAGGTAGAGGATTTATTACCTGTGTAATCTTTGATTTAAAGATAAAAGCCTGTTTGGGGAAGTTTATTGCCCATTTTGTGATAAGTTTGAATATTTTTAATCCATTTTTTGACGTAAGGGGAAATATACCAACATTTCACCCAAATAATTAACCTCCTCCTCTCTCTCTCTCTTCTGTCTGTCTGTCTGTCTCTCCTCTCTCTCTCTCTCTCTCTCTCTCTCTCTCTCTCTCTCTCTCTCTCTCTCTCTCTCTCTCTCTCTCTCTCTCTCTCTCTCTCTCTCTCTCTCTCTCCCTCTCTCTCTCCCTCTCCCTCTCCCTCTCCCTCTCTCTCTCCCTCTCCCTCCTCCCTCTCCCTTCTCCCCCCCCTCTCTCTCTCTGCCTGTCTGTCTCTCTCTCTCTCCTCTCTGTCTCTCTCTCTGCCTGTCTCTCTCTCCTCCCCTGCTCTCCCTCTCCCTCCTCTCTCTCTCTCTCTCTCTCTTCTCTCTCTCCTCTCTCTCTCTCTCTCTCACTCTCTCTCTCTCTCTCTCTCTCTCTCTCTCTCCCTCTCTCCCCCCCCCTCCTCACCCCTCCCACCCCCCACCCATCCCTCCCCCATCCCCCCCTCCCACTCCCCCCCCCACCCCTCCTCCCACTCCCCCCCTCCCCTCCTCACCCCCCTTCCCCCCCTCCTCCACCCCCGCACACCCCCCCCCCGCAGAAGGAGCGCAAGAGAGAGATGCTCAAGAGCTTCAAGAAGTTCATTTTCACCCCCATCGCGTGGACCGCCTCACATATCCGCCTACAAGGGACAAGCTGGGAGAGATAGGTGGATGACTGAGAGCAACTATCGACTTCCACAAAGCCACGCTCGGGCCCAGGTGAACGGTGCGAAGAAGGCATGAGTCCGTGGGAAGGGTAAGGTAGTTGAGTCAGAGGATGAGCGATGCGTCCGTTACTGGAAGCGGTATAAGTGTGGATGAGTGTCCGTGTTGGCATCGTGGAGGAGGATGGAAGCAGGTAAGGTGGATGAGGGTGGCATGTAGTTGGATAGATGAGGGGTCGCAACAACTCATCTAAAAGCTACTAGACAAAATTACCTCTAACAAAGTCTAGTAGCATACTAAGTGAAAGGGATTGCGATTGAGCGTGAATGAGTCGAGGGTCCGTGGAAAGCGGTAAGGCGATGAGGTGGATAGCGTGGACCTGTGGATGGAGGGGGAATGTGGATTTGAGTTCCTGGGGTGAGGAAATGTCGGCACATGAGGTCAGAGAGCGACAAAGCAAGGTGTAAGCCGGTATCAAGGTGCGGACATGGGGATGTGGATGAATGGAAGAGGAACTGTCCGTGGAAGAGTAAACGGGAGAATTGAGGTGGAATGGTGCGATCACTGAGGATGATGAGGATGGAGAGACATGGTCTGCCTGGCACAGCCCAGGTTAAGTGTGAGGATTGAGGTGGATATTGAGGGGATGTGGATGTAGGCGGACGTAGAACGATGGTCCCCGTGGAAAGCGGCGCCCCGGTAAGGTGGATGCAGGTGGAACACCTTGTGCTCGAGGCGTAAGCGAAGGGTAAGCCTTGCATGTAGGAAAATGTGGCGAATGAGGTGAGAAGAAATGATCCAATGGAAAGCGGTAAGCGTGAGATGAGGGTGGAGAACGCATAGTCCGTGGAAGATATGGTCAAACCGCGTGGGCATGAGAGAAGGTGGCATGCAGGGGAAGAAGCATAGTCCGCTTGGAAGCGGTAAGGTGGATGAATGAGTAAGGTGGTGATGATGTGCGAGAGGACTAGGATCTGCCGCAAAGGTTACAGAGTAGCGAGACTATCAATGCGGATAAGGCAATGTGGATAGGGAATATGGTATGAAGTGCGGAATTGACGTGGAGAGAGAATTCGTCCAGGTGCGAGAGGAAAGCTGTGGAATGTGGTGGCAGAAAATGTCCATGCGAGGAGTAAAGGTGGAAAACTACAAAAAAGAAACAACATCACATACATAAACTCTAATATGCACTCATCAATATATCTAAATGATAGTTTAGCACGCCATTGCCAGAAACAACATATAAACATTAAAACAGCCCATACATAAGATCTAAAACCATAATAATCACCGTTAATCGACAGAAAATCATCGAAGAATCTAATTCATCCCAATCCTAAAACTCACTACAATACAAACGATACAAATCAGTCTCAAACATAATACAAACCTTACATACCGACAAAAAAACATATAGCAATTCACTTCAATACCAATCAAAGTAATCGTATAAATATAACAGCACAAACAACACGATACAACATAACCATATAAGCTGATAAAGCATAAAACACGATAAAATCTAGCCACATATAAGGATTAACAACCAACACTGCAGACAACATATACGCTGCAGGAGGTCATGGATGAGTTGGGTGGAAGTGGGAAAAGGTGATGTGGAGTGAAAGAGAGGTGTGCTGGATGATGATGATGCCATGATAGTGATGAAAATACGGTGCCATGGATAATGCGTGGTGATGATCAGGTGAGCGGATAGTAGATTAGGTCATAGGATAAATGGTGTGGTTGATGAATGTAGATGATGATGATGAAGTATGGAGAATGAATACGATAGGTGAGAGCATACCGGTAATGGTATGATGATGATGAAGATGCGGTGTATGATAATGGTGACGAAAGATGATGCAAGATTGTGATTGATGATGTAGGAATTGATATGGTTAATGATATAAATACTAACATTAATATGGTAAATGACAGTTTATGATATGATGATATCTAATGATGAATAATACTAATACTATAGACTGTGAATGATAGTAGCTATAGTTAGTAATAGTAGTAGTAATAATGTTGATAAAAAAAGATCCTACTACTACTACTACTACAAATGATAATGATATTAATATTAATGATAAGGATAATACTGATAATAAATAATAATAATAATAATGATAATAATAATAATAATAATAATAATAATAATAATAATAATGATAATGACGATAATGATAATGATTAATGGTAATAAAATAAGTAAAAATTAATTAATAATAATAATAATAATAATAATAATAATAATATATAATAATAATAAAATAATAATAATATAATAATAATAATATAATAATAATAATAATAATAATAATTAATAATAATGATAATAATAATAATAATAATTGATAATGATAATAATAATAATAATAATAATAATAATAATAATAATAAGAATAATAAATAATAATAATAATAATAATAATTATAATAATAATAATAATTGATAATAATAATAATAACAAAATAATGATAATAATAATAATAATAATAATAATAATAATAATAATAATAATAATAATATAATAATAATATAATAATAATAATAAATAATAATAGAATAATAATCACCCGATTCCTGACCCAAAGCTCCTCCCTCAACCTCAGGTCACGGGCCAAGGTCACAACGTCACCTTCTCCGAGTTCATAACCTGGGTCACGCCCCCGAACGGCACCTGGACCTTCGCCCAAAAGAACGAGCACTGGCTCCCCATGACGGAACTGTGTGCCCCTTTGCGCCGTGCAGGTGAGCTGGGTTGGCTTGGGGGGGGGGGCGTAGGAGAGGGATTTGAAGGTTGTGGGGTCAGGAGAGAGGGGACGTGGGAAGGTTTTAGGAGGGAGAGGCGTGGGGAAGGTTTTAGGGCGTGAGAGGAAGGTTTTAGGGGAGAGGGGGACGTGGGTGGAATGTTTTTAGGGTCGTGGGGAGAGGGGGACGTGGGAAGTTTTGGAGAGGGGAGAGGTGTGTATGAGAGGGACGTGGGGAAGGTTTTAGGGTCGGGGAGAGGGGACTGGGGAAGGTTTAAGGGAGAAGGGAGAGGGGGACGTGGCGGGAAGGTTTAAGGGGTCGGGAGAGGGGAGCTATGGGAGGGGGACGTGGGGAAAGGTTTTAGGGACTGGGAAGGTTTAGGGGTCGGGGAGGGGGACGTATGAGAGGGGACGTGGGAAAGGTTTTAGGGACGTGGGGAAGGTTTTAGGGGTCGGGCGAGGGGGGCGTATGAGAGGGGGACGTGGAAAGGTTTTAGGGACGTGGGGAAGGTTTTAGGGGTCGGGAAGGGCGTATGGGGGGGGACGTGTGAAATTTTAGGGCTGGAAGTTTTAGGGTCGGGGGGAAGGGCGTATGAGGGACGTGGGGGGAAGGTTTTAGGGGTCGGGAGAAGGGGCGTATGGGAGGGGACGTTGTGAAAGTTTTAGGGACGTGGGAAAGTTTTAGGGACTGGGAAGTTTTAGGGGTCGGGAGAAGGGCTATGGGGAGGGACGTGTGAAAGTTTTAGGGACGTGAGGCGAGTTAGGGTTCGGGAAGAGGGAGCTTATGGGCAGGGGGACGTGTGAAAGGTTTTAGAGGAGACGTGGAAGCGTTTAAGGGGGTCGGAGGAGGGGAAGCGGAATAGAGGGAGGGAGACGTGGGAAAGTTTTAGGACTGAAGGTTTTAGGGTCGGGGGAGGGGGACGTAATGAGAGCGGGACGTGGCAAAGTTTTAGGGACGTGGGAATAGGTTGAGAGGGTCGGGGAGGAAGAAGGGCGGTGATGAGAGGGAGACGTGGGAAAGAGTGTCGGACGTGGGAAGTGATAGGTCGGAGAGAAGAGGAAGAGGTAGATTGGGAGGGACGGTAAGGTTTTAGAACGTGAGGAGGTTTAGGGGTCGGGCGAGAGGGGATAATGAGAAGGGACGAGGATAAGTTTTTGGGGAATTAAAGGGAAGTCTTTGAGGGGTACGGAGAAGGAGGCGTATGAAGAGGGGGAGTGGAAAGAGATTTTTAGGAGATCGTGGGGAAGGTTTAGGTGGGACGAGAATAGAAGAAAAGGTGGAGCGTAATAGAAGAAGGGAGACGTGTAGAAAAGAGTGTTTAGGGGCGTGGGAGTTATAGGCGAATCGAGAGAGAAGAAGGTGGCGTATGAGAAGGACGTAGAAAGTTTAGGACTGGGAAGGTTTATGGTCGGGGAGAGGGGGCGTATTGAGAGGGGACGTGGGAAAGGTTTAGGGACGTGGAAGGTTTTAGGGGGTCGGGCGAGAGGGGGCTATGGGGAGGAGGGAGGGGAGGGGGACGTGTGAAAGGGTTTTAGGGTCGGGAAAGGAGGGACGTGTGGGACGGGACTATGAAAGAGAGCGTCTGTAGAAGAATGTAATTATGAGGGGAGAGGGGAGAGGCTAGTGAGAGGGGGACGGTAGGAGGAGGGACATGGGAAAGTTTTATGGATGGCGGGAGTGAGAGGGGAACGTAGTGAGTACGGACGTATGAGGGAGAAGAGGGGGGCGTAAGGAAAGGGTTTAGGAGAGGGCGAGGTGGCAGAATGAGAACCATTTCCCCTAGCGTAGTGTATTGAAAGGAAACGAAGATGTCCTATAATCTGTGCGGAGGTTTTGAGTCCGAGTAATGCAAGAGACATATGTAATGATTTTAAATAGTTTGAGAAAAAGAATCAGAAAGAGATATCATTAGGTTCAGTAGTCGACGTGTTAGTTTTTGTTTCTCAAGATTGTAGAGGCAAGTAAGAACGTATTTTAGAAAATATAGTATATTCCTTTTGATTTTTTTTTTTCAAGTCTTTAAGCAGTTTGTTAGAAATGTGTGAAGCCCGACCCAATTAAAATTCATAGATACGGAGAGGCATAAACACAGAGATTAATGCCTTTCTAACAATCTACCTGATGGATATACATTTACTTATTCATCTATCCGTTAGTTATGCACGTCTACCGTATAAGGAATATTCATTTGTTCGGACCTCGCGCAATTTTAACAATCCGGTCGCAAAATATGAGAGTTTTAAGTCCATTTTTGAGGTATTTGATATGTTTTTGGGTGAATCAAAAGCTGCTGAACCTCTAGGCTCATTAGTTGATAGTTATCGTGTTTTTTCTCAAGATTGTAGAGCTTATAACATATATTAGAGTATATAGTATATTTCATTGACCTTTTTTTCCCCCCAAGGCTCTTAACATTTATTCAAGACGTAATATTCTTAGGTTATTTCTGTCTCCGGGAATTTCCTTTCTGACTATTCCTCAAAACTCCCTCTTTCAGAATGTCAAATCCTGCTGTCTCCCTCTCCTTTTTCTGGTTCGCCACTCATCTCGCATCTCTACTGGCCTAAATAATTATCTGGCTGTCTCTGTTCCCCCTTCTCTGTCTCTTTCTGTCTGTCTGTCTGTCTGTCTGTCTCTGTCTCTCTGTCTGTCTCTGTCTCTGTCTCTTCTCTGTCTCTGTCTCTGTCTCTGTTCTCTCTGTCTCTGTCTCGTCTCTTCTCTGTCTCTGCTCTCTCTCTCTCTCTCTCTCCTCTCTCTCTCTCTCTCTCTCTCTCTCTCTCTCTCTCTCTCTCTCTCTCTCTCTCTCTCTCTCTCTCTCTCTCTCTCCTCTCTCTTTCATATCCCAGGCTATGTGTCATTCCATCTCTTTCTGTCTCACATCCCTCTCTCCGCTTTCTCCCATCTCTCTCATACCCATGTCTCTCCGTTATTATCTCTCTCTCTCTCTCTCTCTCTCTCTCTCTCTCTCTCTCTCTCTCTCTCTCTCTCTCTCTCTCTCTCTCTCTCTCCCTCTCTCTCTCTCTTCTCCCTCCCTCCCCCCTCTCCTCCTCTCCCTCATATCCCCGTCTCTCCGTCATTCCCTCCCTCTCATACCCAACACCCAAATCCACCAAGACTCACACCCTACCTCTCTGCCCCCAGTACGACGTGATCGGCCGCTACGAGCATCTGCAGAAGGACGTGAACCAGACGCTGCACTGGCTGGGCGCCGGCAGTTCGCCGAGAGGTTCCCGCAGGCCGACCGCCCCTACCACGCCACGGCCCTGCACCAAGGACTACCTGCAGGGCTGTCCATTGCCGGAAAAAACACTGCGATTCTGAGGACCTACTCCTCGATTTTTTGCATTTCGGTTATGAGATGACGTATAGGTGTCGTGTA
>NW_020868929.1:0-2500 GCF_003789085.1 Penaeus vannamei
CTCCTGGGTAATCCTATCCGCGTTTCAGGAATTGTGGTTTGTAATGTGATATTCAAATATTTACGCCCGGGTATCGTCTTTTAACGCACTTTTGTTGAATCGTGGGTGAAAGGAATGTTCATTGTTTCATAATGAAGGTTTTTTTTTTTTTTTTTTTTGTCTTGTTTTTCGTTTCTCTCTGTCTCTTTCTTCCTCTGTCTCTTGTCTCTCTCTCTGTTCTTCTCTCTGTCTGTCTGTTCTTGTTCTGTCTAGTCTTTCTGTCTGTCTCTCTCTCTCTCTTCCTCTCTCTCTCTCTCTACTCTCTCCTTCTCTCTTGTCTCTCTCTCTCTCTCTCTCTCTCTCTGTTCTCTCTTTCATGTCTCTCTCTCTCTATTCTCTGCTCCTTTCTCTCTCTCTCTCTCTTCTCTCTCATTGCTCTGTATTTTCTCTCTCTTCTCTTTCTATCTGTCTCTGTCTCTCTCTCTGCTCTCTCTCTCTCTCTCTCTGTCTCTCTTCTTCTCTCTCTCTCTCTCTGTCTCTTCTCTTCTCTTACTCCTTCTCTCTCTCTCTCTCTCTCTCTCTCTCTCTCTCCTCTCTCTCTCTCTCTCTTCTCTCTCTTCTCTCTCTCCTCTCTCTCTCTCTCTCTCTCTCTCTCTCTCTCTCTCTCTCTCTGTTAAAAGCGTATATAAGGGAAGAAGAAAAATATGGATGAAAATGTATTTGTTATAAAAATTGGAATATAAATTATCGAGGTGAGAGTGACGTTTGATTTTTTTCGAATATTTTTTCTTTTTCCTAATGTATAAAGGGAAAAATATTGGAACAGAAATATATAACAAAAACAACTGAAACAATGGAAAACCAAAGCGAGACGAAAGAAGAAGGACGAAAAAAAAAATAGACAACATAATACAAACAGACGCATTCACCTAATTGTTGCGACAAACGAAAAAAAAAAAAAAAAAAAAAAAAAACTGTCCAAGAAAGAAACGAAAACAAACACAAGAAAAAAAGAAATGCTAAAAAAAAAAAAAAAAAAAAAAAAGACAAACATATTCAAACAAGGCATACTTGAAAACCCCGGACTAAGGTTACACACGCAAGTCCACATAGTACCCCCAGGGTTGTAATACCCCGGAGAGAATCAGTGGCTTTCTCGTGTTACGGCAATAAGAAGACTTAGCATGGACGGAAAGAGGTATACAAATGAGCCAAGATTATAATATAGAGAGAGAAGAGATAAACATAGAGACAAGAAGATAGGATAACATGACTTAACATGGACGGAAAGAGGTATACAAATGAGCCACGATTTATAAATAGAGAGAGAGAGAAAACAACATAAGACGATTAGGGAAGGAATAGGATAACATGACAACATGGACGGAAAGAGGTTATCACAAATTGATGCCAACGATTTATAACAACCGAGAGAGAGGAAGATAAACATAGAGATAGGGGGAAGATAGGATAGACTATGACATTAACATGACGGGAAGAGCAGTAGTACAATGCAGCCACGATTTATTAAACTTCAGAGGAGAGAGGAAGGATAACATACGAGACAAAGAAATAGGATAACTAGACTTAACGATGGACGGGAAGAGGTTACTACAAACTGAGCCACGATTTATAAACAGGAGATGAGACAGAAGTATAACATAGAGACTTAAAGAAGATAGTGGGATAACATGACTTAACATGGACGGGAAGAGGCTCTTATTACAATGAGCCACGTTTAAATAAACAGAGAAGAGGAGAAGATCTTAAAAATAGAGATAGGGGAAGGATAGGATAACTATGACTTAACATGGACGGAAAGAGTATTACAAATGAGCCTACGATATTATAAACACGTTCGGAGAGAGGAAGCTAAACATAGAGACAAAGAAGATGGATAACATGACTAACATGGAGGGAGAAGGTATACAAATGACCACGATTTTATAACAGAGAGAGAGAGAAACTAAAACATGAGACAAAGAAGAATAGGATAACATGACTTAACATGGACGGGAAAGAGGTATACAAATTGAGCCACGATTTATAAACAGAGAGAGAGAAAGATATAACATAGAGATTTAGGGAAGATAGGATAACATGAGTTTAACACATGGACGGAAAGAGGTATACAAAATGAGCCACAGATTTTTATAAACAGAGAGAGAGAAGATAAACATAGAGACAAAGAAGAAAGATAACATGGACTTAACATGGACGAAGCAGGTTTATACAGATGAGACTATTTATAAACAGAGAGAGAGAAGATAAACATAGAGAGTAAGAAAGAGAGAGGGATAACATGACCTTAACATGGACGGAAAGAGTTATACAAATGAGGCCAGATTTCAGAGAGAGGAGAAGATAACATAGAAGAAAAGAAATAGAGAGAAACATGAGAGACGGATGAGCTAGGCGATTTATAAATATTAGAGAGAAAATAACTAGAGAAAGAGATAGATAACATGAGGAGTTCAGACACGGAGACAAAGGAAGGATAGGGAGAACATGACCTGAATGC
>NW_020868929.1:5000-7500 GCF_003789085.1 Penaeus vannamei
AAGAAAAAAATCCTAAATTGTGAAAAAAAAAAAAAAAATCCTAAATTGTGAAAAAAAATCTGTTTGCTCGTTTCTTTGTCTCTGTAGCAGAGCTTAATAAAGATGAAGATAATGTTTAACAATAGTGATAATAATGATTGTTGAAGAAGGGTGGTGTTGGCAGTGGCGATAATGCAACGGCAACAGCAAAAACAACAACAACGACACCAAAAACAACACCAACGACAACAACAACAACCCTCCCAAAAAGCGCAAAATATGATCAATCGACTTTTCTCCAAACTCCATCATTTTTCCGGGTCGCGTAAGAGAGATCCGCGAGTCGCGTTTTGGCGAGACTCAGCTGTAGAAAATGCCCTTTGACGTCCGAGGTCCCAGGGGATTACGAGGACTGCCATTTCTCGAGATTTCTTGCTCTCTCTCTCTCTCTCTCTCTCTCTCTCTCTCTCTCTCTCTCTCTCTCTCTCTCTCTCTCTCTCTCTCGTCTCTCTCACTCTCTCTCTCTCTCTCTCTCTCTCTCTCTCCTCTCTCTCTCGTCTCTCTCTCTCGCTCTCTCTTCTCTCCTCTTCTTATCTTACTTGTGTAGTTGTTGTTTGGTTTATTTGATTTTTCTTTGTTTTTTTTTAAATTATGACGGTTTTAATTGTTATTTTAATGAATTGGTGAGTGCTGATGAAGATGTTGAAATGAGGATGGATTATGGTGATGAGAGGGATATGATAATAAGGAGGAAGAGGATAATGATAATGAGGAGGAGGATATAATAATGAAAAATGAGATAATGAAACGAGGAGAGGATATATGATAAGGAGGAGGAGGATAATGATAATGAGGAGGAGGAGGAAGTATGGAAATGAGTTGGAGGGGAGAAAGTAGATATAATAACAGTAATTAGAATGTTAATATAATATAATAACAATAATAATAATTAATAATAACAATAACAAACAAAACATACAAAATAACAGCAACAACAAAACAACAACAACAACAACAACAACAACAACAATAATATATAATAATAATAATAAATAATAATAATAAATATACAATAATAATAATAATAATAATAATAATAATAATAATAATAATAACTATATAATTAATAATAATAATAATAATAATAATAATAATAATAATAATAATAATACACATAAACCAATAACATCCTTTTGTCTTTATCTGGGTGAAAAATAAATGAAAAACGAATATCTATATAATGTTAAGCATAGTGTTGGTGATAGTGGTATTAATAACATTATCAAACTTACTCTGATTTTTATCTATCTTGATAAGGAAGGGATAGGGGATGGGGGAGCATGGAATGTCATTTTGATATAAGGAAAAAAGTGAAAAATATGTAATGGAAGACGCAAAGATTATATCCTTGTATAATAGGATGTATTTCGGAGAACTAAAAGTATTGGTTTATCTTTAATCTAATTGATAATGATGAGTTCTGCGGCTGGAATTTTGAGAATATTCAGAATTGGAATTGCAAGGTGATATAGGTAAGGTAAAGGTGAGGATATCATCCATAGAGTTAAATAAAAACGATAAAGTATGTGTCTTTAAGAGTGTTTATTATCATCCTTTCTCTTGCTATTATCTCCTCTCTCTCTCTCTCTCTCTCTCCTCTCTCCTCTCTCTCTCTCTTCTCTCTCTCTCTCTCTCTCTCTCTCTCTCTCTCTCTTCTCTCTCTCTGTTTGTCTCGTTCACTCTCCCTCCCTCCCTCCCTCCCCCTCCCCCGCTTTCTCTCTCTCTCTCTCTCTCTCCTCCCTCCATCTTCTCCCTCCTTCCTCCCCTCTCGCTCTCCCTCTTTCTTTATTCATTCCTTAAAGCAAAATAATGTGACGTAAACAAGAGCGTGTTCTGAACGAGGAATCACAACACAGGTCTTGGTCCCGGGGTTTTAGCTGCAACTTCGGATACCAATTGTCCTGTCTTTGGTACATCATATATTTTGGTCTGTGGGTGAAGGGTGGATAAAGGGAGGAGAGAAAAGGAAGGAGGGGAGAAAAAAGAGGGTGAAGGAGGAAGAAAAGAGAGTGAAAAACGAAGAAAAGGAGAAAAGACAGAGGTTTCATCCTTTTTCTCCATAAATTAGAAATAAAATGATGTGAGGAAATGTCTGTAATTGTGAAATAATTATTTCAAAGACGTATGTGCAAAAAGAATCGCGAGTGTCCTTTGTTTACTGGCTAATCTTTCTCCAGAGGAAAAAGTGCATGAAGCTAGAAATAAAATAGTATTCAAAACTAGACTAAAATACATCGAAAGGAATTTGTTACATATAAGGTTTCCTTGAATAGACATCCACCGAGAAGGGAAACTGGTAAGAGTGTCCATTTATTGAAAGGTATTTCTCAAAATCTTCTTTACATAAGTTCTTCAGAGGAAAAAGTGTATAAAGTCAGAACTGTAATAGTATTTAAAACTAAAGTAAAATACATTGAAAGGCATTTGTTAAATGGATCTGCCGAGAAAGGAAACTGATGAG
>NW_020868929.1:12500-17500 GCF_003789085.1 Penaeus vannamei
TTTTTCTTTTATTATTTGCATGTTTATTTTTTTTTGAAGAAGAAGAAGACTGAAGTGACTTCAATTATTCGGAATATCCAATAATCCGGCAACTACCTGGTCTTAGCTTATCCGATTAGTAAGATTTAGTCTGCATTTATTTACATTTTCCATCAATATCTCGGCAGGTCAATGAATTTAGTGCTGAGCGACGTACTTCGTCTTGCGTGCGAAAAAAAATAGTTACGTAAGAAATATGTCATGTCCTTTTTCTAAATATTTGCTAATCTGCCATTATTTTAATTCCTATCACCATTAATCATGGCGTTTTATCTTGTGTCTTTTAGAGCTACTTTCTTCGTTGAAAAAGTTTCTAAAAATGAAAACCTTGTTAGTGATCTTTTTTTGTTTTGTTTCTTTCTTTCTTTTCTTGCTGAATACTGAAAATACATTCTACATTAGCAAGACGTTTCTCTTACTGAGTAGTTTCTTGGGAGGAATATAATCTTTCCGTATGGAGTGGTACTTCCAGGTCACCAGATCTTCTTGCAGAGGACGGTGCCGGAAAGAGAAGAAGGAGAGATAGGGAGAGGAAGAAGAGAAGATAGGAACAGGTGGAAGAACTTTGTCCTGGAGATCAACGGTGGTGCCTCCAACGACCCAGTTAAGGTTTATGGGACAAGGAAAAGATGAGAGATGAGGAATATTTTTCTCTGATATATACGCCCATTTATCAAATCGGATTGTAGTTCTATATTTTCTTTTTCTTTCTTCTGAAAATAGCTTTTTTCCTATTCTTCACCTTCTCCTTCGTCTTTTTTTTTTTTTTCTTTTCTTTTTTTCGTCTTTTTCTTCTCTCTCCTCCTCATTCTTCTTCTTCGTCCTCCTCTCCCTCCTCCTCCTCCTCCTTTTCTTCTTCTCGTCCTCCTCCCCTCTTCCTTCTCCTCCCCTCCATCGTTATGCAATCTCTATATTCTAACATTTTCTTGAAGCTGAATACCTTACAGTAAACTCCTGCAGGAAATCCTTTCAGCCAGCGAAAGAACGACCAGCAAGTATCCTCCTCCGCATCCTATTTACTTTGTACCGTTGCAGAGACAACCCGAGGACCTTCATGTACTTCGTGTTGTAATAAAGTAAGGAAGTGAAGAGACGCGTATGCAAATTAGAGCGTTTACTTGCAAAGACAAACATGCGTGTTTAGAGGAAAGTGACAAGACGCAGTTATATACGGTAATACATATGCAGAGAGAAAGGAATGCAGTTGTAGGCACGCTCACGCACACGCACACACACACACACACACACACACACAACACACACACAACACACACACACACACACACACACACACACACACACAACACACACAACACACACACACACATACGCACACACATACGCACACACACACACACACACACACCACACACACACCCACACACACCACACACACACCACACACACACACACAGCACACAAACACATCTCGCAAACACACACACAACACACGCACACACACACACACACACATACACACACACACACACACACACACACACCACACACACACACACACACACACACACGCACATACTCCGCCCCCACACACACATACACACACGCACACACCACACACACACACCACACACACACACACAACACACACACACACACACACACACCACATAGGCCCCCCCCCCCACACACACACATACTTACACACGCCTACATCCCCCACCACACACACACAGGCTGTAGATTTGTTCGATTTTGTATTTTTATTTTGTGACAACTGTATTAAAAACGGTCTGAGTAGCTTATTCACGGGACTGTTACAGTTCATTTCACAGGCGTATGACTAGTAATGATGATGCATTGTTGGTATACATTTACATATTCATAAACTATACAATTCGAATCAGTTCTATGAATAACAAAATAACGCGGATTTGCTGGTAATTTCAATGGAAAAATTACATTTTTGTTTTCATGGTCTCTCTCTCTCTCTCTCTCTCTCTCAGTCTTCTCTCTTCTCTCTCTCTCTCTCTCTCTCTCTCTCTCTCTCTCTCTCTCTCTCTCTCTCTCTCTTCTCTCTCTCTCTCTCTCTCTCTCTCTCTCTCTCTCTCTCTCTCTCTCTTCTCTCTCTCTCTCTCCTCTCTCTCTCTCTCTCTCTCTCTCTCTCTTCTTCGTTCATGTCGCTGTCTTTTTTCTCTTTAGCACTATCTATTTATGTATCTATCTGTCTGTTTATTTGTCTATTTTCCCAACTGCCCCTCCTTCCCTCCCTCTATCTATCATCATTTATCTTTCTCGTTATCTTTTTACCTCTCACTCTCTTTATCATGTCACCTCTCTCTTCTCTCTCTCTCTCTCTCTCTCTCTCTCTCTCTCTCTCTCTCTCTCTCTCTCTCTTCTCTCTCTCTCCTCTCTCTCTTCTCTTCTCTCTCTTCTCTCTCTCCTTCCTTCCTCCTTCTCCTCTCCTCCCTCTCTCCTCCTCTTCCTCCCTCTCTCCCCCTCCCTCCCTCTCTTCCCTATCTATCTATCTCCATTCATCCTACCTCTATCTCACCCCTTTGCTTCTAAAACGACACGCATGTTTCTCATTACGATAACGCGCGTGTCATTATCAACGCATTGTAAAGCGTTCAGCCCATATATCTCTGCCAGGCACAGGAGGCATTAGATAAGAGCTATGGGAACGGTCCCTTATCTCATTCCGATAAGGGACCAGCTTCCCCCCCCCCCCCCATCCCCTTTCGCACGCTGGGGGGTTGGATTGCACTTGAACAATTAGTGTTCATTGTTTGTGCAGATGATCTCTCGCTCATGGGTGTTGGGAGTTGACTGACTTGGCGCGGGTTGCTGCGGTTGTGATTTCTTGGTGAGGTATATGTTGTTTGGATTTTCTGTTTTGGTTGATAGTCGTGGTTGACTATCTGTGTTATTGTGTCAGTGTCTCTCTTCTCTCTCTCTATCTATATCTATCTATCTATCTATCTATCTATATCTATCTACTATCTATCTATATCTACTATCTATCTATCTATCTATCTATCTATCTATCTATTGCTATCTATCTATGTCTGATTCTAGATCAGATCACTCTCCCCTCCCCCCTCCTCTCCTCCCTCCTCCTTCTCTCTCTTCTCTCTCTCTCTCTCTCTCTCTCTCTCTCTCTCTCTCTCTCTCTCTCTCTCTCTCTCTCTCTCTCTCTCTCTCTCTCTCTCTCTCTCTGTACTCGCATTCTATCTTTCGTCCCCTCATCACATTTCTATTTACTCCTCGTTTATCTGTTCTCGTCTCTTTTTTTTCATTTTCCTCCCCCTCGTCCTTTCCAGTTCTTGATTAGGTCCATCAGGGACGTAGAACCGTAAAAAAAAAAAGAAAACAGAAGAAGAAAAAAACACACTGCTCGTTTTCTGTTGATGGATTTCCCGTTTTCTGTGCAGGCAATCGTGTTCAGATTTTGTCGTTGCTTTTCGATAATATAGTGGTTTTGTTCCTGGGGAGGTTTGATAGTGTATGGATCTGGTAGGAAACTTGGGGAATTATTTTAATGTTCAGCTATAAAATGAAATAACGCATGGGATTCCCTTTTAACGACGTGTATATAGAGGTAAAGTTGCCTTTTCCTGAAGAACTGTTTCGAAAGTTTTTGAAAGTTTCCCTTCGAAAACACCCCATTTAATGTCTGACTTTTTTTTATAATTCGTTTTTTAGCATCATGAAATATCACGAGAAATAAGAAATATTATATAGAATAGGCCTAGGGAAGGGTGTTTATTTAAGGTGCTTCAAGTTCCTCTTTAATTTGCATATGAATGTAGAATTTTCTGAGTAATGATCCAAGGCAAAGGGAGTATTACCCCCCCCCCTTATCTCTCTCTCTATTTATCTATATATCTATTTCTCTCTCTCCTACTCTCTCTCTCTCTCTATCTATCTCTTCTATCTCCTCTCTCTCTCTCTCTCTCTCTCTCTCTTCTCTCTCTCTCTCTCTCTCTCTCTCTCTCTCTCCTCTCTCTCTCTCTCTCTCTCTCTCTCTCTCTCTCTCTCTCTCTCTCTCTCTCTCTCTCTCTTCTCTCTCTCTCTCTTCTCCCTCTCTCTCTCTCTCTCTCTTTCTCTCTTCCTGTCCCTTTCGAAAACATACCGTAGATCACAGTTCTTTCACACCATTAGGTTTCCCAACTAACGCAAGGCTTCCTGAAGGATATGCCAGAGGGAGAGAGAGAGAGAGAGAGAGAGAGAGAGAGAGAGAGAGAGAGAGAGAGAGAGAGAGAGAGAGAGAGAGAGAGAGAGAGAGAGAGAGAGAGAGAGAGAGAGAGAGAGAGAAGAGAGAGAGAGAGAGAGAGAGAGAGACAGCCCAAAGTGCTTTACCAAACAGCATTTGCTTGGACGAGCTATTGTTTCTCCTCCATTATTTCCATTTTCTCTTTTACGCATGCGAGGAACTCGACCTTTAAACGGCGGGTAGCGTAATATCACGTTCTTGAGAGGAAGGGCGGGTAACATGCTATTACGTCCCAGGCAAGAGTAGGTGGAATTTTGCCCGCCTGAGAGAGTCGCTACGCTATTAACGCTATTAATTTTTTTTTTTAAACACTGGAATAAACTACGAACAAGCGGTCAAAGAGAATCGCGACTCATGGATTGGATAAGGAACGTAAGACTGGGTTATGTATAAGTTTTGGGATAAGTGATACATTTTGGGAAAAGTAATAAATGGTGGCGTAAGTTGCAAGGGAGTCCCTGTAAACTCAAAGGCAAAAAACGTAGTATTTGATTTTTCTTTTTCTTTTTTTATTATTATTATTTTTTTAATTTTTATTTTTGTTTTTTTACTTTTGTTGTTGATTTAGTGTGATAGAAACTGTAGCTGGTAAGAACAATCAAAGCAGTTGTGAATTTTAGTCTGGTATCATTTACGTTAAAATTCGTAGCATTCTTTCGCTCGTTGACAAATCGTGCATTTTGTTCCGCAAACGAAACTCGGCATCTAGAAGACAAGTAAATATGAT
>NW_020868929.1:25000-40000 GCF_003789085.1 Penaeus vannamei
CACACACACGAAACGAAGGAGAAACGAGAAGGAAAAAGATAATTAAAAAAGAAAAAAAAAAGCGAAGGCAGAGTGGCACTGTAGGCGCCAAGATAATCGGAGTGCCATTGCCCACGCTGTTGCCTCTGTTAATGACCGGCACTGGAAACCGGCGGCCGACTGGGGACCGAGTACTGCGGCGAGGGGGAGGGGGAGAGGGGTGGGGGGCAGGAGGAGAGAGGAGGGAGGGGGAAGGGAAGGCAAGAGAGAGAGGGGGGGGGAGGCAAAGAGGAGTGAAAGAGAGAGAGAGAGAGAGAGAGAGAAAAAGAGGGGAGCAGGAGGAGAGAGGAGAAGGGACTGTGTCCTGCGGCGAGATGGGGAGGGAGGAGGATGAGAGAAAGGGGAGTGAGAGGAGGAAGGAGAAGAAAGGGAGGAGGAACGGGGAGAGAGGGAGGAGAACGAAGCAGGAAGGAGGACAGAAGGTGGAGGAAGGGTGGGGAAGGGGGAGGAGAGGGGGAGAAGGGACTGAGTATTGCAGGGAGAGAGAAGGGGGGGATGAGAAATGCAAATAAGAGGAAGGAGAAGAGAGACTGAGGAGGGATGGTAGGGATGGAAAGAGGAGGGAGGGTGGGGAAGGAAGGAAGAGATAGGGAGAAGGGAGGAGGGAGGAAAGGAATGAAGGAGGGGGGAAGGATTGAGGAAGGAAGGGGGAAGAAAGGAGGAGAAGGAAGGAGGAAGGAGGTAGGATGGAGAATGAGGGAAATGGAAAGGAGAAAGAGAAAGCGGAGAGGAAAAAGATGAAGAGAGGGAAATATAGGAAAGAGGAGAAGAGAGAGGAAGAAACGTTGATAAAAAAGGAGGTAGAGAGACAGAAAAAGAAATGAGGAAAGACGAGAAGAAAAGAAGATGAGGATGTAATTAGAGGAGGATAAATAGACAGAAACGAATAGATGGGGAGGAAGAGAAAACTAGAAGAGAACACACAAAAAAACGGAAAAGAGAGAAGGAAGAGGGAGAAGGAATTAGGGAGAGTGCATAGGAGAGAAGGAAAGAAGGAGGAAGGGGTAGGTGGGGACAAATGGGGAAGAAGGAAGGAGAGTGAGAGATAGGACCTTGGAGGGAATGGGAGAACTGACGAAAGAAGAAAATGAACGAAGGGAAAGAACGGGAAAGGAAAGGATAATTATAATTTTTTATTCATTTATATATCTATTTTTAGAATACGGCAAACATTTCTTTTTCTAATTCTATCTTTCTGAATATCATCTAATCGATCCCAAAATACATACAAACGAAAATAATTCAAAAATAAATTCGATAAAATGACAATAACAACAAAAAAACGACAACAAAATAAGGTTAAATAAATATGTACCCGAGGAGACAGTACATTGAATTTATGTCGTGAGTTTTGTTGTATGTACGTGTTCTGTGTGTGTCTAAACCCATTTAGAGTCTAATGTGTAGTTTACTCTCGGAAGTACTAAAATGTACATAGGGTTGGGACGTGTACGTAAATATAGTGTAAAATACGCTGTACGATTTATTTATTTTTTTTATTTATTTATTTATTATTTTTTTTTTTATTATTAATTTTTTTTTTTTTGAGACGTGTCAAAAGGCATCATTCGACGTAAAATGTCGTAAGTTTCAAAAACTATGCCTTATTTTTGTCGCAATATATCAACCGAGCATTGCGGAATAATGAGTTCGGAACACAAAATCAGCGATTTTTGGAAGGACATTTCGTAGAGAGCGAAAGTTATCAGAAATGCATTTATCTCGGAATCAACAAGAAAAACATTTTTGGTTGGAATTTGAGTAGACCGTTCCTATCTCTGATTTTTCTTTCTTTCTTTCTTTCTTTCTTTCTTTTTTTTCTTTCTTTCTTTCTTTCTTTCTCTTCTCTTTCTTCTTTCTCTCTCTCTCTCTCTCCTCTCTCTCCTCTCTCTCTCTCTCTCTCTCTCTCTCTCTCTCTCTCTCTCTCTCTCTCTCTTCTCTCTCTCTCTCTCTCTCTCTCTCTATCTCTATCTATCTATCTATCTATCTCTATCTATTCTGCTCTCTGTCTCTCTCCTTTTCTCACAGTGAGAAAAGGAAAAAATGATAATATTAATGGTAATGATAATAACAATGGTAATGATGATAATGATAATGATGTGATAATTATGATAATGATAATGCCAGTTATGATAAAATGATAGTAACAATAATAATAATGACAGTAAAGTAATAATGATAATAATTATGGTAATGATAAAAATAATGATAATTATAAAGCAACAGCAACACAATAATAAAAATGATAATTGATAATAGTAAAAATAAAAATGATAATAACAACAACGGTAACAACACAACAACAATAATAATATAATAATAATGGATAATAATAATAATTAATAATAATAATAAATAATAATAATAATAATAATAATAATAATAATAATAATAATGATAATAATAATAATAATAAAAATTATTACAAATATTATCATTACCATTAATACTTGTAACAATCAAAGTAATGTTCACAGTAATAATGGTAATAAAAGTGATAATAGTAATAATAACTGCGACAATGATATGAAGAAGATCAAGACGAACAATAGCAAGAAGAACAAGAGAATGAAGACAATAATGATCAAGAAATGGGCAAAACCAAAGGAGGATAATGATGAAATTGAGAACAAGAAGAAGAGGAAGAAGTGAAAGAAACAAGAAAAGAAACACAATTAAAAAAGAAAATAGAGGATATACCACGAAGAAGAAGAAGTAAAAAATAGATAGAGAAAAAATACTCAAAAAGGGGGTTCATAGAGAACAACACAAAGAAAAGAAGAAAAAAATAGATAGAGAGAAAAAAAATGCAAAAAAAAGGTGTTTCATAGAGAACATACCACGAAGAAGAAGAAAAGTAAAAATAGACAAATAAAAAAATGCTCAAAAAGGGGGTTTCATGGAGGACATACCACGAAGAAGAGGAAGAGGAAGAAGAAGAAGTAAAAAAAATAATTTCGAAACAGAGAAGTTCCGAAGTTAATCTTTTGCAATGCCGCTTCTCCTTCCTCCTTCCGCCGTCGGTGTGAATTCGCGTGAGCCGATTAAAGAGGATGGCCCGATTTAGGGGGGGGGGGGGGGGGGGGGGGGGGGAGGGGGAAGGAGGATGGCCCGATTTAGGGGGGGGTGGGGAGCGGCAGAGGGAGGGGAGAGGAGGAAGCCCCGCGCGTGTCGTTGCGCAGCAGGGTACTCTCAGCCTTATGGAAGGGGTTAAGTAGGGTGAAACTCCGGTGAGGTGGAATTTTGGGAGCGATTGAGGGTTGGGAGGGGGGGGGGCTTATGGTGGGAGGTGGGTTGAGGGAGGGAGTAGGGGGTACAAGGAGGGGTGGGAGGGGGAGGGGCGAAGGAGAGTACGCTCTGGGTGAGAGTTTACTACTGAGAGTTATATCACGCGCTCTCTCTGTCTTGCTCTTGCTTACTCTCCGCCCCCACCCCTCTCTCTTTCTCTCTCTCTGCCTCCCTTTCTCTCCTCTCCTCTCTCTCCTCTCTCTCTCTCTCCTCTTTCCTCTCTCTCTCTTTCTCTCTCTCTCTCTCTCTCTCTCTCTCTCTCTCTCTCTCTCTCTCTCTCTCTCTCTCTCTTCTCTCTTCTCTCTCTCTCTCTCTCTCTCTCTCTCTAAATTCATTTTCTCTCTCCTTTCCCTTCCCTCTCACCCATTCCTACCCCTCTCCCTCCCTATTACTCCACCCTTAGTGTCTCCTCTCACCCTCCCTCCCCTTTCACCTTACCCGCTCTTTCCCATTTTTCCTTCTTCTTTCTCCTTCTCTCCTTTATCCTCTCCCACTCCCTCGCTTCACCTTCTTCCTCTCCCTCTTCTTCCCTACGCTCTCTCTCATTTTCTCTCTCCTTTCTCCATACTCTCTCTCTCACTCTCATCCTCATTCTCTCCCTCTTCCTCGCCCTCATCCTTACCCTCACCCTCTCCTTCACCCCACTCTCTCCCTCTCCCTCACCCCATCCTTCCTTCTCCTCCCTCCCCTTCTTTCCCTTGCACCTTCACCTAACCATCTCCCTCTCCCATTTCCTCTCCCTTTCCGTCACCCTCGCCCTCATCCTTGCCCTCACCTTCTCCCTCACCCCTCTACGCCCTCTACTTCACCCTCTCTCTCTCCCTCTCCTTCACTCTTTCCCTCTCCTTCCCCCCCCTCACCATCCTCTCCCTTACCCTTTCCTCCTCCTCCCCTCTCCCTTACCCTCACCATCCTCTCCCTTACCCTTACCTTTTCCCTCCCCCTCCCACTCACCCTCTCCCTCTCCCTCACCTCTCCTTCCCCTCCCCCTCTCCCTCCCCCTCACCCTCACTTTCCCGAGGCCCACCGTTCTGACCAGAAAATTAAATATATTAAAACACACAAGGTACCCCCCGGGAATGAATGAATGAAAATCAGAAAGCCTCCATTTAGAATAACTGGCCTGGCGTGTACCCTGAGTAGGAGGGAAAGGGGCAGGGAGGGAGGGAGGATGGGAAGGTGTGATAAAATTGGAAGAACAAAGGAACATTAAGAAGGGGAAGTGAGGGAGAGAGAGTAGAGAGTTCGGGACCATTGCGAGATAGGGGGAAGTAAAGGATGAGAGCGAGAGAGAGAGAGAAGAGAGAGAAGAGAGAGAGAGAGAGAGAGAGAGAGAGAGAGAGAGAGAGAGAGAGAGAGAGAGAGAGAGAGAGAGAGAGAGAGAGAAGGGAAAGACAGAGAGTAAGAGAGTGAATGAGTGAGAGAGAGAGGGAGAGAGGGAGGAGAGAGAGAGAGAGAGAGAGAGAGAGAGAGAGAGAGAGAGAGAGAGAGAGAGAGAGAGAGAGAGAGAGAGAGAGAGAGTTGAGTGAGTGATGAGAGAGGGAGAGAGAAAAGAAGAAATAAAAGAGGCACATGAAACGAGAAGAGAGAGAGAGAGAAGAGAGAGACCAGAGAGAGAGAGAGAGAGAGAGAGAGAGAGAGGCGAGAGAGAAACAAAGAGAGAAAAAAAATTAAGAAAGAGGAGAAGGAAACAGAAATAGAAAACGTATGTTAAAAAACACTAAATATCAACCCCTGAAACAAAACGTGAAAACAAACGAGGCACTTAGAAAAAAAAAAAGAAAAAATACATCTCACATTCAGAAAAAAAGCCAAAAAAAAAAAAAAAAAAGTCTCCACGCATTTGTTATGTTTACAGACCCAAAAAGAGAGAAAGAAGAATTAAATTTGCCTGACATTTATTAGGTACGGGATTTGTGTGCGCGCGGCTCCCAGCTCGCCAACTGAAATTCGCACGCAAATTGACAGGTGTTGTAATCACTTTCTGCAATAAAACGCGATCATTCCTTCTTTTTATTGAGGGTTTTTTATTGTCTATTGATTGACTGTATATTTGGGAACTGAGTGAATGCTGTCGTTAAAGGAATATATAGGTCCTTTCTCTCTCTCTCTCTGTCTTTGTTTTATGGCTTTGGCTTGTTTGGCTACAGGGCTGGGTTTGTTTGTTTGTTTTTTTCTTTCTGTTTTCTGTCTCTGTTGTTTGTCTGTCTGTCTGTCTAATCTGTTCTGTAGCTTTTCCTTTGCCTCTCTCTCTCACTCTCTCTCTCTTATATCTCTCTCCTCTCCTCTCTCTCATCTCTCTCTCTCTCTCTCTCTCTCTCTCTCTCTTCTCTCTCTCTCTCTCTCTCTCTCTCTCTCTCTCTCTCTCTCCTCTCCCACTCTCTCTCTCTCTTGAACTATAAACAACAACAGCAAACAACAGCTACAAAGGTCGTGGTAAGTTTGATACAGTTCAATAATTTACGTAAGGACTGCCTTGACTTAACATTCATCTGTCATTTAGTTTTGCATTTATACAAAAACTAATTAATAAACTGTTAATATAAATTCCGATAAGTACAAACATTCACAAACATGTACAAGTATAAGTGCATTGGCTTGCCCTCGCTTTTGTATCTTATAAGTAGAAAAAAAGCGAATCCTTTGTGTGAAAATCCTTAAGCTATCGAATCCTATAAGATGGATTCTGAGCCCTCGGTAAGATACTGGATCCTTTAGGACTTTAGCCAAGGATTCTACTGGGATTCCGAACGATGAATTCGAAGACTCTGACCCTTTTTTAATCACATGCACAGAATTTTGTCATTTATCAACCTCAATCCTCTTTTTTTTTCTTTTTTTTTTTTTTCCTTTTTTTTTCTTCCACGAATGTTCTGAAACGATTTTAAAATTACGCGAATTTGTCACTTTAACAGTTCATTTATTTCATCTATCTACCTATCATTTATCTATTTCTCTCTATATTTATCCTCTATTTTTTCCATTAATGATAGCAAGCCTAAGGATAATTCGGGTACGAGAAACTGAAGATAAACAGGTGAAACAGAAGACACTGTGCAGATCCAAGATGCAATCACCTAATGGCTTCTCACTTGCTACATTTCTTGTAATTTTGTAGAAGTGCTGAGAAGTGAATGCTTTCTGGGCCTCTCTCTCTCTCTCTCATCTCTCGTCTCTCTCCTCTCTCTCTCTCTCTCTCCCTCTCTCTCTCTCTCTCTCTCTCTCTCTCATCTCTCTCCTTCTCTTTATCTCTAATCTCTCTCTCTCTCTCTCTTCTATGCTCTCCTCTCTCATCTCTCATCTCACTCGTCTTCTCTTTGCTCTCCCTCATCTCATCCACTTCTCTCTCTCCGATCCCTCTATCTTCTCCCTCTCTCTTCTTCTCTCTCCTCTCTCTCCTCTCTCTCCTCTCTCGTCTCTCCTCCTCCCATCTCTCTCTCTGTGGTGTGTGTGTGTGTAATGTGCGTGCGTGCGTGCGTGTGTGTGTGTGTTTGTTTGTGTGTGTGTGTTTATTGTGGTGTTGTGTGTGTGCGGGTCTCTGTCTGCCAATCTATCTATCTTCTAATCTGTCGTCTGTGCTAACCTGGTTTATCTCTGCCTCTCCTATCTACTCTACTATAATATCTATCACTACTTCTATCTATCTATCTGTCTAATCGTAGTCTACTTCTCTCTCCCTCTCACAATTTCTTTCAACCTTCTTTTCATATTCCGTGTTTTTTTTTTTCACTCTAATTGTTTATCAATTGCTTCTTCCCTTTCTCCTTCTTTTTCACACTTTCTTCCATCTTTATCACCTTGCTTCTTCTTCGCCTTCTTTTCCACATCCTTTTCTTCCCTTTTACTTTATATTTTGGGTTTTGCTTTATATTTGCCTTTATTTCTATCCCTTTCCTTCACTTTTGCTCTTTAATTCTTTATCTTTCAATTTAATTTTTTTTCCCTGTTTTCATTTTTTTTTTCTTTCTTTTTTTCGTCATATCGTTGCTATTCTCTCTTCCATTCTTCACTCTCTTTTATATTTTTTTCTTTTTTTTTTTTTTCTTTCGATCCTTTTTTCCTTCATTTCTTTCTCATTCCTCCTTCATTAGTCAGTATCTCAATTCTGTTTAAACTCTTCCTTATTTCATTGTTCCTATTCTTATTCCTATCTTTGCTCGTGACGACTAAGGATGAGAAAGAAAAGTATTGAAAAGAAATATATACATAATACTAAGATAAAAAATTACCTAATCGTAAGAACAGGGAAACAAAAAGAGTAAAAACGATGATAAATGAAGTAGGAAAAATTATATATAAACATAACATTTATGAGATATGATGAAGATTATATGTCTATGATTATGCAGAAATTATCAGACCGTGATTGTATGCATGAGGATTCATCGTATAATCAGACAGATTATATATTCATGCAAAAAGAGAATGTTCGTTTAGAATCATACAAAGTGAAACTATACTATACAATATGATATACTAGATAAGAACAGAGACTGAAATGTAAGTAAGAAATAATGTTTTACTTCATAATGTCAATATTATTATTTTCAAAACAAACAAGAGAAAGTAAAGAAACGTTTAGGAGGACGATAGCCCCCCTCCCCCTTTTCACCCCTTCACCCCCCAAAAAGTGAGCAGGAAAAAGGGAATAAATAGAATGAAGAAGATGAATAAAGATCGTGGACAGCATCACAAGGGAATGAGAAACAGGGGAGGTGAAAACAGGGGATGTAAACAGAGAGAGTAAACAGATACAGCACAATTGCAAGCAAGTGGAAGGAAGAGAAAGTAGAAAGAATGAAAGGAGAAGATTAAAAAGAAGGAGGGAAAGGAAGTGGATGTGTTGAAGAGTGAGAGAGAGAGAAGTGAAGAAGAGAGAAAGTAGAGTAGTGATGAGAGGAGAGGTAGGGGAGAAAAAAAGAGAAGAGAGCATTGGTGAGAAAGAGAGTAAAAAATTAAAATAAATAGATATATACCCTAGAAAACCGCGCGTAAAAGAAAAAAATAATAAACAAACAATTATAAAACAGAAGAAGACAGAACCAGANCTAATTAACATAACTAATATAATCAACTATATACTTTCACTTTCATTTCAATTATATCATCATTCCTTCCTTCCTTCCCTCACCATAACCTTTTCTCTTCTTTCTCATCCGCCTCAATTCTTTTCATATGAATATTCTTCGCTCTCGGTGCTCGTTATTCGCACCTGGTAGACCTTCTCTTCGTCTAATCTCAAACTCACTTCTTTTAATACTCTATTTTTACCTCATCAAACGTCTCTTACCATTCTCTATACCTCTTCCATCTTTCTATTCTTATTTTATATTATTCTTTACTTATCTACTCACATCAAATCCTCTCTTTATCCTTCATTATTCTACTTTATCACTTATACTTATCTTTACCTTCCTTACCTTACACGCAGTCAATCTTCTTATCCATTCTCTCAACTACCTTACTTTCTTTCAATTTTGTTCATTTAACTTCTACGTCCTATCCTTTTCGCAACAATATCCCATCTCTTTGCTATTAGTGTGTTCTTTTAATCGATATCATCACATTCTTATTCCATTTTTCTCTCAACTTCCCTCCCTTCCTCGCACCAACATATCCTTCTCATTCTCCACCTCTCCCTTCTTCTCTTCAATTTTCCTTTCCTTCCTTCCTCAATCATCTCTCTCTTTTCCCTCTTTCCTTTACTCACTCTTCTTTCCTTCCCTCCTCATCAATATCTCTTTCTTTCTTTCGTTCTTTATCATTTATCTCTACCTCTCACTTTCCAATGATTCTTCCTTCTCCTCTTCACGCTTCCCTTCCCTTCCTTCCTCCACCAACAATCTTTCCTTTTTCTTTTTCCTTTTTCTTTCCTTCCCTCCTCATCAATTCCCTCCTCTCATCTTCCTTCCTCATCCTTTTTTCCCATACAACTATACCTCCTTCTTCCCCACCTACATCTCCTCCATTCTCTCCCGCCCCCTCTCCTATCGCCTAGCTCCTTCTGTCCTTCTCCACATCTCTCTCGGTTCTCGCCACTTGTCTCCATCTATCGTCCAGTCAGCGGCGATAGATCTCGAGACAGTGGTCTTAAGACCCATCATGGGAACCACACTGGTCGAAATACAAAGCGACAACCAAAATCCTTTCCCGCTGCTTGCACATATTCAGTTTCGGCTGTCCTTTATAAACGTCAACGTTATGGTCATCGTAGTGAGTGAGGGGGAGGGGAGTTCTTGAGAGTGTCATTTGAGATTGAGACCTTTATTGTGCTTTCGTTGTTGGTATCTTGTGTCTTTCTGTCGTGTGGTTATTTTGTTTGTTTATCTGTTTTCCTCTCGTCATGTTTTCTCGAAATGACGACTTTTGTTCTGCCTATTCTCATTGCCTTTGTTGCGGTTGTGTCATATTTTTGGCTGTGCTCTACAGCTTTTCCTTCTTGACTGATTTCATTGTTTGCGCTGGCTCAGATTTCCTTTCTTTTATTTATTCCTATAGTTTCGCGTGCGTATTTGATCATTTTCTCTTAGTTCTTTTCCTTTTATTATCTTTATCCCAGTCTTTCCTTCATCCTTCTGTCATTTCCTTCTCTTTTTTCTTCCTTCCTCTCTCTTTTAGACTCAATTCTTCCTTCTGTTCCCAGTTTCCCTTTCTTTTCCTTTTTATCTTCTCAAGTCTTTTTGTTTCATTCTTGTCGTTATCTTTTCTTCCCCTCTTACCTCTCTCCTCATCCTCAATTCCCTCTCTCTCTGTCCCTTTCTCATTCTACTATTCCTTTCCTCCTTACACTCTGCTTACTTGCAATTCCTCCCTATTTACCTACTCCTCCTATCGCTTTTATCTATTTCCTATCTTTCCACTACGTCTTCTGCCTTAATTCCCTCCTATTCCTTTAACCTTACCTTGTCCTCATCATCGTACTTTCCCTGCCCTTGTCTCTTTCTTTCCAGAGATCATCTTTGGTGAGTACATAATAGCATCACACATTCGATGCAGCGATGTAGGGATGATGAGAATGAAGAGAGAGAGAGAGAGATGAGCGAGAAAGCATGATGAGTAGTAAGAGTAGAGATATGTCGAGAGAGTGTAGAGAGATATGGAGAGGAGAGAGAAGAGTAGACTAGAGATAGACGCGGATAGAGGAGAGGAGAGAGAGAGAAAGAGAATAGACGAAGAGGAGAGAAGGCTAGGACGTAGATTTGAGGAGAGATTTTTGGTTCAGGTATGACAGTTATTAGTAGAGAGCTAGGACGTGTGTTCTTAGAGAGATTGAAGTTGCAGCCGAGCGGGATGTCTTTAGATCGCCAGTACTGGTTGTGGGCAGTATGGAGGGCAGCGGTAGAGAGCGCTGGGGTCCACTGTTACGGCAGCGAGACTGCCCACAGGACGTAGGATGGTCATTGTGTTGCTATTTCACCCCAGTAACATCACTTGTAGTCATGCTTTGGGTCCCTTTAGGTGCATCTTCCTTTATCTTTTTTGTCTTTTTACTGCTATTATTCACGCGCCTCCCGCCGGGCCACTTCCCTTGCCCTCTGTTTTTTCCTCTTGGTTTCTTATCAGTTTCGCTCCTGTTTTTTTTCTTCTCACTCTCTCCGCGACCTCTGCCCGCCCTCCTCCCGATTTGCAGCGCATGGCCACTGACGCCGCTCTTTTCTTCCCGTAGTTGCTCCCTTCCCGTTTTTCGTCTGGCATCATTTCTGTGTCCGTCTCTGAATTCTTCTGCCGCTCCCTTTCAATTGTTTTATACGCTTCCGCTGCACCCATACCTGTTTATTTCCTTATCCGTTCGCGCACTCACAAGCACCCGACCCCCCCGTTGACTATCTCCCCCTTTCCTTCGCCTTCGCCCGTGCCCTACCGCATTTCCCCTCCATCTCGCATCTGGCTTTCGTCACCGCGCGGTTCTGCCTATGCTCTGCAGGCTATTGAGAGAGAGGAAGAAAGAAACAACGCAAAACAGAGAAGCCAGCCACAGAGAGAGAGAGAAACAGACACGAGAGCAGAGACGAACACGAAGACAAGAGATACGCACCTTGATCCAAGTGCAGGTGTCTGATATCACTTTTCGGATCAGTGGAGAGGTAAGGTAGGCTTGGCAGGAAAAGGAGATGGGAGAAATAAGAAGGAAAGAAGAGAGAGTCAAGCCTTAGTTACCTCCACGCAGATATCAGATGCCTCACTTGATCAGGGTCGTATCTTGGGGTCTGTCTCTGTCTTTCTGCTCCCGTCTCTGTCTGTTTCTCTCTCTCTCTCTCTATCTCTGTCTCTGTTTCTCTCTCTTCTCTCTGTTTCTCTCTCTCGTTCCCTCTCCTCTTCTCCTTCTCTCTCTCTCTCTCTCTCTCTCTCTCTCTCTCTCTCTCTCTCTCCTCTCTCTCTCTCTCTCTTCTCTCTCTCTCTCTCTCTCTTCTCTCTCTCTCTCTCCTCTCTCTCTCTCTCTCTCTCTTCTCTCTCTCTCTCTCTCTCTCTCCTCTCTCTCTCTCTCTCTCTCTCTCTCTCTCTCTTCTCTCTCTCCTCTCTCCTCTCTCTCTCTCTTCTCTCCTCTCTCTCTCTCTCTCCCCTCTCTCTCTCTCTCTCTCCTCTCTCCTCTTCTCTCTCTTTCTCTCTCTCTCTCTCTCTCTCTCCTTCTCTTTCTCTCTCCCTTTCTCTCTCTCTCTCTCATCAGCCCTTGCCCTTTTTCCATCCCCCTCTCCGAACTCTGCCCTGCCATCCTCCTTCCCTCCCCTTCCCCTCTTCCCTTCTTCCCTTCACCTCTCCCCTCCCCCTCCCCTTCCTCTCATCCCACCCCTCCCCTCTTCCTCTCTTCCTCAGCCCCTCTCCTTTCCCCTCTGCTTCTCCACAGGTTTTCCATTCTCGCCGGTCTAAAATACAACCACCTTCCGAGCCAACAGGTGAACCAAATAACCTCAGTGGACCTCAGAAGGAGAGGGGAGAGGAGAGAGGAGAGGAAGAGGGAGAGAGAGGACGGAGGGCAGGGCGGAGGGGGAGGGGAGAGAGAGGACGGAGGGAGGGGTGGAGGGGAGAGAGGACCTCAGAAAGAGAGAGGAAAGAGGAGAGGGAAGAGCGGGGACGGAGGGGAAGAGAGGACTTCAGAAGGAGAGGGGAGAGGGGAGAGAGAGGACTTATGAAGAGAAGGGGAGAGGGAAGAGGAGAGAGGGGGTAGAGAGGACGGAGAGCGGGGCGGAGGGGGAGAGAAAACTTCAGAAGGAGAGGGAGAGGTGGCAGTGAGAGGGGAGAGGGTAGGGGTAAGAGAGAGAAAAAGGACGGAGGGAGGTAGAGAAAGAATGGGAGAGGACAGAGGAGAGAAGGAGGCAAAAAGGCAATAAGTGAGAGAAGAGAGAAGACTGAGGGAGGTAGAGGAAAAGTGGTAGAGGAAAGAAGGAGGGGAGGAGAGACAGTGGAAAAGGAAGAGTGGAGAAGAGAGTAGGGAGGGTACAGAGAGAGAGAGAGAGGGAGGAGAGGGCTTAGAGAGGGTTGGTTAGTCTCGATCTTCATATCTTCTCAGAGAGGAGATAAGCAGATGAGAAGAGGAAAGAAGTGGGAAGGGAGAGGAGACAGGAGGGAGGGAGGGAAGTAACTTTCGCCAAAAGAAAGTTTTTTCTACTACCACAATGTTTTTTTTTCTTTTTTATATATAAAGTTAGGAAAAACGATAGGAAGTTTTTGCGTGTTATTAATATTGTTATTTTATATTGTTTTTTTTATCACTGCAGTTTTCATTATCAGTTCTGTCTTTATTGTTATCATTTTTGTTGCTCTTGTAATTATCTGTTTTATCATTATTGTTATTCTATTGTTACTGATAGCATCATCTTCATTATCATTATTGGGGCTGGTCTTGTTATCGTTATCATTATTATTGTTGTTATTATTGTAATCCATCTTCGTTATCATTGATGTTGTTGTCATTGTCATTATCATTACTAATACTGCCGCTACTGTTATTATCATCATTATCATTATCACTAATATCACTAATGATAGTTGTTATTATAATAATTATGATTATACTTCTCATTACTACGAATCATCATCTTTATCCTAAATCCTCATCAGCATCATCGTAATCACCATCACCGAATCATCATTCCTATCACGTACCACCATCACTTCCATTTTCCCTATTTATTTTGCTTTATCCTTTTCCCAGTCTCTGTTTCCTCTTCCTCACCCTTTTCCATGTTTTTTTTTTTTCTCCCTTATCCTTCCCTATCCCTACTTCCCCTGTTTCTTCTCCCTCATCCTTTCCCCTTCCCGTACCACCATCACCGACTCACCATTCCTATCACCACTGTCATCTGCATCATCATCACCAGCACGACCGCCTCTCTCACCACCACCACAGGCTTCCTCTCCGTCCGAGAAGCTTCGTTGCATCACCGTGAAGCCTCTGCATCGATTCCTCCGTGTTGAGATGATGAAACCTTATATTTCCGAGGAACCCTTTTTGTTTCCTTCCTTCCCCTTTCCCTACTGAGTCTCCTGCTCCTGCTGCTTCCTGCTGTAGGATGATTTCTCTCTCCTCCTTTTATTTACTATTTTTTTCACTATTTTTTTTTTTTTTTTTTTTTTTTTTTTTTGCTTTATTATGCTTGTTTGTGTGGGTGGTATTTCCTTTTTTATCTTATTACGACTTTATTTTTTTGTGTCTTTGCTCTATCTAATCTCTCTCCTTCTTCATTTCCCCCTTTCCTTATTCTCTTTGATCTTGTATTGACCTCATTCCTATATTCTGTCCCCCCTTTTCCCTTTCCCTAAATCTCTATTACTGTTTGCTTCTTCTCTCTCCCATCTCTTATTCTCTATTCTCTTATTCACCATCGTTTTTCCCTGCCTCATTCATCCATACTTTTTCACTTATTTCCTTACCCCCTTATTCTCTTTTCTTCCTCTCCCTTCATTCTCCTCTCTTCCTTCTCCCTCTTCGTCCCAATCCTCTTCCCTCTCCCCCTCACTCACCTTTTATCACTTACCTCGCCTTTCTTCCCTGTTTTCCTCTTCTCTTCTCCTACCTCCCCCCCCCTTTATCACCCTTATCATTTCACCCTTACACTTCTGTTCTATCTATCCCTCGTAATCCTATTACCCCATTTCCTCTTCCATAACCCCCCCCACCATCACATACACGTATCCTTCTCCTCCTAGCCTCATCCCCCCCCCCCCTTACAGCTCCATTCCTTCTGCTTTATCCACTCTCTCCTGTTCGTTCTTCCATTTTCCCTATTTATTTTGCCTCATCCTTTTTTTCATTCCTCTGTTCCTCTTCCTCACCCTTTTCCATGTTTTTTTCTTTCTCCCTTACCCTTTTCCTATCCCTACTTCCCTTGTTTCTTCTCCCTCACCCTTCCCCTGCTTTTTTTTCTCCCTCATCCTTTCCTATCCCTATTCCCCTGTCTTCTTCTTCCCCTTCCTCTGCCCCCTTTCCTCACCCTTTCCCTCCCCTGTTTCTCCCACCCCTTTCCCACCTTCCCTATTTCTTCTCCCTCTTCTCCCCACTTCTTCCCTATCCTCCCATACTCCCCCCTACCAATTTCTCCCCCCCCATACCTCCCCTTCCCCTCCCCCAATTTCCCTCCCCCTCCCCTCCCCCCACCCATTTCTCCCCCCCATACCTCCTCCTCCCCTCCCCTCCACCCAATTTCTCCCCCCCCCATACCTCCCCTTCCCCCCACC
>NW_020868929.1:47500-57500 GCF_003789085.1 Penaeus vannamei
TTTTGTTTTGTTTTGTTTTGTTGTTTTATTCTCCCTCTTTATCTCTCTCTACTTTCTTTCTTTTTTCTTTCGGTTTCTCTGGTTATCACGTTTACTCTATGTTTTTTTTTTTCTTTTTTTTTTCTCTCTGCCTTTGGCTTCCCTCTCTCTTTCCTCTTTCTCTTCTCTTTCTCTTCTCTCCTCTCTCTCTCTTCTCTCTCTCTCTCTCTCTCTCTCTCTCTCTCTCTCTCTCTCTCTCTCTCTTCCCCCTCCTCCTCCCTCCCTCCTCTCCTTTCTCTCTCTCTCTCTCTCTCTCTCTCTCTCTCCTCTCTCTCTCTCTCTCTCCTCTCTCTCTCTCTCTCTCTCTCTCTCTCTCTCTCTCTCCTCTCTCTCTCTCTTTCTCTCTCTCTCTCTCTCTCTCTCTCTCTCCCTCTCGTCCTCTCAGTCTCTCCTCTCCTCTCTCTCTCAGTCCTCTTCCTCCTTCCTCTCTCTCTCAATCTCTTCCCTCTCCCTCTCCCTCTCCCTCCCCCCTCTCTCTTCCAATATTCCCTCTCCCTCTTTCTCCTCTCTTTCTCTCTCTCTGGCATTGTTGTGTCGGGGCTAAATGAAAACACCACCGAAAAAAGACTTCAGATTCATAAAGAGGCATTTTTGTGGAGTGTTGTTAGGCGGTTTTCAAAGTCAAGAAGATTAAGGGAGACAGCGTGAGACCTGGTACAGCATCAGGGCCGAGAGGAGAGGTCAAAGGTCCGACCTGCTCTGACCTCAGCTTTACATAAGAAAAGTGGATAAAGGCAAGTGTATGTTGTTGTCTTTCCTATGTGGTTAGTGCCGCTGGATGTAGTGTAGATGGCTACTAGTATATTGATAATAATGATATATGATTATTGATATCGATATTGATATTGATGATGATAATATAGTTGATACCTAATAGTAATAGTAATGAATAGTAACAATAATAATATCAAATATAATGGTCTGGTGATGATTGATGATGATTATGATAATAATAATAGTAATAATAACAGTAATGGTAATAATGATAATAATGCTAATAATGGTAATGCTAATAATGATAGCAATGGTAATAATGATAATAATGATGATAAGGTAATAATGTGTCTAAACATATGGTTATAAGCAAGTCTGTCCACAACACTTTATGCTTCGTGGTAGTAAGATGGTGATCAATGGGTTGTGTGTGAATGTGTGTGTTGTGTATGTTGTGTGTGTGTGTGTGTGTTGTGTTTGTGTGTTTGTGTCTGCTTGTGTGTTGGTGTGTGTGTGTGTGTGTGTGTGTGTGTTAGGTATAAGTGTATGTATAAGTGTGTCTGCGCTGTTTGCGTGTCCCTCCTCTTCCTTCTCTCTTTTCCTATCTCCCTTCAATCCGCCCCTCCTCTCTCGATCTCTCTACCCTTCCCCTTCTTTTTTCTCCCTCCTTTTCTCCTTCTCTCCCTCTCTCTTATCTCTCCTTCTTCCCCCCAAAAACGTCTGTCAGTTCCTCTTCAACTTTCTCCCCGTCTCTTGTTTTCCTATCGACCTAATGTGCAGTTCCGATAACTTTATTCCTCTCGTATGGTCTTATCTCCAAGAATCTCGCGGAAGTTTTGCCCTTTTTTTCGACTATTGTTGTTTGCGATTTATTTGTTTTGTTTTTGTTTTTGTTGTTTTATTCTCCCTCTTTTATCTCTCTCTTCTTCTTCTTTTTTTTTTCTTGGGTTTCTTTCTTGTTATCACGTTTACTCTATGTTTTTTTTTTCTTTTTTTTCTCTCTCTGCCTTTTGGCTTTCTTCTCTTCCTCTCTTCTCTCTCTCTCTCTCTCTCTCTCTCTCTCTCTCTCTCTCTCTCTCTCTCTCTCTCTCTCTCTCTCTCTCTCTCTCTCTCTCTCTCTCTCTCTCTCCCTCCCTCCCTCTCTCTCTCCTCTCTTCCTCTCTCTCTCTCTCTCTCTCTCTCTCTCTCTCTCTCTCTCTTCTCTCTCTCTCTCTCTCTCTCTCTCTCTCTCTCTCTCTCTCTCTCTCTCTCTCTCTCTCCTCTCTCTCTCTCTCTCTCTCTCTCTCTCTCTCTCCTCTCCTCTCTCTCAGTCTCTTCCTCTCCCTCTCTCTTCTCAATCTCTTCGCCTCTCCCTCTCCCTCTCTCCCCCCTCCTCTCTCCAATATCTCCCTTCCCTCTTTCTCTTTCTCTCTCTCTGGCATTGTTGTCGGGCTAAATGAAACACACAACGAAAAAGAACTTAAGATTCATAAAAAGAGGCATTTTTGTGGAGTGTTCTTAGGCGGTTCAAAGTCAAGAGATTAAGGGAGACAGCGTGAGACCTGTACAGCATCAGGGGCCGAGAGGAGAGGTCAAAGGTCCGACCTGCTCTGACCTCAACTTTACATAGAAAAGGGACAAAGGCAAGTGTATGTTGTGTCTTTTCTATGTGGTTAGTGCCGCTGGATGTAGTGTAGATGGCTACTAGTATATTGATAATAATGATGATAATATTGATACCGATATTGATACTGATAATGATAATAATAGTGATACCTAATAGTAATAGTAATGGTGATAGTAACAATAATAATATCAATAATAATGGTGGTGATGATGATGATGATAATGATAATAATAATAGTAATAATAACAGTAATGGTAATAATGACAATAATGCTAATAATGGTAATGCTAATAATGATAGCAATGGGTAATAATGTAATATGATGATAAGGTAATGTGTCTAAACATATAGTATAAGCAAGTGTACCACAACACTTTATGCTTCGTGGTAGTAAGATGGTGATCAATGTGTGTGTGTGTATGTGGTGTGTGTTATGTGTGTGTGGTGTGTGTGTGTGTGTTTTTGTGTTTGTGTGTTTGTGTGTGTGTGTTGTGTGTGTGTGTGTGTGTGTGTGTTGTGTGTAGGTATAAGTGTGTATAAGTGTGTCTGCGTGTTTGCGTGTCCCTCCTCTTCCTTCTCTCTCTTTTCCTATCTCCCCTTCAATCCGACCCTCTCTCTCGATCTCTCTACCCTTCCCCTTCTTTTTCTCCCTCCTTTTCTCCTTCTCTCCCTCTCTCTTATCTCTCCTTCTTCCCCCCAAAAAACGTCTGTCAGATTCCTCTTCAACTTTCTCCCCGTCTCTTTGTTTTCCCATCGACCTAATGTGCAGTTCCGATAACTTTATTCCTCTCGTAGGTCTTATCTCCAAGAATCTCGCGGAAGTTTTGCCCTTTTTTCGACTATTGTTGTTTGCCGATTTATTTGTTTTATTTTGTTTTTGTTGTTTTATTCTCCCTCTTTATCTCTCTCTTTTTTATAGTTTCTCTGGCTGTCACGTTTAGTCTATGTTTTTCTTTTTTTGTTTTTGTTGCTTTTTTCTCTCTGCCTTTGGCTCTCCCTCTATCTTTATTTATCTATATATTTTTATCTATCTCTCTCTCTCTCTCTCTCTCTCTCTCTCTCTCTCTCTTTCTCTCTCTTTCTCTCTCTCCCTCTCTTTCCTCCCTTCCTCCCTTGCTCTCTCACTCCACCAATACCGCATCAACATTTTCCTCCTCCTTTCTATTCTAAAAAAAGTGCCAGGAAATGTAAGAAAGATAGGCCCAATACCAAATACTTTCCGCGTGTGTTTATGCCAACACCCTCCTGCCTTCCCGTGCCCCCCCCCCCCCATCTGTACCAGGAAGGGAAATAGGCGCTCCTCTGCCTGAATATATTATCAGCGATATGCAAATGAGGCAAAAATTCCTCAAACGGACTCGCCCCACCAGCCAGGGAGTCCCCGTCCTGCCGAAGAGACAATATGGCGTTTCCGTTTTTATTCATATGCAAAAGACATGTGTTCACCGAGACGTGGAGCGAGAGGGAGTTGCTTAGGCGTGGAAAAGTACGCTAGTTTTCGTGCCTAAGACGACGGCGTAAGTCAAACTTCTTTATCAGTATTTTTTTTTTTTTTTTTTGTTCATAAGATTAGCATGATAACAGCAACAGCAACAGTGATGGTAATAACAAAAATGATAATAATAATCATAATGACAATGATATTAAGAATAATAACGAGATAATGACAATGAATGATAACAAATAATAATTGAAAAATAACAATAATGAAAAATAATGAAAATATAATGATAATAATGATTATGATAATCACAATAGATATAATAATAATGATGGCAATAATAATAACAATAAGGCACCTACTCGCGTTTTGTTTCATTTGGTATTATGTCGTGTTGCAAAATATACATGTATACAAAGACATGTAACAGTGTAGAGATAAGTAAACATGAGCTAGTCTCATGCACTGCAAAGCAAATCCGTTGTTTGATATGATACATGTCAGCAATATCGTAAAAGAATCGTGAACTATTCTTTGTCTCATACCATATATCAATTTAAGATTGTAAAAGCCTTCTCTTATTTTGTTATTAGGTCAGGAATTACTCCATTCGCTTTGTTTAGTCTTGTAATTACAGTCACAGCAACACTAGTGCTATGCGAACGCCTTACGAAAACGCTTGTTTTGAATCCGCGGGGACCTCGCCATAGACCCATGTTATCCGCCGAGTAGTTTTCGACTCTTTGTGTTTTCTGAAGAGTTAGGATGGTCATACTGTAAGTCAGCTTTCAGTATTGTCAATGATGTTTTATTCAGATGTTTGTGCGTGTTTATATTCAAAGTTGTGCCTCTGTTTGTGATATTTTACTTGAAATAATGTGATATATAAGCATGTGCCAGGGATATTCTGATACTTTTATGGAACTTTTAGTTATTTACCAAGTAATAATGTTTTTTCTCCTATCCTTTAATGTGAATATCTAGTTTTTAGGTATGTGACCTTATATGAATTACTTATATCAAAAACCTAGAAATATTTTCTTCAATATTTAAGAAAAGAAAAAAAAACGCGCTAGTTTTCCCATGCAAAAGGTTCTTTTTTCAAACTTTTCCTGTGCTGTCTGCTACTAACAGTATCTCAGAGGAACACATCAAAAGCCCCTTCGTTATTTATATATATTGTTATGATTGCTATTATTTTCAGGAGGAAGGTTTATTCGCTATATGTCGGCAGAGATATAACATTTGTCATACTTTTTCTCATCCAATCGCTGTCAAAAGTAACATTACATCAGTCACACCAACAGATCTCTTAGTGTCTTTTCTCTCCCCCCCTCTCTCTCCCTCTCTATCTTTCTTTCTATCTATCTATCAGTCTGTCTATCTATCTATTTATCTATCTATCAGTCTGTCTATCTATCTATCTATATCTATCTATCTATCTATCTATCTATCTATCTATCTATCTATCTATCTATCTATCTATCTATCTATCTATCTATCTATCTATCTATCTCTTTATCAGTCTATCTAATCTAATCTATCTACCCATCTATTATTTCCCTGTTGAGAGATCCCCCTCGAAGAGCAGCGTTGCAAATTAGACGGATCTCTTAGCATCGGAATTGCATCATTAGAGAACCGCAAAAGGAGCCATAGGATGTTCAGCGCGTCAGTGTTGCCAAGACGGAGGAGGAGGGAGGAGGAGGAGGAGGAGGAGGGAGAGGAGGGGGGGGAGAAGGGGAGGAGGAGAGGAGAAGGGGGAGGAAGAGGGGAGGCTGGGTGGTGGTTGAGGAGGAGACGATAGTTTTGGTGGAGGAAGATGAGCGGTGGCGGAGGACGAGAAAAAGAATGATGATGAAGAGGAAGAAGATTAAGAAAAGAAGAAGAAGAAGAGGATGAGGAAAAAGAAAAAAGAAGAAGAAAAAAGACGAGGAAGACGCGCAGTGTCGAAGGGCCGAAAGATCGAGTGTGAAGATCGTAAAACGGGACACGTACACGGCACCCGGGCGAAGACACGGACGCCCGCTGTAAGGGGGGGGGGGGGGGGCGATGCCAGAGAAAGGGTAGAGGGAAGGGGTAGGGGGAGGAGGAGGAGCTATGGGGGGGAAGGGGAAGGGGCGACGACGGAGGGGGTAGGGAGAGGGCCAATGCCAATAGCAAGAGAAGGGGGGTAAGGAGGGAGGGAGCTATGGGGGAAGGGCTCGGGGAGGGCCATGTCTAGGGTAGGGGGTAAGGAGGAGGGAGAGTATGGGGGGGGGGAAGGGGGAGGCCAATGCCAAGAGAAGGGGTAAGGGGAGGGAGCTAGGGGGAAGGGGAAGGGCAATGCCAGAGAAGGGGGGGGTAAGAGGAGGAGCTATGGGGGCAGGGGGAGGGGCCAATGCAAGGGTAGGGAGGGTAAGGAGGGGACTATGGGGGAGAAGGGGAGGGCCAATGCCAAAGAAGGGGGTAAGGAGGAGGGAGCTATGGGGGGGGAAAGGGGGAGGGGCCAATGCCAAGGGGGGTAAGGAGGAGGGAGCTATGGGGGGAAGGGGAGAGGGGCCAATGTAAGAGGGTAAGGAGGAAGGAGCTATGGGGGAAGGGGGAGGGCCAATGTCCAGAGAAGGGGGGTAAGGAGGAGGAGCTATGGGGGGAAGGGGAGGGAGGGCCAATGCGGGACCAAGAGAAGGGGGGGTAAGGAGGAGGAGCTATGGGGGAAGGGGAGGGGCCAAGGTCTAGGGTAGCAGTAGGGGTAAGGGAGGAGGGAGCCTATGGGGGAAGGTGGGAGGCCCAACTGTCTAGGGTAGGGTGGGTAAGGAAGGAGGAGCTATGCGGGGGGGGGAAGGGGGGGAGGGGCCAATGCCAAGAGAAGGGGGGGGTAGGAGGAGGGGGCTATGGGAAGGGGGGAGGGGCCAATGTCTGGGTAGGGGGTAAGGAGGAGGGAAGCTATGGGGAGGGGGAAGGGGAGGGCCAGCATAATGCCAAGAAAGGGGGTTAAGGAGGAGGGAGCTATGGGGAGGGAAGGGAGAGGGGGGGGGGGGGGGGCCCCCAATGGGTGCCAAAGAGGAAGTGGGTGGGTAGGAGGAGGGAGCTATGGAGAAGGGGAGGGCCATGTCTGGGTAGGGGGTAAGAGAGGGGCTCTATGGGGGAAGGGGGAGGGGCCAATGCCCAAGGAAGAAGGGGGTTAAGGAGGAGGGAGCTATGGGGGGAGGAGGGCCATGCAAAGGGGGGTAAGGGAGGAGGGCAAGGGGTTGCAGAGAGGGGGGTAAGGAGGAGGGAGCTATGGGGGCGGGGGAAGGGGAGGGGCCAATGCCAAGAGAAGGGGGGTAAGGAGGAGGGAGCTATGGGGGAAGGGGAGGGGCCAATGTCTAGGGTAGGGGGGTAAGGAGGAGGGAGCCTATGGGGGGGAAGGGGGAGGGCCCAATGCCAAGAGAAGGGGGGTAAGAGGAGGGGAGCTAGGGAAGGGGGAGGGGCCAATGTTCTAAGGGTAGGGGGGGGTAAGGAGGAGGGAGCTATGGGGGGGGGAAGGGGAGGGGCCAATGCCCGAGGAGGAGCTATGGGGGGGAAGGGGAGAGCCGAGGGAGGAGGGGCTATGGGAAGGGGGAGGGAGGATGACGGAGAGGGGGTAGGGGAGGGTCAATGCCTAAGAGTAGGGGGGTAGAGGAAGGAAGCTACTGGGTGGGGGATGATGAGGGGGGGAGGGGAGAAGGGACACGTCGGTGGGGCAAGACAGCGACAGCAACAGGAAGCGATTGGAGGATTGAGAGGAAGAATAAGATAGAGATGACAGCGATAGAAGGAGCACGTACAATTATGAAAGCGGACAGGCAGGATGTCTGTGTGAACGGAAGTTGAAAGGAAGAAGAGGGGAGAGAAGAAGAGGAGAAGGGGGGAAAGCGAGTGAGGAGATCGCGTAGATTGCGGTGTTTGCGGAAAAAAATGCAGGGAGTGGGTAGATTGCGGAAGAGGGGGAGAATGTGGAAGGGAGAAAGGAGGGAACAGAGAGAGGACGCGAGGGGAAGAGGAGGATATCAGAAAGTCAAAAGAAAAAAGAGGGGGGGGAGAGAAAGCGAGAGGGGGAAGAGAGAGAGAGAGAGAGAGAGAGAGAGAGAGAGAAGAGAGAGGATGGGGGAGAAAGAGAGGACGAAAAACATCTAAGAAAAGTATCAAAATACATTGTCATCATTATCCACAAAGCGACGCTTACAATGACATTATCTACATAAACAATAAACACCTAAAAAAAAAGACAAACAAATCCACAAATCCTCTTAATAATTCCTACTTCCCTTCTCTAAGATATTAGATCCTATTCACGCCTTTAATCCCCCTGTTTGCCGACATTAAACATACTCTTGTTTAATAAACTTTCGTCAACACTAAGACCCTCCCAAGACAACGAGCCAAGCCTTCGATTGTTGTTTGCAGTGACAGATTCCTCTTCTTTGTTCGTTTGTCGACTCGGAAGTTTGCGAGAGAAGTTTCATATCGGGGAAGTTGTCTGTTTTGACACCCCTTGCGTGCGTAGATGCAGCTATTGGCCGTTCAGAAGGTGCAACTTCCTTCATAAGCTGTGTGCCAACTTTCCTTCTGTTTTTTTTTTTTTTGTTGTGTGTGTGTGTGTTATTATCTTTTTGTTTTGATGTTTTTTTTTGTTTGTTTTTAAGAGGAGTTAGTAGGTGATACTTGTTCCTTGTGCCTTTTTTCTTTTTTTTTTTTTTTTACTTCTTTGCTTCTCATGTCATTTCTCATCTGCTTTTCGTAATCTCCTTATTTTACTGTTACTACTACTGTTCCTGTCTTTATCCTTTTTTCCTCTTCTTTTCTGCTCCTTTGAATTCCTTATGTTTTCAGTCTAATCAATCATTACATTCTTCCTTCTTTTTTCCATCCTTCCGCCTCAATAATGAATAGATGAATAAATATACATAAAGATGGAAAATGAATGAAAATAGAAATAGATAAAAAAAATAGATATCTGTCTCCCCCAAAACCCTACCTTGAAACCACAAATCAGAGAGGAAGCAGAGAATAAGAACAGGAAGAACAGAATCAGAAAGAAGAACAGGGAGAACAGAACAACACCAAGAACAGCACCAGAAGCAGAAAGAAAAGAACAAGATGAACAACATCAGCCAAACCCAACACCTCCGCCTACACCAAGCCATTCAATAGAGCGAAAAATTTAGTGTGAAATGAAGACGTGTATGTTATAGTCTCCTCTTCAGGATCTTCGGAGAATTTCCCTTCCTGTGGAGATTCGAGTCGGAAGTGAAGCTAACGGATGGAGGTGCAACGCAAGGGCCGCTAATAATATTCCAATATGTTGTAAAATTGATGGAGTGGGATTGAGGAAAAGGGAGAGAGGAGGAGGAGAAGAAGGAAAGGAGGGAGGGAGAGAGGGAGAGAGAGAGAGAGAAGAGAGAGAGAGAGAGAGAGAGGAGAGAGAGAGAGAGAGAGAGAGAGAGAGAGAGAGAGAGAGAGAGAGAGAGAGAGAGAGAGGAGAGGAGAGAGAGAGAGAGAGAGAGAGAGGAGGAGGGGAAATGGAGGAGGGGTAGGTGGAGTGAGAGGGAGAGAGGAGAAGGTGGGAATGAGAGAAGGAAGAGGAGAGAGGGATGAGAGAAGGTGAAGGGGAGGGAAGGGGAGAGGGAAAAGGAGAGAGAGAGGAAGAGAAGACATAACTCATAAAGGTGCATTATAAGGGCCGTTAATACTATTCCAATATCTTGTAAAATTAATGAAGAGAAAGAGAGAGAGGGGAGAAAGGGGTGGGAGATGGAGAGAAAGAGGAAGGAGGGAGAGAAGAGGTATGGGATAGATGTGTAACGTACGGGCCGCTAATAATATTCCAATATGTTGTAAAATTGATGGAGAGGAAGGGAGAGAAAGAGAGGGGGAGGGAGGGAGGGGGGGGAGAGAGGGAGAGAGAAAGGAAGGAAGGAGAGAGAGAGAGAGAGAGAGAGAGAGACAGAGAGAGACAGACAGACAGACAGAGAGAGAGGAGAACGAGAGAGAAAGAGGGAATGAAGGAGAAAAAAGAGAACAGGGGTAACGGTGAAAAAGAAAAATGGGAGGTGGAAAGGCGAAAGACAAAGGAAAGGGTGAAAGAATAAAGAAAATTTAGGGTGAGAGAAAAGAGAGTGAGAGAGAGAGAGAGAGAAACAAAGAGAGACAAGACAACCAGACAAACAGCCAGAAACAGATATACAAACTAAAATGAG
>NW_020868929.1:62500-77500 GCF_003789085.1 Penaeus vannamei
GAATGAATGACAGTTTGACTGACTGACTGTCTGACTGAATGACGGACAGACTGACTTACTGAATGAATGAATGACAGTCTGACTGACTGACTGTTTGACTGACGACAGACTGACTTACTGACTGACTGACTGTTTGACTAACTGACTGAATGACTGTCTGACTGACTGACTGACTGACTGAATGACTGTCTGACTGACTGACTGACTGACTAATGGACAAACCGACCGAGGAAATTATATGAATGAAGGAAGAGAGCGATAATTAAAAGCAGGAGATAGCGAGACAAGTGCGTGACGTTAACGTTTAAGTTTGTCAGTAATAGATAATGATGAGGATGAGGATGATTTTGATAATGTTAATGATGATTAAGTTGATGATGATAATAGTGAGGATAACAATGACGATGAAGATACTTATAGTGATGATGTTAGTGATATCAACAGAAAATGATAACAGTAATAGTAATAATGATAATAATAACAATAATGATAATAATGATGATGGAGATTATTATAATCATAATAATCAATATAATAACAATGATGATTATAAATAAATGACAATGTTAACAATGATGATAGTAATAATATGATAAAAAGAACATAACAATAATAAAAATAATAATGATGATTATAATAGATAAATGATAGTAATAAAAATAATATAACAATGAATGATAATAATAATGATAACAATCATAATAGTAGCAATAATAACAATGATAATAACAATTACAAAAATAATGATGATAAGGAGAATAACAATATTGATGATTATCATAATCACTATAATAATAATAACAATAACAACAATGATAATAGAAGTAATAATGATATAACTAATGATGAGAAATCAATAATAATGATCATAATAATGATAACGATGATAACATAACAACAATAAAAGTGATAATGAAATAGCTAATGATGAAAAATTAATAATAATGATCATAATAATGATAATGATGATAATGATAATGACAAAAACAATGGTAATAACAGTAATATAATCACAGAAATAATAACAATGATATTAGTGGTAATAACAACCACAGTTATTAACATCACTATTGTTATCATTATTATCATTTTTTTTTTTTTATGATATACATAATAATAATAATAACAATAATGGGTATAATAATGATAATTATAGTAACAAAGTCATGAAAAATAAAGAAATAGAAAAAGAAAAATAATCTGAATGATAATAATAATGATAATGATCACAATAATAACAATAATAATAATGATGATAATAATAACAACAACAATAATTATGATGATAATCGCTGTAAGAAAGGTAATGATCATAACAGTAATGATAGATCACAATATCGTATCATAAAAATGGTAATAATGATAATAGTAAGAGTAATAATAATAATGATAATTATGATTATGATAAGGATAATAAAGATAATACCATCAATGAAAATTGTTATAATTATAATAATAGTGATAACAGTAATGATAGTAGTAATTATAAAAATAAGAATAATGATAATGATAACAATAATGTTAGTAAAAACAATAACAATAATGAGGATAGTTATTATGATGATGATAACGATAATAATAATGATGATACTACAATGGCAGGTAAATATAAAAACAAAAACAAAAACCATCATAACGAGGAATATGACATACAACCTGCGTATTTGTACAGTATTTGTGAAAACGTGTTATACCTATACAACAAATTCATTTTTAAAACCAATACTAACAATAACAAAAGAAAATAAAACCTTATATAGAGATCAAATAGTAATATCAAAAATATTAATCATATTTTCAGCCAGGGGTTAAAACTACGATTTCAACAGCATATAGTGAAAAAATCACCGTTGCAAAAAAGAAAAAAAAAAAAAATGTCTTCACTAAATATGGATAAGGAATCAAATATTGGTGCACATGCCTGGGTGAAAATTATTATATATTGGAATTGCTTTGCGCTGAACGCAATGGTGGAAAAAAAGTGAAGACAGAGTGATTCAATAATAATATGTACCACAGAAAGAGCGAGGGAGAGACGGGAGAGAGATAGAGAAAGAAGAAAGACGAGATGTAAAAAAGGGGAAGAGGGAGTGAGTGAGAGAGGTTAGATAAAAGAGAGAAAGAAAGATAGACGAGGAGAGGAGGGAGGTGAGTAAAATAGATAATGAAGTGAGAGAGAGAGAGAAAAGAAGAGAGATGAGAGAGAGTAGAGAAGAGAAAGAAGAGAGGTGAGAAACAAGATAAAAAAAAGGGAGAAGTGAAATAGATTGATAGTTAGACAGATAAATACATAGATAGATTATAAACAGATCGAATGAGAGAGAGAGAAAAAGAGAGAAAGACTGAACTTTAGAGAAGAATGAAGGAGGGGAAATGAAAGAAAAACGAGAAATAGCAAAGAACGAAAGGCAGTATAAAAATAGACAGGTAAAAGTGAAATAAAAATTTCGAGATGGGACGACGACATGGAGATGACACGCCATAGGAGAAATTGAAAGGCCAGAGGAACAAAAGGAGAATGAACAAAAGGGAAGGAACAAGGAGACAAAGAAACAAAGGAAGAGGGGAAAGAGAGAGAGACGAGAGAAAGAAGTAATGTTTGAGGTAATTGCCAACTTTGACGAGAAATTGTGAGGGTGATTTTCCCACGGTTGAAGCATGCGTGCGCGAAAAACAATTTGTGAAATGTTATCGTTCCTCTGAGAAACTCCGTGAAAGAGTTATTTTCACAGTGATTTTATACTTCCTGCTCCAATACCGAATGTGTTGAGAAAAACCTTCATCCTGACTGTTTCTTTTCATGATCCTTTTCCTGTATGACGTATCTTGTTGTCATTATATCATTCCTGTCTCTTCTTCTCACTCTCTAATCTCTCTCGTCCTCTCTCTCTCTCTCTCTCTCTCTCTCTCTCTCTCTCTCTCTCTCTCTCTCTCTCTCTCTCGTCTCTCTCTCTCTCTCTCTCTCTCTCTCTCATCTCTCCCATCTCTCTCTCTCTCTTCTGCTTTGCTTGTGATTACATTTTCTATATTCGTTTTGAGACTACCAGAATACCTACAGACCAATATTATTCTTCTGCGACGCCTTTTGAAGATACATGAGTGTACTATGCAAGAAAAGAGGGAATGAGAGATATATATATCGATCTATTACGAGAGATAGAGAAAGAAAAAGAAGAAGAACAGAATAGAGAGAAAAGAAGAAACGAAGTGAGAGAGAACGATCTAAGAATAGAGAGAAGAGAACGGCGAAGAGAAGAATCACTTGAAAGTAGCATCAGACCGCCAGAAAGCGGTCGCTAGAGACGAGAGAGCCAAGGGCGAAGGGAAGAGAAGACGGAAACGCGTGACGATATATGTCCGACTCACAAACACCAGCAGCAGAAAGAAGAGTCAACACTGGAAAAATAAAAAAAAAACAAAATAAAATAAGAACAAGAGAAAAGAGGAATAACAAGCAATAAAAAAAGAAAAGAAGAGAGAAAAAAATGAAAAGACTCATATACAACCGCAAGGAGGATTGAGCAAAACAAAGGCGCAGACGTGAGCAGAATCTGAAAGCAATATAAAGAAAAATAAAATATCACGAAAAAAACTTATAAAGCAGCCCAATATATCCATAAAGAATGTACACCAACTAAAAATAGAATTATAATACACACGAAACATAATCAATAAATGCCTTGTATAATTAATCATTTTGACTCCAAAGGTTAATCAACCGAAGACCGTCTCATTCTTTTGTAGAATAAACACATGAAGATTAAAACATGAATAACCGTTCCAACTAGTCATATTCACGTCCCCAGCAACTTTCATTTGCTAAGGAAAACAAAAAAGATACCAACGTATATTAACATAGGACATAAATCTAACGAACTGCAACAATCCGCATTGTGAAGTGACTATCTTCTACACAATCAAAAGCTCCCGAGTTTTCTATACTAAATTTCATATTCGAATTTAGATAATTAAACAATATCCTAATTCTTATAATTCATTAACCATAATATATTAAACTATAGCATTACTATTTATTATCAATCATTACATACTAATATCAATTAATGATAAATAATAACCGATAAATAATGCATAATAAATATTATAATAATAATAATAATAATAATAATAATAATAATAATGATGATGGTGATGAATTTGATATTAATATTAATAAAACACACATTAATAAGGAAAAAAAATAATTAAAACGTTAATGATAATGATGAAAATAGTGATAATCACAATGAAAAATAATAATCATAATAATGATACAATTCATTTCAATAACAAAAATATGAAAAGCAATTATTATAAATAATGAAATAACTACAGAATATTATGAGTAACTCAATGTAAATAATGATATTGATTATTAATCATTAGATATTATACATTAATTAGTTGTTTATCAAAACCACCTTAATATCAATATTAATCATAAGATACAAATTAATGAGAACTATAGCCTAATGATGAAACCTACTATCTGACATAGTGCACCATAACTATAATGCAGAAATCAAATGATATAATAAAACAAAAAATAATGATATGAAAATGTCAAAGCTGCATTAACAATTCATAAAAAAAATATAATGATAATAAACAATAACGACATCTAACAATAACGACAATTAATAAACAATAAACGACATTTAATAACAATAACGATAACAAAAACAATAATAACGATTACAAAAAAATCACCATTACAAAAATGGCAATACTCTTTATGTTTACGAATATAGTTCCTGGTTCCCTAAATCGGCTCCAGTTTCAATTTCGCAAAGTGTGAATCTCGTAACATCAATGGAAGGTCCGCCAGTCAGCAAAATTTTCAATCATTCGAAAGAAAAGGAAAGGGGAAGTGAGGGGGGAGGGTGTATATAAATTCCTGCAAAAAAAAAAAAAAGATGATTTATTTTCTCATTCTTTTTTTCAATATTTGATGGTACACTACTCCAAAATCAACTAGAAAAGGAGAGGGGCAGTGGCGAAATTAATTGAGGGACATCGACATGGGTATGAAGACGTGATGGAGGCTATTGGGGGAAAGGAGTTTATAGATTAAGAGAAAAGGCGTAAGAGAGGAGGTAGGTATTGGAGGGAAGAGGCGCATGGGAGAGGAAGGGGGTTGGCGGAGAAGGCATGGAGAAAGAAGAAGGTATGGGTGGACGAAAATGAGAAGGCATTAGGTAGAAAGACAGATAAGGCAGATAAGGGCATGAGGTAGTAAGGGCATGAGGTAAAGAAAGGCATGAGGTAAAGAAGGGCATCGTAGGGGAAGTGGGGGCGTGAGAGGGGAGAGGAGGCCATGCCAAGAGAGGAAGGGAATGGAAGAAAGGAGAGTTGAAGGCATGAGAGGGGAAGGGACAGGGGTACCAATGCCCCGTCCCTCTCCCTCACCTCATGAATTCCCCTCTTCATCCAGACGGTCCCAAAGCACTCCGTCAACCTCATACTCGAGGCAATGCTCATAATAAAAAACCCAGAGATTATATGGACCATAACTGTTTGGAAGATCTGCTGCAACTGTAAGTCATTTCGAACTACAACAAAACTGTTATATGTTAGTCTCTTCTCTCTTCAGTTTACCCTAACTCTGTATTAAATAATAACAAATTCATCTGTCTAGTATAGGTAATCATAGGAATATTTGATTTATCTACCGTGTACTGCCATAGTCTATATTATGAGTTGGATTAATGCATATCTGAGCTGTTGTATCTATCTCACATAATGTAGTTATACTATAATCTGTCTATTTATCATATTGCTACCATCTGTTTATCTGATCCGCTCTAGTCAGTAGTATAGTCTCTCTCTCTCTCTCTCTCTCTCTCTCTCTCTCTCTCTCTCTCTCTTCTCTCTCTCTCTAGCTCTCTCTCTTTCTCATCTCTCTTTCTCTCATCTCTAATCACTACTCGCTCTTTCTACTCTCTCTATCTCTGCTAAACATCATCTCTCTCTCAATCTACATCCATCTCTGCTTTCTCTGCTCATGCGTCACTATCTTCATTTCCCTCTCTCTTTACTCCTCTCTCCCTCCTCTAACTCTCTGTCCTCTGCTCTCTCAATCTCTCTCTACTCTCTCCTCTACTCTCTACTCTCTCTCTCTCTCTCTCGTCCTTCTCTACTCTCTCTCTCTCTCTCTCTCTCCTCTCTCTCTCTCATCTCTCTCTCTCTCTTCTTTTCTCCTTCTCTCTCTTTTTCTCTCTCTTTCTCTAACCCAATCATATCTTTCTGAGTTGTTATTCCAGAAAATGGAATGGAAACCTCTATGTGCAATGTGGAATTAGACGTTATACGGGGAAGGAGAAAAAAAAATGTAATCGAAGACATGTCATTGAAAAGTCCGAAATATACGAGTTTTTCCGAAGAACTCTCTGGAAAACAGAAAAGTGAAGAAAGAAGAGGGAGAAGGAGAGAAGGAGATAAGAGGAGTGATGAGATGGAAATAGAGAAGGAGAAAAAGCTGAAGGAGAGGAATCGAGAGACTGAATAGTTGGAATAGGGAAGGAAGAGGAGAGAGAGAGATGAGAGAGAGAGAAATACTAGAGAGAGAGAAGACGAAAGAGAGAGTATAGAGAAGTGAGAAGATGAGAGAGAGAGAGAGAGAGAGAAGAGAGAGAGACAGGAAGGAAGATATAGTAAGCAGACAGAACATACGTACATGGATATAGAGACACACAGACAGAGAGAAAGATATAATAATATGTAATATACATCTGTAAAGAGAGAAGAGAGAGAAACGAAACGAAGAGAAAAGCGAGCACTCATACCATCACCAGCAGCCTCAGTTAACCGAACACAAAACTGAAAAANAATGGCTATGTTGCGTGTATATTGTGGGTTGAAGGGAGGGAGGGAGAGAGGAGGGAGGCGAGGAAGCAGGAGGATCGAACGAGGATGAGAGGGGAGGAGGGAGAGAGGGAGGGAGTGGAGGGAGGGGAGGGAGCGGAGGAAGGAAGGAAGGAAGGGAAGAAAGACCAGGAGAGAGAAGAGAAGAGAGCAAGAGACAGAGAGAGCAGAGAGAGAGAGACGAGAGAGACGAGAGAGGAGAGACGAGAGAGAGCAGAAGAGAAGAGAGGGGGGGGGGAAGGACGGGGGAGGGGCGAGAAGGAAAGGGGACGTGGAAGAGGAGCAGAAAGGGGCGAGGGAGGAAGCGAAAGCAGAAAGGAGGGGACGGAAGGAGGAAGCGGAAGAGGCAGGGAGCGAAAGTCAGAGATGGCATAGAAAGATATGAAGAGTAAGAGAGGAGAGAAAAAAAACAACAAACAACAGAGAACAGACACAAACGACAATAAAACTACCAACACTAAAAATAACGATAAGTATTCACAACAAACAGATACAGATTTGAGAGCACCCGCGCACCAAAGCCTAATCAGCGCTTTCCCCCGAGGGAGAATCCTGTAATTGCGAGCTAAGTAATACATCATCCATAGTGATTAACGAGATATGGACCAATTAAGCCCCAGGATGCACGTAAGGTCGACCCCGTCCTGTCGGATCGAGGGACGCGTGACCCTTATCGTCGCAGTGGCTAGACCCATCTCCCCGCTTATCTCTCGTTCCTTTCGCCTCTAAGTCGGATCTTGACATCCTACGGGAGAATAGTCCGGTCATTAGCGGAGGAGAGGATGGTAGTTGGGTTGTTAAGTGGGCGGGAAGGTCGGTAGTTTGGGAGGGAAGGGTCTGTAGGTCGGGAAGTTGGTGGTTTCGGTGGTCGGTAAGGAGTAGTTCGGTTGTTTGAGGATAGTTAGGTTGTTAGAGGATAGTTCGCTTGTTAGAGAATAGTTCTGTTGTTAGAGATTATTTGGTTGTTCTGTTGTTAGAGGATAGTTCGGTTGTTAGAGGATAGTTCGGTGCGTTGTTTTTTTTAGAAGAATAATGTCGGCTGCTTAGAGAATAGTTCGCTTGTTTGAAGGATGAGTTTGCGCGTAAGTTGAGAGTAATAGTTCTGACTGTTAGCAGGATGTTCGCCTTGTTTAAGGGAATGGTTTTTTGATTGTTAGGGACCTTTCAAAGTTGTTCAAGGCAGGATGGCTGTCGGCCCTATTTTGTATATAGCGTTCCAGGATCGTTAATTTTTTTTTCCGATTATTAGGAAGAGTCACGTGTACCAGGTATGTTAGAGGAACGAACTCGGTCGTTGTTAGGAAACTAGATTAAAAATGTTAAACCGCATTGTTCGACTTATTTTTGAGATGTTAGTTTTCGATCTGTTATATCGAGAAACAGGTTTTAAGGATAGCAGGTGTGATTGGTGAGAAAGATTGGATAAAGGGATGATGCAATTCAATGGCTGGTAGAAGAGAGAGAGAGAAGAGAGAGGAGAGAGAGAGAGAAGAGAGAGTTAAAGAGAGGGAGAGAGAGAGAGAGAGAGAGAGAGAGAGAGAGAGAGAGAGAGAGAGGAGAGAGAGGAGAGAGAGAGAGGGGAGAGAGAGAGAGAGAAGAGAAGAGAAGAGGAGAGAGAGAGAGAGGAGAGAGAGAGACGAGAGAGAGAGAGAGAGAGAGAGTGGAGGAGAGATGAGAGGGGGAGAGAGATGATGAGAAGAGAGAGAGATGAGAGCGGTAGTGTATGTGTGGTGTGGTTGTGTGTGTGAGACGAGAGGAGAGAGAAGAGAGAGAGAGAAGAGTAGGAGAGAAGAGAGAGCAGAGAGACGAGAGAGAGAGAGAGAGAGAGAGAGAAAGAGAAGAGGAGAGGAAAGAGAGAGAAGACGAATATTGAGCGAGAAAATCTATGTGTCCTAACAACGTTTTCTTGGACCAAAATATCTATACTTATTGTAGTTTTACTGTAGCATCGATTCTGATTTTGAAGAAGAGTATGCATGTCGATAGTCATCTTCCTTTGATCTACGTATATATGTATCATGTCTAGATTGGCATACTGATAAGCAAAGAAAGAAGAAGAGAAAAACACGAAAGTTAGAATGAGAGGTAAAAATATATATATATACAAGAGAGGAAGAGCCAAAGAAACGTGAGAAAAAAAAAACAAGATAGGAAGAAAGGAAATATAAGAGAAAGACAGAAAGAGGGAACAACGAAAGAAAGAGCGAGACAAAATAAGAGAGGAGACGAGAGAAGAAAGAAAGGAGGAAAGGAAAGAAAGAAAGGTTGAGATCGGAAGACAGAGTAGTGGGAAAGAAACATAGATCAAAATCAACAAGTTTTGCAAGTTCCTGTTGCTTATCGTGTCTTGCATCAGATCATCGTTAACTTTCAGAGGCGCGACCTGGAGCCTACGTCACACTCCACTCCACCTGCTCCTCTCCGAAATCTCAACCTAACAAGAGGAGTAGAAGAGAGAGCTAAGGAGAAGAGGGGGAAAGGAGGAGAAAGGGAGAGAAACTGGTAATCAGGGGGCAGGGAGATGGAGGGGAGAGAAAGAAGAGAGAAAACGAAGCGAGAGAGAGAGAGGGGGGGGGGGGGCGTTGGGGAGAGAGGGAGAGAGAGGAGAGAGAGAGGACCTCAGAGAAGCCGGAGAAAACAGAGACGGGAGAAAGAAGAGAGAGAGAGAGGGAGATCAGGGAGAGAGATAAAGAGATGAGGGATAAGAGAGAGAGAGTGAGAAGAGTGAGGAGAGCAGAGAGAGAGAGAGAGAGACAGGGAGAGAGAGAGAGAGAGAGAAGAGAGGGAGAAGAGAGAAAGAGAGAGAGAGAGAGAGAGAGAGAGAGAGAGAGGATAGATCAGAGATATCTCAAACAAAAATCCCCAGCAAAGCAACAAAAATGAAGCGCTCGTTACATTTACCGACAGTCGCGCTCAAGGGTGCATATCTGAGCCATTAATCTGCCCCTTACTTAAGTACGGATTTAAGAATTCTGCTCTCTCTCTTTTCTCGTTTTTCGTTTTCGTTGCTAACCCGCTTCGCTTCCTTCGTACATCGAACTTCCTACATGAGAGCGGTCAAGGGCCTTTGTTTATTTTTTTTTGCCCTTTTTCGAATAAAGAACAACCTCGGCACCTGTCCGCTGGGCTTTTTGATCACATAAGCTGCGTTAAAATTTTGTTTCCGGTCGTTTCTCAAATAATTCTTTCCTTCTTCGAATCATCCATCTGTACCGTCGTACGGCTCTCGACCGCGAGCGTCGGAAGTGGGAGTCCACTTCATCTCTTTTCGTATGGTTTGACCCTATTTATGTTCTTCTTCCTTTGTTTGTCCCTCACTTCCTGTTCCAATGGTTAGTCTTCCTAGACTCATCTGTCTACATTACTCTTATTTTCCTCTGTCTACTCTCTCTGTTGTCCCCCTCGATACGTTTGGACTTGCTCTCGCCTTAGCCTCTACCTTGGCCCTGAGATGTACCAGCGGAGAGGATAGCGTGGAGGCTCTGGCGTCGACCTTGAGCGAGGCACTCCTCTTTCTCGGTTGATCGCTATGCGCTTCGTCGGTTCGATTCTTCCTTCTCTAGTCTCTCTCGCTCTCCTTTCCCTAGTGGACGCCCCTCGGCGATGCTGATGAGCCAGCGTCGCTTCGTCTCTCCTCAAAGTTATTCTGCCCTTCTCAGATCAGTTCTCAAACGCATAAGGAGTGCTTATCAGAACAGGTAGTGTCACGGGACGGCTACTGAAGTATATCGAAGGAGGCTGTAGCATAGCGTCGGCGTATGTGTGTATAGAGGAAAGCCAACCATTTTGAAGAGCTGGATCACATAATTCCCATTCGTCCTTTCTCTCTCTTCTCTTCGTCTCTCCATTGTATCACATAGATAGATCTGGTAATCGTGACGCGGCTCTCCTCTCTCTCACATATCTCGTCTCACACACTTAGTGACTAATCGAGCATAGCAGCACAGATTTCGGGTAGTTAGTGCTGGGTGAGTGTGGCCGTGTAACTTAACCACACACAACAGAATTTACAGATTTAACACCGACAACACACAACCCTATATGCATAGATTTGTTTCTGTGAGTTGATCTGACTAATATCCTAAACGAGTTTCACAACACATATCGTGAAAGGTTTGGAGTGACAACCAACCCAAGCCAAACGACACAAGGATGTGTAAGATACCCACGACACACAGATTGTGAGCTCTAGCTGCTAGTTTAGACACGACACAACAAAGTCAGATTAAGGAGTGTATTATAGTCTAATTGAGATTTTAGAGCTAATAGGTGTGATCGACGCGATCGTCGTTGTAATCGACACTAACCAGTAGCTGCCACGTGTGTCAGGGATGCAAGCACACTTGTCGTCCTCTCTCTGTCTGTCTTCCTCAACCTACCTCCCCTTCCCTTTGCTTCTCTCTCTCTCTCTTCTCTCTCTTCTTCTCTTTCCTTCTTCCCCCCAGAGGAACAGAGATAATTTTCTTTTACGGGTTCGTGGGTTTTACAGCACATGGGATAATATACTTTAAGTTGTTTACATCTTTTGCAATATTTTTATCACCTTTCTTTTATTTGTTGCAAAAAAACATTTAAAAACTTTGCAGATGGCGATGTTTCCACGACAACATGTGCCAAAACCATCTTGCAAAAGGGAGGTTTACACTGTTGCAACCTTCGCCAGAGATCAGCTGTTTGCAAGACCTCGTGCAGTTTATTATGATTGATTTTATTATGCAGTTTATTATGACCTCTGGCGTTTTAGTAGCGGCAGGGCTGAGAGTTTTAAGGGTTTTGGGGATTTTTTTTAGGGAGATAATCTGATTTGTACTTTATCGTCTGGTGTGAATGGGATTCGTGGTCGGGTTTGTTTGTTTGTTTTTGTGTGGTGGGTGTGTGTGTTGTGTGTGTGTGTGTGTGTGTTGTGTGTATGTGTGTGTGTCGTGTGTGTGTGTTTGTTTCGTGGAGTGTGTGTTTTGTGTGTGTGTGTGTGTGTGTGTGGTGTGTGTGTTGTGTGTGTGTGTGTGTGTGTGTGGTTGTATTTGTCTGTGGTGTTTTGCTGTGTTTGTTTGTTTGTATGGTGTGTGCATGTATGTATGTTTTTATCTGCATGTGTCTGTTTGTTGTAATCAAACACAAATCAAACAAACTAAAAAATAACAAATAAAAAAGGAACATTATCATCATTATCATTATTATCGTTACCATTATTATAGCTATAATTACAAATTATATGAATATTACTACTACTACTACTACTACTACTACTGAAAATAATGATAACAATAATCACAAGATAATAATGATGATAATGATGATAAAACAACAATGATAATAATAATTATAAAAATAATGATCGTGACAATGTTGATGATGATTTAGTAAACAATTGTAATGATAGTAATGATAAGACCAATGATAATAATAATAGAAGTAGTAATAATTATAGTAATGATACAATAGTAATAATGAAAATGATAAACATGATATTATTAATAATAATAAAAAATGTGCTGCTGGTATATGAATGATAAGTAATAGTGAAATGAAAATAAATGAAATGATAATAACACATAATGATAACAATATATACATCAATATTCTTAATTTTTCATTATAATCATAATCATAATTATCATAATCATAATCATAATCATCATCATTAATTTATATTACAATTCAACCAATGTATTTTCTGTCACTGATATAGATAACATTTCACCTTATTATTTTTTTAGATAAGGCAAATACATAACGCATATTTACGAATACATTTTCATTTCCCTCTCCTCTCTTGGTAAAAACGAATCAACATCTGAAAGGAATTATCCAAAAAGTGGCAAACGTAAGGTCATATAAAATAGCAAGTAACCAAACGTTAAACGCGTTTTACACAAGTTTCCCATCTCGTACACACCCGTTTTCTTTAAAATTCAAAGAAAATGGGATCTCGTTGTTCATTCAGATTGCATGTCCTCGAGATACATTTGCTGAAAGGAAAACACAGGAATAACTTTGTAAGAAAAGATGTGGGTTGTGCAATATGCAAGGTGTTGGATCCACGACACGGATGGCAGCCAAGATATATATGTGTGGAGGTGCTTTGCATTTTTGCTTGGTCGTGCGTGCGTGCGTGTGATGTGTGTGTGTGTGTGTGTGTGTGTTGTGTGTGATGTTGTTTATGTGTTGTGTGTGTAATGGTGTGGTGTGTTGTGTGTGTGTGTGTGTGAGCTGTCGTGCCGTGGTGTTTTGTGTGTGTTGTGTTTGTGTGGTGTGTGGTGTGTGACTGCGTGAGTGGTTCCGTGTTTTCTCCCTCACCTCTGCAGTGAAACTGAAAGATCAGATAATGATCATGATTATAAAGTGGTTCATGATCATAATACTTGTGTTAATGATTATAACAATAAAATAATAACAGAACAAACAACAGTAAAACAACAGGTAAGATATTGACAATTTATAACGCATCGCCAATACGNTCTTCCTCGTCTCGTTCTCTCTCTCTCACTCCTCTCTCATATCTACTCTCTGCTTCTCTCATCTCTGCCTCGTTGCTTGTCGTGTGTTGTCTTTGTTTTATTATTGTTGTATATTATTATTTTACCTTCCTGTTATTGTCTACTTTTTTTGTTGCGACTGTCTACATTTTCCTGTGATCTACCTTTTTTCCGATTTGATTGGCTTGACAGTTCTATCATTTTCTCGATGTAGTGAGAGAGGCAGAGAGAGAGAGAGAGGAGAAGAGAGAGAGAGACGAGAGAGAGTGCTGAGTAGTGGTAGAGGATGATGAAGAGCGGATGGAGGGAGTGAGAGAGTGTTGTGTTGGTGTAGTGTGTGGAGAAGAGATTGTTGGGGAGATGTGTTGCCTCTCTCTCTCTCTCTCTCTCTCTCATCGTCCTCGTCCATAGCGATCGATAGAGGCATGTCTCAGTACTCTCTCCATCTCTCTCTCATCGACACTGCTCTTCGATGTCCTCTCTCTCTTCTACTCTTCTGACCTCTCTTCTCTTATTAAGGAGTATCCATGGCTTTCGTCCCTACTCGTGACTTAGACGACAACAAAACTTCCCTTCCTTAAAAAAAGAAAGAGAAAAAAGAAAAAAGAAAAAAAAAAATTCATGTGAAAGTACCTCTCACGCTGATGAACTGGAAAAATAAAAATCCCCTTTTTTCTTGGCCGAGGTAATTAAGATCACATTTTGCTCGTTCACGCGGCAGACTGAGAGTGAAATTATTGGCTTCAGGAGAGAATGAATTATAGAGGTAAATAGATGGAGTAATAGATAGGAGATACGTGCCGATGCAACCATCGTCCATTCATTCATGTATATTACACATTATTCATCCATCCATTCATTCATCATTAATTTATTCATCCATTCATTCTTTCATCCATTCAATCATCCTCCATCCATCATCATCTAGTCCATCTATCATCGATCCATCCAATCTATCTGTCCATCTATCCATCGATCCATCCATCTATCTGTCCATCTATTCATCATCCATCCATCTATCTGTCCATCTATCCACCATCCATCCATCTTGCTACATACATGCATACATACGTACATACATACATACATCTGTATACACAACACACATACACATACATAATGAGACACAAATACGCGCATAGATAGATAATTATATAGAGAGGCACACACAGATAGATAGACAGACAGACAGACAGATAGGTAGCATGGAACACAACTTGGACAAATAGAAATAAAACTTAGATTCGTACCGCAAATTGGGTAATAAAAAGAAACGGATAAGAGGAGAATTATATATAATTTTTTTTTGCTCTATGATATTTTACATTACACGAAAAGCCTTACCAAAGGAATATATTTCATCTGCCAATATATCAAAAATGGCGAATTGATAACATCGTTTGATAAGAATGTAATGCATAGAAACAAAACTAATAAAAACGTAGATATAGAAACAGAAAAAAAACATATGGATAAAAAAATAAATAAATAAATAAAAAGGAAAAAAGCAGACGATCCTTAACAGTTTTCAAGGTCATTTCGGCGACTGAAACGACCTTCTAAATCGTGAGAGGCTGGGGGGGGGGGGACAGGGTACCAGGGGGTGGGAGGACAGGGTGTACCAGGGGGGGGGAGGACAGGGTACCAGGGGGGGGGGAGA
>NW_020868929.1:82500-85662 GCF_003789085.1 Penaeus vannamei
GAGTCTTTTCACCTTGTTTACTATTTTAGGATGGGATGTATATGATTTCAATAAAGCGGTTCTAATGTCTATGAACAAGGTTTTGTATGGTGCTCCCGTCTCTCTCCTCTTGTATCTCATTCTCTCTCTCTCTCTCCTCTCGTCTTCTCTCCTCTCTCTCTCTCTCTCTCTCTCTCGTCTCTCTCTCCTCTCCTCTCTCTCCTCTCTCTCTCTCTCCCTCTCTCTCCTCTCTCTCTCTCTCTCTCTCCTCTCTCTCTCTCTCTCTCTCTCTCTCTCTCTCTCTCTCTCTCTCTCTCTCTCCTCTCTCTCTCTCTTCTCTCTCTCTCTCTCTCTCTCTCTCTCTCTCTCTTCTCCTCTCTCTTCTCTCTCTCTCTTCAATCTGATATGGTGAGTATAAACGTGTGTTTGTATGCACGTGATACTGGACATGTCCTTCCTTAAAGATAAAAGATATGGATAATAATATTCTTTGTTTTAGCTTCAGCCATACATATATAAGAAAAAAGTAAAAAAGGAAAAAAAAAAAAATAAAAAAAAAAAAAAAAAAAAAAAAAAAAAAAAAAATATATATATATATATATTATATATATATATATAATATATAATACTATATATATATATATTAATTAAATGATAAAAAAAGATAAGAATCCAAGAACAATATGTGTATATAGAAGTGAATAGTAAATATCATTAAAGAAATCTTTCTCTGGAATTCAACCAATCTTTGATCTGAATTCAAATATATATATAAAACATCTTCACTTACAAGAAAATGATAGTGACTTTTACTTTTTATTTCCCACATGTTTCTTAAATACGTACTGAGCATTTCTCATACTGACATGCGCTGTACCCACAGTCTTCGTTAAGTCATTAATAAAGACTAGGAAACACTACATTAAAAGATTAAGATTACATGAAAAGGAAGGAACTCTCGCAGTTTTTCTTTTAGATGAACACATTTATATCTCTCCAATGGGCATAGGTACCTCTGAAGCTTCTTACATCTCTGGACAAATTCATTTACTTCAACCCAAGCAATCTATGTCTGTACCATCTCGTGAATATCAAGTCCATGCCTTATCAAAGCATTCAACATGAATTCCATTTTTAATGTGAATGCGTTCATTGAAAATATTGTTCTTTCTCCTCGTAGACCTTTCCAAATCTATATAGCTTAAAAAAAAAAATGATATGGGTATTCTGGGTATCACATCTAGACTAGGACCATCTTAAATGGTCTTTTTGTTAAATGTTTCCATTTTTGTGGTCACTAGGAGAGATGAAGAATAAAAAACGGCTTCCCCACCTTTAATTCTCCTCTCTCCTCGTTTTTCCACTTGTCATCAACGACATCATCTGATCGGTATCAGTGTTATCCTATTCTGATTACGTGGTTTGGTTGATCCTACATTTTGTTTATTTATACTTATTCTTCGCGCTCGCGCGTTTCCTCTGGCGACGTGCCGACGACGAAGGGATGAGTGGACATTGAAACATCTCGCCTGCTCAGCGCTATTTTGCTTGTTTTTCTTTGGTCTCTTTTTCACCGACTCCCTCTCATTTCTCCTCTCCTCTCTCTCACTCGTCTCTCTGCTCAAACGCCTGCGCTCCGTTCCTCTTCTCTCTCTCTCATCTCTCTTCTCTCTCCCTCTCTTTCTCTCACTCTCTTCCTCTTCCTATCTTCCTACCTGCTCTCCTCACTCTCTCTCTCTCCCCTTCGGCTTCTCTCCTGCCTCTCTCATCTCGCCTCTCTCTCTCTCTCGTTTCTCTTTTCTGGTCCTCTCTCCTGCCCCCTTCTCTCGTTGTTTTGAACTGCAGCGCGGCGGCTGCGTCTTCTTGCGCTGGCCCCGACTCCGTCTGCCTCTTGCTCTCGGCTCTGCTCTGCTCGTGCGGTTTGGCTGGCATGACGGTGACGTCTCCGTTCTCTCCTCTCATCGTCGGTCTCTTCTCTCTCTCTCTCTCTCTCTCTCTCTCTCTCTGCGGTAGCTGCTCTCAATCTCTGCTCGCGTTCTCTCGTCTCTCTGACTCCTTCTCTCGGGCTCTCTCTGGCTGGCGTCTGCTCTACTCTGCTCTCTCTCTCTCATCTCTTCGTCCATCTCTCGGCTCCTCTCTTCTCTCTGCTCTCTCTCTCGTCATCTGCTCGTCTACTCTCTCTCTGCTCTCGCTCTCCTGCTCTCCTCTCTCCTCGTCTCTCTCTCTCCTCTCTTCTCTGGCCATTTCCCAAGCTTTTTTCATAGCGTTAAACGACGGTCAGTGAGGTGGAGTGTATAAATAGTAAACAGTTCAACAGGTTGTAGACCTTATTGAATTAACATAGCGTAAAACGACGCATAGTGGAGTTTATAAATAGTAACAGTTCAACATAGGTCTATTGATTAACATAAGCGAAATCGTAACTTAGCCTTTCTGTCACTGACAACATAGTCGTTATCCTCATGACCAACCTGGGATCTAGAAACATACAAATATCATACCTATATCAGGAGTGCCCAGGGTCGATCACTGCATACCGTCCTTGGATTCCTCAAATCTCAGTCTTATGGCGGGGGAGTTTAAGGTCGATAATCGGCGTCCAGGTAGAGAAGATAACTCAAATCGTCGATCTCTACGATATGTTAGTCTTTAAGGCTAATAATTGCATGCAGATCATAGAATCTCGGCAGATGGGGCCCTGTATTCTGACAGTTATATGCTCCATTATAATTATATTTCGGCTCTGAATTATGCCCGGGGAACTGCAGTATTTTCGTATTTTATGGTCAGTTTGCCATCCATATTTTTAGCAGCCGTATTTTCTATAACTCTCGGCTCTCTTACCACTATAGATGGGATGATTTTATAGAATGGTATCGTTCAGGAAGAGAAATATCTATTGTAAGTCGTAGTTTGTATTTTATTATCATTATTATTATCGTAGTTTTTTCTTCCTATAAGAACATCATTGTATTCTAAGACTTGGTGCGTGATCTCGTGTCTTTCTTCTTTTCATCATCATTTACTATATTTTTCTTTTTCTTCTCCCGCTCCTCTGCTTCTTCATCTTCTTTCGCTTTTCTTTTCCTTTTCTTCTTCCTCCTGCTACATTTTGTTCTTTTTTTCTATGCTTCGTCTTCTTCCTCTGTTTTTTGTGTTCTTCTTCCTCTGGTTTTCTTCTTC
>NW_020868929.1:103288-105788 GCF_003789085.1 Penaeus vannamei
TATTGGCCACCCAAAAAAATAAGGAACTTACATCGCCCATACAAATGAAGGACAAGCAGCAATAAGGGAATCACCTGCCTTTAAAACAGTCAAGAAGATTCAACAGTACAAACTGGAGAGGAATCCAGTAGATCCACAGAATTAAACAAGTTTCTTGATTATGTCCAAGAAAAGTCCAGGCAAAGATTGACCAGCACACCACTGAAAAAGGATGAAGATGACACTGGAGAGATGGAGACAGTAGCTGAAAAGATGGATTCTTTGCCATTTACAGATGGGTTCAGTGTCTATGATACAAGTTATGAGGGAGATCAGGAAATGTCTAGCAATGTAATTGCTGTTGACAAGGATAATACAAATGTCAAGCAACGGTTAGTATTTGGATTTAACAAGGATGAGATGAAGAATGCTGACAATGAACAGAAAAATGACCAGTCCTGTAATGATAGCAAGGATGAAAAACCAGCAGCTGAAATTCCTAGCTATAAACCAGAAGAAATTGTTGAAGGAGAAGAGGTAGTTATAGGAGCTTTAGAACACTACTCATTAGAACTATACAGGGCCATCAAATCCCCTGAATCCACAGAATGTAAAGAAAACACTCAGGCACCAGCTTTTCCAAAAGAAGTTCACCCAACAGACAAGAAGAAGAATGAGAAAGACTTAACAGGAATTGAATTTGATTTAGAACAATGGGATAGATTCCTAGGTAGTACAATGAATGAGGATTTAGTAAGCTCAGATACAGTTTTCAAGGAAATTTCAAATGATAAAACAAACATAAAGAGTGACATATCAAGTGATATATTAGGAAGCACATTTGATAGGAGTGAAAATGTGATAGTAAACAAAGCGGAAGAATATCCTGGCCTGCCAGATTTAAGACAGGATCTCAGTAGTACATTTGAGCATAGCACATGTAATGAGATTTCTGACATTATGAAGCACAATGAAAGTGAAATATCAAATGTTGATTCTCATCGTCCAGTGGTTGATACGGACATATTTTTTGGTTCAGATTCAAGCTCATCTCATGCTTTGGTACAAAAGCCTTCCTCAGAATTTCATGAACCATTTCACACTGCCAGCCTGGAATCCTCTTTTAGTGACAGGAACCAGATTATGAAGTTTAGTGATGAATCTTACCTTACTGCTGAATCCAGACCAGTTACAAGAGAATTGTATACATCAGCTGAAGTGTCTGATCTGTACAAAACTGCAACTCTGCTTTCTGATGACGAGCTAAAGCAAGCTCCTTTCTTAGATGTAAACTCGATGAATCGAAGAGAGTGGAGTTCTTCTGAAGGCAGTAAGACTGATGATACCCGTTCTCTTGGCAATTCCTATGTTATTATTGACACCCCATCAGATTCATATACCTATAAGAGGGAAGATTCAGTTGACTGCACATTTGAGGTAATGGACCATAGTGAGTTAAATCAATTAGTAATGCAAAGTAAAGACATAAAGGAAACATTTGGCAGAGAATGTGAAATAGCAGATTCATCAGCAGTTTCATCATGCCATTTGCCTGAACTTCAGAGCTCTGATGAGAAAAGTGCTGTCAGATCAGATATTAGTGATTTAGTTCATGACTTAATTGTGGGAAAAGACCAGGCAGTACACAATGAGAACAAATTCAAAACAGGACTCCAGATCACACCTACTGAAGAAAAAGGGTTGGCTGCAAAACCTGCCACCACAAACTTAGAAAACCATAAATTAGTAAACCTAAATGGTGATGTGCTGAAACTCAAAACATTTGATTTAGATTCTGAAGTGAATTTGATTAAAGAAGAGGATGACCTTTCACCAAGTGCTTACCAGTGTAGGATAAGAGGTGATGACTGCTGGTCATCACAAGAGAGTCAGGATTCTGCAGTAGAGAATGATGAGGCCGAAAATGGGGACTTCTGGCAGCAGCAGATGGTTGCCTGGCAAGAGGCAGCATTTCAGACAAGGCAGCTGCTCCAAGAAGCAGCTGATGGTAATAGTACTTTTGATGGAAAACTCAAAGGTTCACAGGAAGATCTGGAAGCAAGCCCTCGCAGTGACACGTCTTCCACCAAGAGTCCTTACTCTTCAACTGATATGCTAAATCTTGATGATGAGGGAACATATGTTTCATACAACACAACAGATGATGAGGAAGTACTGGGATACAAACCAGAAGACATAAATGCTCTCAGGGCTGAGTTGAGCTTGAAGCTAGGTGGTGTGCAGGAAAAGGAGGAAATGGAGCCTGAAGAACCTGATGATGTCCCAACTGGGGAACGTGATAATGTTGTTATCAACTACAGAGGTATCATCACCACCACTTTATCTCCCATAAAAGAAGAGAGCTTCCTTGAGGACTATGATTCACCTGCAAGAAGACTTAGCAATAAGAACATCCCAGAAGATCCTAGTATTGAGTTCCATGAATCATTTTCAGAAAGTTTATGTTTGGATGATTCCAAAAAATTAGATGGCACTTTTGTTATACATACAGCTGTCAATG
>NW_020868929.1:110788-116413 GCF_003789085.1 Penaeus vannamei
AAATGTCCTTCAGTAAACTCTAAAAGCAATTCTCTCATAGAAAAAGTCAATAGAAATGAACTCAAAAATATTTTTCTGTGGATAGAACTCAATCATGTTCAGCAGAATAAATTTTACAGTCTGGAAATATAATTTTGTTACATTTACTAATTTCTCCCTCTCTCTTTCTTTTTCTCTCTCCCTCTCCCTCTCCCCTCTCCCCCCTCTCCCCCCTCTCCCCCCTCTCTCTCTCTCCCCCTCTCCCCCTCTCTCCCTCTCCCCCCCTCTCCTCTCCCCCCCTCTCTCCTCTCCCCCTCTCTCCCTCTCCCCCCTCTCTGCCTCTCCCCCTCTCTCCCTCTCCCCCCCTCTCTCCTCTCCCCCCTCTCTCCTCTCCCCTCTCTGCCTCTCCCCTCTCTCCTCTCCCCCCTCTCCCCCCCCCTCTCCCCTCCCCTCTCCCTCCTCTCTCTCTCTCTCTCTCTCTCTCTCTCTCTCTCTCTCTCTCTCTCTCCTCTCTCTCTCTCTCTTCTCTCTCCTCTCTCTCTCTCTCCCTCTCCCTCTCCTCTCCCTCTCCCTCTCCCTCTCCCTCTCCCTCTCCCTCTCTCCCTCTCTCTCTCTCTCCCCCCCCCCCACACACATACACTCACACCCCTCCTCCTCCTCCTCCTTTTCCCTCTCCCCCTCCCCTTTCCCCATTCTTTCCTTTCCCACTCCTCTCCTCCCCTCTCTCTCCTTCCCCACTCTTTCCTTTTCCCCTCCTCCTCCTCCTCTCCTCACCTTTCCCCTCCTCCTACCCTTCCCCCACTCTTTCCTTCCTCTCCCTCCTCCCTCCTCCTCCCTTTCCCTCCCCCCCCTCCTCCTCCCCTTCCCCACTCTTTTTTACCTCTCCTCACCCCATCCCCTACTCTTTCCTTCCCAACTCTTTCCTTCCCTTCTCCTCCTCCTCTCCTTCCCTTCCCCACTCTTTCCTTTCCCCTCCCCTCCCCTCCTCACCTTTCCCCCTCCTCCCCTTCCCCCACTCTTTCCTTCCCTCCTCCTCCCCTTTTCCCCACTCTTTCCTTTCCCCCTCCTCCTCCCCCTCCTCCTTTTCCCTCCTCCTCCTCCCTTCCCCACTCTTTTCTTTATCCTCACCCCCATCCCCCACTCTTTCCTTCCCCCTCCTCCCCTTCCCCTCCTTCCCCCCTCCTCCTCCCCTTCCTTCCTTCTGTACCTCATTTACTTGGCTGTGCTTCCTCATATGAATGCATATTTGCCACACTCATGCTTGCCAGCACATTTGACAAGATGTTTTAATTGTTTTTTATAATGAGAATGTATTGTTGCTTCTGGCTGGTATGTCATCCATAGTTTTGATATATATTCTCTTCAGGGACTTCAGGGATTGTTGTTGTTTTATTTGTAATGCACATTTTCCACCACAAACACTGTTCTTTTGTGTTTGGACTTTATACCCATTAAGTACAGTTTACTTCAAAGAGATTCATCTATGTCTAGCATTTTTATAACCAAAAAATTGAATTCCTTAGATTGTGTTACTTTTGTCATGTCATTCTCCATACTGTTAACGATTACTTTTGTTCAAGACTATAAGAAAAGAAAAGAAGAAATTTTTCAATTAAATATCTGTTTACCTTCTCTCATTTTATACTCAGCATTCTGTTATTGTAAATATAGTATATGAAATAAGTTTCAGAACACTGGTAGGTATATTCAATTTTTATTGAAGTTAATTCTTTTTCTCCAGCCGGGGGAGCCTTGCCAGCAGTCCAATTACATGCTCAATGTCATCGAAGAGGAAGCAGAAGAGGATCTCGAGGACGAGGAAGGCAGCTGCTCAGATGACTCAGAGAGTGGAGAGGAAGAGTTCACGCCCTCCAAGTGGAATCGAGACCTTCTGCCTTCCAGGTCTCTCCTCATGAGTCCAGAGAACAGATCTGTAAGTTTTATTCTTTTTTATTTGTTACGGAAAAGTATGGGATACTAATTGGCAGTTCACTCATGTTGTTAAGGAAAGGTGAAAGAGTGCATATTTTAATATGATTTGGATCACTGATGTGTCTCTAAATTAAAATGCAGACTTAATAACTCACTCTGATTTGTTTTTCCTGCAGACCTTGAAGAAGAGTGTGCGATGGAAGCGGCAACGGCACCACCGTGTGTATGAATACCCACCTGAGCCCCGGTCATGGGAACCAACACCAACTCAGCCACATCAGCGCCGATCCTGGGGAAGGTCCTCCCTGGACTACCTCAGCCTAGCAGGTGAGGACCACAACCAACTTCTCCCCCCCTTTCTCAGTCTGTCTTGTCTTTCAAGCTTTCTGTCTTTTTCAGTCTGTGTTTTTATCTCTCTCTCTCTCTCTCTCTCTCTCTCTCTCTCTTCTCCTCTCTCTCTCTCTCTCCCTCTCTCTTCTCTCTCTCTCTCTCTCTCTCTCCTCTCTCTCTCTCTCCTCTCTCTCTCTCTCCTCTCTCCTCTCCCTCCCCCTCTCCCTCTCCCTCTTTCTCTCTCTTTCAATCTTTTTCTGCTTGTGTCTGTCTTTCTATGTTTCTGTCAGTGTTTGTAGGTGTCTCTTTTTCTTTCTTACTCTCTCTCTCTCTCTCAATCTTTCTGTCTGTTTGTGTCTGTCTTTCTATGTTTCTGTCAGTGTTTGTAGGTCTCTTTTTCTTTCTTACTCTCACTCTTTCTTTTTTTCTTTCTCTGTCAGGGTTTTGTGTTTGCCCTGATTTGGTGGGTTATGGAAACACAGTTCTGGTTTGGAGGTTTATTATGCAGAGGTCCGGTAGCGTGGCGGGGGCTGTCTCGTGCTGGTGCATTAGTGGGCAAGGGAGCCCAAGAGGCGCGTCGAACGTGAGCGCGCATGGGGGAGCGCCCCCAAGAGAAGGTCTGGTCAGGGCCGAGAGCCCTGGTCAAGTGTGTTGTAGGTTTCGAGCACTGGTCGCGGGTCCCTAGTGGAGACTCAGGAAGGTAACCCTTGTTCCTCAGATCACTTGGCATACGCTACTAACCATCGTCCTCGATGGGATGGTGCTGGCGTTTTCTGAAATAAGTACACCAAGGCAGAGACAGGAGGGCAGACAGTGTGTATGTGTGTGTGTGTGTGGGGGGGGGGGTTGTGTGATAGCAACGGCTGTAAGATATAATCAAAATATATGAGATTGCAATGATTGTTATTACAAATATTTTCATGAACTTTCACTTTTTATTATAACTTTTTCAATAATTCACTGCCCAAGGATAGACAGAGGAACATGCTTAGGGAGACAATTACAATAGTCTGCGAGGACTTGCTTGAGTTGCAATTGCCTCAGATAGCAGGAGATGAAAATCTACAAGAGATAAGCATTGTGCAGAACTACAAGGAAGCAAAAGGTGTCGCAGTTCGCAAGAACGTCTTGAATGACTAACTTCCTTGGGAAAAGAATGAAAATGCAACAATGCACAGTTTAGAAGTGTGCCGTGCAATAGTATATACGATATACGTCTGACTAATAGTAAATGTATCTCATTTCATTGAAATTATCTATCACACATCACCAACAGCAATTCGAGGCAAAGCGATAATCAAAACAGGTAATGCAGTCCTCATACTTCGGGAGCAACTCATTACATTCATTACTCATTACTTTCTCAGAACAACATATGCACAATAAGACGTAATGCAAGACAAGAATACACGATTGGCGCAAGTTGGTTATCTTCCGGAAACAGTACGTATGTAATTCTTGTGCAGTTAATGGTTTCTGTGGGACGATGTGTGCATGTGGCTGCGTGAGTGCGTAGACGAGTTGATGGGTGAGCGTTATTAAATGAGAAAGTCAGAGTATAGCGCACGAGTAGAAAATAGAACGCTGATAGATATTCTTTAGTTTTTAGAGTCATTAGTAATTTGTCAAAGTAAGAGCGAGAGTAAAAAGAAATAGAATGGCGTGGGAGTTCGAAGAAATAAGCGAATGGGAGGAGGAGTGGGTGGGCTGGAGGCTAAGGTAAAGGAGGTATGGGTGAGGATGGGGGGGTCAGGTATGTAGACGGGGGTGGGAATGTGGGCTGCAAGCAGTGAAAATAATCACCGATCCGACGGCGCAAAAAAAAAACATTCACACTAATAACAATAAACTTACGGTAATTGCAGTATTAATCAACTACTACGTGAAATCATAAAAATGGTACTTTAATTAGTACGCAAAATGAATGAAACGGTGACTGGTTTGGGTCAGCTTCCCTGAGACAACAGACAGCCAAATGACAACCCTCGTGGTTGTAAATGATACTTAAGATAAATTCCCTGAGGAAAAGTAATGACGTTATGACCCAACCGTAAAAGGGACATATCATCCAGCTCATACGCAGGACGCAATTATGCATCCCATCTTCTTGGGGAATACCAGCAATAATCTCACGTATAGCGATAAGTGTGCAGCTTGGCACATAAGAACAACTTAACATTAATTACCTTAACCTAATTACATGTCCATGCCCAGCTGGGGGTCGTCACCAAGGACCATGTAATAATGATGAGGTGAGGTTCGTGATTAAGAGAAAGATAAGCGAAAATCACGAACAACATGAAATCGTAGTAGCTGCATAATATGATTAATCGCTAACACGGAGATCATTGAATAAGATATAAAATAACAATATAGCTTTGAATGTATTTTTGTGTCGAGCAGAGTCAGATGCTATAAGTACCCTTCTACTTGGGTAAAGGTTTAAAAGTGAAGTCATTCCTCCAAATATTTGGTTAAAAATAGCAAGAAGCAGTATATATAAAATTAAATAATATTGTGAAAAAACAAGTACGCAATAATCTAGAAATTGAATACATGAATGATTAATGGAAAAAAAAAAAAATTACGGAATATACTTCAGAAAATGCACGAATATACTATAATAATAACATAAAATCATACAATTTAATTCATTGAATTATGCTAATATTATTACAGCTCCCAGATATATTCATGCAAACCGGAATTTATTACTCTGTTGTAAATTGTTGTGTTATATAAATGAAATTAAATTTCAGAAAAAAAATTGGAACATGATTCGAAATAGCATTAATGCTATTTTGAATTATGTGATTATTTTCATTGCTTGCAGCCCACATTCCCACCCCCGTCTACATACCTGACGCCCCCCCATCCTCACCCATACCTCCTTTACCTTAGCCTCCAGCCCACCCACTCCTCCTCCCATTCGCTTATTATCATTTTCGAACTCCCACGCCATATCTATTTCTTCTTAATCGCTCGCTCTAACTTTGACAAATTACTAATGACTCTAAAACTAAAGAATATCTATCAGCGTTCATTTTCTACTCGTGGCGCTATACTCTGACCTTTCTATTATAATAACGCTCACCATCAACTCGTATACGCACTCACGCAGCCACATGCACACATCGTCCCAAGAAACCAGTTAACTGCCACAAGAAATTACATGCGTACTGTTTCCGGAAGATAACCAACTTGCGCCAATCGTGTATTCTTGTCTTGCATTACTTTTTATCGTGCATATAGTGTCCTGAGAAATAATGAGTAATGAATGTAATAGAGAGAGGGATGCCGACGGGAGGACGAGAGGGAAGACGGGACGAGAGAGAGAGAGGTGGCGCATGCCGTTAGGCGGACCCCCGATGGTTAGGCGAGCGC
>NW_020868929.1:119013-121513 GCF_003789085.1 Penaeus vannamei
TTATTCATTGTAATTATTAGAATGGCTTAAATTTATTTTCAGCTGAACTAGTATTTAGTGGTGCTCTTAGACAGACAATCATCTTGTTCAAATCAATTAATATGTCTGCATGACTCTTGAAGAGAGCCGTGAGTTTCTTACAAGAAATGTTCTCGTTATCCTCTTGATTCAGCATTGTTATTAAATGAATTTTGCAACAGTTCAATTGGAAGATATTATGGTCCTCTTACTTCTTGTTGCCTGAAGAAGTAAGGACACATTCTTGTTCTAAAGACAATTTCAAAAATAATTTATATATATGTACAGTGTAATGATGAGTGTGATGTAAATATAATGTGAAAGGTGAAAGATTTTTCTATCAAAATAGTGATATTAGTGACTAACTTGCCAATTTTGAACAGGATAGTAATTTGCTGGAGGATAATGTTCGGTGCAACGAAAAATGAAAGTCCTTATAGCATTGCTTAAATTTCAAAATGGTGGTGATGTCACACACAAAGCACAACCAGTGCCTATGTCGTGTCTTAGGGAAAACAAAGCTGCCGTCCACAATGCCTGTTGTACCTTTCCCTCAAGATTTGTATAAAGATAAAAGTTAAATGTGCATCATGTAGAATCCTCATAGTGACTCTGCTGACTTAATTCCATAAACATCAGAAACTTAGTCTTAAATTGATCAACACCATCTGCACGTTCTGCTAACTGTATACACTTGTGTTCAGTTCAGTACACAGTAATTTACACATATCGTAGTGTATAGCTTTTTATGCTCATGATGTTAAAAAATGTCAGCGAAAAATAACAAAATATTTGTAGCATTGTGAAAGTACCTCTTGTGTACTTAAGTAACCAAGATAACATGTCTTCTGATTTTGGTAAAAACTTACTTCTGTACCAAAGATATAAAGAGACTGGCAACAGTTCTCAAGACTTCCAAAATATATACACATACAGATAGGCCATGATAGGCCAGTTTCCTAGTGCTTGGCAGCCTGTAATTAATTAGATTTGTCATTCAAGTGCTCAGTAGTCTGGTGAGCTATGTTAAATTTAGGCTCCTATGTATTAATATTACTTGCACAAACGTAGAGCAATATAATTGGTCTCTTGATTTTGCTCTCCATCTTTTGGATTATATTGTATGCTTGATCATCTCAGTTGTCTTACTGTTATTCATCAGAATTTGAAGGAATTAGGTTGAATGGCTAAAGGTTTTTTGATTTCTGGAAAAATAACTGAAATAGCATTGCCATTGTCTGTTTTGGAGCATTTCCTAAACTTTGTGAACTCTTGAGATCCAGTTGTGAAGGTTGGTGGTTTTATTTTGTTTTAATAAACAGTTAAGATAATATATTTTTAAAACATGTATTTACAGCTTAATAGAAGTTATAAATAAATAAATATTTTAAAATCAAAAACCATATCACCAAAATATTAAAAATAAATATTCTGCAGTTGTGGTAAATGTACTGAGTAGCCATTCATAAAATGCCAAGATCCACACTCTATTATGCATAAGATCAATGCATGTGAAAGTTTTTGTTCATAGTTTGAAATATTTAATGTAACACTTCAAAACAGTACTCTTATTACAATTTAAGATTATGTAGAATATTTCTAAATTTCTTGTTTGGTCATATGTTGTTCTGTACAAAGTTGATCTTTAATTTTGGGTATTTTAATTCCCAAGTGAAATCTGAATACGATTCTTGTTTGTATTCACATGTTTATATTCATGACTTATCTTTGGAAAATTACAAAATTATGTAAAAATGAAAGGTTGAGGAAAAGTCACAATACAAATAAATGACCATACATTGTTAATCAAAGTATATTCTCCTGATACATTCCATTCCTTCACTAGTCCTTTTGTTGGATATGTCTGATCCTTTTAGTAGAATTTGAAGTCCTCTACCTTTCTTGTTGCAGTATGACTGATTTTCATATGGCGGACTACCAAAATCATCAGGCAGGGTGCTTGAACTTTGGGCTAGTATGATAGATTCTTTATACAGGGCACTACTTAGGGAAGGATACCTATAGAGTGCTCTCGCTCTTTGATAGAGTGGAGGTGTATAGAGTAATGGTACTAAGTGGTTTCACATATCTTTGCATATAGCATTTGTTTGCATGAAATTCATTTGAATACTATGTATTTTACCACAAAATCTGAAAGAGTATCCTAAGATTCACAAACATGTATATGGTAAGGTGGTTGTGTATATTTATTTGCTGTCAAGTACAGTATTATGGTGTAAATGTTTCTAAATTAAAATTCACTTAAATATATACAGTGTTAATAAAACCTACTGTTCTAGAAGAGTTCCTAATCCTTTGGTAAGTCATCACAAAAAATGTTAGCCCCTGGTTAAACCTTTGACACCTTTTTGCCTTAAACCGCATATACTCACTCCCTTCTTCCTCCTTCACTAGTATTATTGACTCCTGTAACTCATTAACTCTCATAAAGTCTATGCACTCAACCAATCCCCTTGTCTGT
>NW_020868929.1:129013-131513 GCF_003789085.1 Penaeus vannamei
ATTATTGTAATTAAAAATACTATTAATGTGATTAAAACTATCATTGTTGTTGTTATTATTCATAAAATTATCATTATTATCATTATCATTATAAAAATATCTTTAATGATGAAAATGATATTATTATATATATATATATATATATATATATATATATATATATATATATATATATATATATATATATATATATATATATATATATATATATATATATATATAGGATAATAATTATAACTGTAATAATGATAATGAATCAGATGAGACAATGAATCAGGTGAAACAATGAATCAGCTGAGACAATGAATCAGCTGAGACAATGAATCAGCTGAGACAATGAATCAGCTGAGAAAACCTTGCGATTTACATTTTCAGATAATATAACGTGATTCGTGTTTCACTTCAAAATGTGTTTTACATATGTAAATTTACGAAAACTTACATATATTCTTCTATGCACATTTTTGGTTTAGAAAACAATTTTGGATTCAATGTTGTTCATGTTTGGCTATAATGATTGTGTTAAAGTTTCCAGTTATACCATTTCCATTTTTTTTTTTTTTAAGAAAACCCCCACATTTTTATAGCAATACCATTGATATTCGGCAAAACTGTAATGTTTTCAAACTTTTTAACATAATTTTAATGGCTGATTAAAAATATTAGTTGCTAAATATCAGGTGCCAATCACAGGCTTCCATACAAACAAGAGCATTCCATTCACAACATACTGTATTGCCAAAAAAAGTCTGTCCACGCATTAAAGGGGTGGGCCAGTTGGAAATGTCCGCAACAGTACCATATTACGTTTTTTTTTTTTTTTTTTTGAAATAAAACTAATATATGCTCTTTAAACTTTTGTTATTATTTTGTCATTTCGCATTTGACATTCATTACAGATTTTATACAACTGGGCATAGTAACTGCGATTTCTTTCCAAATATGCCAGATCCGTTGTGATCCAGAGCTTGCGGATTTTCACGACCGAAACATCTACACTTGACAGGGAGTCTCCCAAGTTTCCTTTTCATCTGATTCCACAAGTTCTCAAAAGGATTAAGATCTAAGCTATGACCTGAGCATTTTATTGTCTGAATCTAGTGCTCATACAACCATTCTTTTACTTTTCATGTTTTGTTTCATGGTGCACATCATGCAAGAAAATGCACTGGCGTGATCCCCGCAAAATGGTAACATAGAATCCTTTATCACCATTTAAAAATTACTATCCATGCCCACATTTTGGTCTTGAAAATACGTCACTAGTTTCCTTTTCCCAAACACCGTTACACCTGCTGGAAACCTCACATTTTTTACCGTATACTTGCGGTTGTACCTTTTTATGTTCTTTAAATTGTTTTGAATGTACTCTCGTCGCTAAAGACAACTCTACTCCAATCCTCCAATGGCTAGTGTTCGTATGTCTTGCAAAAACGGTCGCTACTTTCCCATTTTCTTGTTCAATTTTCAATAAGCTGGCATGCACACCTTTTAATTCCCTTGCAATAATGAATGGGTCTTCCTTCACTTCGCACACTAACAACATATCTGTCCTTGCTTTCTTCTCTTCCTTTCTCTCCCTGAGCCCATCTCTCTCTCGAGAGAGAGACACCTTTTTCTAAGGCAAGCGCCGTCTTCGCCCGTGTCTGCTTCTGATCTTCCTAACGTCCTGCCTATCTCGCAGTTATTGAATCCGTCTCTGACTAAAACCATTGCGACGCCCCTTTCCATCTTCGTAAGCTTGCTAGAGACATATAGATAAGAGAAGGGAAGGAAGAGTCGCGGAAACAGTGAAAGGAGAGGAAAGCGTGGGTTTGGGCTATCTCCTCCCAACAGCTCAGTTGCTAAAGATTAGAAAAAAAATGGCGGGAAAATAATGTTTTATGTGACCTGCCAGATGTGAGAGTTTGACACCATATACTCAATAATACTCTCCTATGGTTCTAAATTCAATAGAAGCACTTTGACCAGAGGTTAGGCTGTAATGTTACAGTTCGACGATTTTTTTTGCGATGATTATATGTGTGTATATATATATATATATATATATATATATATATATATATATATATATATATATATATATATATATGGTGTTGTGTGTGTGTGTGTGTGTGTGTGTGTGTGTGTGTGTGTGTGTGTGTGTGTGTGTGTATAATGGTCTCTAATTTAGATAACAAGAGAGCCACTACACTACTGGCAGGTCCAGAGAAACTTAGTATCTCGTTTAGCTGCTTTATTGATGAAAGTCAAACACCAAGAACCCATCAGTGCAGGTATCAGTCACCCCAGAATTCTGTGGAAGAGCGCCGCCTGCCTGGGCCCGGATTCACTAACACACTTACGATGGTAAAATCAGTGGAAACTATAGTTACCATGGTAAACAGACAACGATGGTATTCACTAACAACTTGACATTTGAGTTAACATGGCAAATTTTACCATTGGTCAGAATACTGGTAACTTCTGGGAAGACGATGTCATCACGTGTTATCTCGTC
>NW_020868929.1:142557-157557 GCF_003789085.1 Penaeus vannamei
CCCTCTTTCCTCCTCCCTTTTCTACGTCTCTCCTTTCTCCCTTTTCCACGTCTCCTCTTCCACCTCCTTCCAGTTCCCTCGCCCTTCCTCCTCTTCCCTCTACTTCTCCTCTCCTCCCTTCCCTCTCCTCTTCGCTCCCGTTGCTCCTGGCGTCGTGCAGGCGGTGGAATCGAGGACTCACGCCGGCGGAGCTCGACCCGCTGCTGCCGAGGCTGCCGCTGCCGCCGCTCTCCGCGCTGCCGTCGATGGCGCTGCCGGCGTTCCCTCTTCCAACGGTGTGGCAGCTTCCACCACTGCTGCTGCCACTCGAGGTGCTGCCAACACTGCCGTTTCCACCATTGGTCCCGCTGCCAACGCTCGCCGTGTGGGCCTTTTTCTTGCGTTCTGGACGCCGTTCGAAACAGTGATTTCCCGAATCGTTCATGTTTCTGAAGCACCGGTTCGAGACACGCAACTGCCTAAATGGGCGCCTTGGCTAGATTTGCTTATTTCGTTGTTTCCTCGCTGGGGCGTTTTTTGTCTCTCATTTGTTGTGTTTTGCTTCTCTCTCTCGCTTCTTCGTTTTTGGATTTTTTATCAGGTATTATTCATTACCATTAATGACTAAGAGGACCTTTTTGCTGTTCACATAAGAGGAAATTAACACCTTGAGCAATCATTTCTTTTAATAACAAAATTATTTTTAATACGTCTATATAACACTTTCTCCACTAATTCTTATCATTTTTTTATATTTTGATTTTTTACTCTATCACTTTATCTTTCTACTCCTTTGTGGAAATGATTTGATTGATTAGTTTCACTTCAAGTCGTCAGAGGGAAGCACTGGCGCCTTCGGAGATTCCTGCGAGCGTCGGCGCCCGAAGACGAGCCTGAAAAGAACAGAAACAAGCGGATGTTAATGAATAAGTAAGAACATTCTAGGATTACGTCGTAGTAACACCTATGTACATACTCAGATATGTTTATGTGTGTGTGATTCCAGTTGCGTTGTGTGTGTCTGTAACTGCAGAATGAAAATAATTCTTCCTCAAATATAACACACATTCACAATATATCCTGCACACTCCCGTGTATGTACTTGTGTGTGTCTGCCTGTCAAGCTTTCTGTGTCCACGTGTTTCTGTCTCCGTGCATAGGCTGTCTCTCCTACTATCTACACCCCAGTCTGTGTGTGTTCTTCCGCCTTTGCACTTTTCGTGGAATTCAAAGTATAACAGCGCAGCATAAGAGAGATATAATTACTCATCCGCCGAATACACATATTTTTCTTGTGAGGAAGACCCTTTGCAGAAAGAACATGACCTGCATCAGAGTAATAAAAAGCAAACGTTTTCTCGGCAACTGCTTATCTATTTGTCAAACAGTCAAACACATTTCCGAGTTCCTAAATGCATCTACCAGTGCATGAACGTGTGTGTGATATATGTGTGTGTGTGTTTGAGGAAGTTTCTTTCGTGTCAGTCATTTTCAATTACTGTTTGCATTCGGATACGTTTTATGTTCTCTCTCACTCTCCCTGACTTTCTCTATCTCTTTCTTTCTTTCTTTCTCTCTCTCTCTCTCTCTCTCTCTCTCTCTCCCTCCTTCCCTCCCTCTTTCTTTCTCTCTCTCTCTCTCTCTCTCTCTCTCTCTCCCTCCCTCCCTTCCTCCCTCCCTCCCTCCTTCCTTCCCTCCCTCTTTCTCTCTCTCTCTCCCTCTCTCTCTTTCTTGACACTGCAGTTTACAGTTCATTTTAATTTTGGATCAATCGCTTTTTTTCTTACTTAACGTAATTTTCCACTTGTACTTATATGCACACCAAACACACCTACTTACATACGCACACAACCAGACGAGGGAAGAACGGTGCTAACAGGAGGTTTAAACTCCATACGGTCGTTATTCCACCATTCAGCCATAGCGCATCCGATCTTCATGATTCATGGGACGCCCGTGGAGAGCCTTGGACGCCCATCTAATTCACGCAAAGTCCTGCACGCGACAGAGCTCGGCGGAGGAACAAAGGGGCGAGTGGATTCGGGAAGGAAATACTGGCTGCTTCCTCTTGTGCAAACTGCGTGCGTCGCTCGCCTCTCTTTCTCTCTTTCACTTACGCACAGACATTCACGCACGCACAGATACATATATATATATATTTATATATATATATATGCTTTAAAAAATAAACAAAAATGTGTCCCTTATCTGTTGTTTTGGTTGTTTTTGGTCACCATTCGCGATAACGTGTTTTTGTCTGAACATTTCCGCAGGAAATGCCAAACAGGTGATATTTGTCGCGGATGGAAATTGGCATTTGTGTCGTGAGTTTCCAAAACGCTGACACTAATCTATTGATTCTCTCTCTCTCTCTCTATCTATCTTTCTGTCTATCTCTGTCGCTCTCTCTCTCTCTCTCTCTCTCTNAACAAAAAAAGACACAGCACGAATCTTAATGAATGCAAAATCCCCGAATTACTCTCCCCTTCACTAACCACAAAGAAACAAAACAAACAAAAAAATATGACAATACTGCGTAGAAATGATCACGCGATGGTAAGACATGCCAATAGCACTGTCATAGAGGCCCCCATTAAGCCCGCATTATAAATTAATCCTGTTTGGGGCCCTATAAGAGCGAGGTCGAAATGGACACTTCTATAGACCTTCTACACGAGGAGCTACTTGGAATATTACAGAAGACATGATTCATAAAGCGTGTGTAGAATTCATGACGAACAGATTGCATGATTCATAATGCCGTATACAGTTAAATTATCATTTTTTTTCTTTTCCTCCTCCCCGTCTCTCTCTCCCTCTCTCTGTCTATCTCTATCTCTCTATCTATCTATCTATCTATGTATCTATCTATCTCTGTCTCTGTCTCTCTTTCTTTCTTTCTTTCTTTCTTTCTTTCTTTCTTTCTTTCTTTCTTTCTTTCTTTCTTTCTTTCTTTCTTTCTTTCTCTCTCTCTCTCTCTCTCTCTCTCTCTCTCATTCACACACTCTATGTCGGTAAACTTGTCTAGGGAAAAAAAAAAAAAAAAATCTTTTCTTCCTACCTCCCTTCTAACCTACTTACCAACCTACCTACCAACCCATCTACCTACTAACCCACTAGCCTACCTACCTACCTATCCGTCCCTCATGCATTCGCCTCTCTTACCTTAAGGAGCTGGGCGGCGACCGAGGAGACATCTTGAAGGGAGAACGTGAGGGAGCATCTCTGGGTATCAAACGGGTACTGGCGGAGCTGGAACTGGCACGTGAAGTCTATGGTGTTCACGAGGTTCAGCACCAGGGTGTTCGCCGAGCCCAGGTACTCGTCGTCTGGGGGTGCGAAGATGGAAGTAGAGTGGATAGATGTATGGATAGATTAATTGTAAGTATAGATGGGATATATATATATAAATGAATAGAGAAATGGGAGGGTGTGTTTCTGGTGTCGTCAGAGAACTGGGTTGAGATGTAAGAATATTTGACGGTATATGTCGTACATCTATTTTAGGAGAGAGAGAGAGGGAGAGAGAGAGAGGGAGAGAGGGAAGAGGAGGGAGGAGGGAGAGAGAGAGAGAGAGAGAGAGAGAGAGAGAGGAGAGAGAGAGAGAGAGAGAGGAGAGAGAGAGAGAGAGAGAGAGAGAGAGAGAGAGAGAGAGAGAGCTGGTTCCTCACCCTCATACAGGTTGGTGTCGTCGTCGGGGATGGCGTCTGCCTCCCTGAGCACCACCAGGGACTCCGAGCGGGGAAAGATGTCCGCCAGGCTCCTCGACCCGTCCTCCACCCGCAGCTTCGGCAGCCACAGCTTCTTCGGGTCCTGGACTTTGTTGGACGTGGAATCGTGCCTCAGGTTCTTCATCTTGAGCCTCGAGTCCCTCCAGAACAGCTTCAGGATGACGTCGATCACCATCTTGAAGCCGAGGATGTCGATGCTCCGCACGGACGTGATTTCGACGGCGAGCCTGACGGGCACGGGGGCGTCCTGGGCCCTGGGCGGAGGCATCTCGACGGAGTAGCCGGGGGGGACGAGCGCCAGGTCGCAGTTGAGCTCGTCGCTCTGGTCGGAGCAGTCGACGGCCAAGTCGCACCGCTTCGCCTTCGGGATGCAGCCGCCGTCGCTGCACGTGTACTCGCTGGCCCCGCAGGCCGTGATCAGGAGGCTGGTCTTGGGTCAGGGAAAAGAATAGCTCTCTTAAGAACAACATGCAAAGAAAAGGCAAATGGAATATGGATCCTGTAAAATGCAAAATAGCAGAAGCCTTAATCCATTCGGTAAAAAGCAATCCCTTCTCTCCTGCACTAATCCTTGGATCATACCTGGCTGACACCGCAGCTGTCGCCTGTGAAAGTCCAGGTACGTAATCCAATCGGATACGCGTTTGCTGCGTCCGCCTCCATGTACGCCGTCAGACTCTCCTCCGCTCGATGCGTGACCGCCCACGTGGCGTTCTCCTCCTCCCAAAAGACGCTGACATACAACGGCCCCTGAAAGTGGGGCTTGTTGTTCTTGTAGCCCAAGAGGAACAGGGACCGGTCCATTTGGGAATCCTTGCAGAGCCCGCGCACCCTGAAGGCGGGCGTGGCGGTGAAGTTGCACAGCGGGCAGATTGCGTACTGGCAGGGCGTCGAGTACCATATGAGAGGAAAGTCAGCGCCGCCCACGCTGGCGCACAACTGGTCCTCCTCGGGCGTGTCGTAGCCATTGGCCAGGTTGTCCCAGGAGAGCGTGGTGTTCCCCTCGAGGGTGAGCCACTGGCCGCTGCTGGCGACGCCCTTGAAGCCCAGCCAGTAGATCGTGCCGTAGGCCTCCACGCAGACGTCGTTGAAGCGGACGATCTCGTCGAAGATCTCTTTGTTCATCTCGCTGCTGGTGGGCAGAGCCATCGAGCCCTTCATCATCGCGCAGGCCTCACGCGAGGACTGGAAATCAAGCTTCTCCGGCAACATGAACAATTTATTCGATTCTTCCACGTGGCACAAGTCCCGCAGAAGAACCTGCGACACATTTGCGGACCCTTCCACGCTGAACACGGTCATGGCTTCGTCGAAGAACAAAAGCGGTTGGGCGTCGGTCGACGGGGAGCCGCAGCGAGCGTACTCCTTCAGGTACGAGGGATCCAAGACGGTCTCGAAAAGCTGATAGTCTGCGACGTCCCCGTGGATGGACTGGTGGTAACTCATCCCGCCGTGAAGGTTGTCGATCTCCTGACCCAAAACCAGACGGCCTCTTCCATATACCTCTAGAGGCTCTGCGCCGGTCACTGGGAGGTCACCTTCTTGATACTGGAAATAAGGGGAAAGGGCTAGTTTGCTTCTAAAAGGCAATTTGATGGTAAGTTACGATTCATTCTTTACTCAAAATGGCGTAGGAATACTTTATAACAGAAATGTTATACATTTGATCATACCAACTACTATTTAACCGCAATCACATCTGATCATGATCCATAACAGCATTAAAAAATATTCCCTACACCACTACAGGCATGCACAATGATGCGAGAACACCATACTGACCAGGTCATCATGAGCCAACCAGTACTTTCGAGTCGTCAGGTCAAAGGCCAAGCATACGTGGTGCCATCTGTAGAGTTCGGAATTCACTGCAACTCTCATGACAACTCGGCCTTGACAGCAGTGGAACTCCACCAGTTGACTTGATTTCTTCCAGGAGAGGACTGTTACAGAGGAACAGAAATATATTTGTTGGATATTTTTGCTTTATGAAAGAACACATACAGACACGCAAGCTCATACATACACACACATACACACACACACACACACACACACATATATATATATATATACATATATATATATATACTATATATATATATAATACATATATATATATATACATATATATATATGTATATATGTATATATACATATATACATAAGCATAAATATATATATATATATATATATATATATATATATATATGTGTGTGTGTGTGTGTGTGTGTGTGTGTGTGTGTGTGTGTGTGTGTGTGTGTGTGTGTGTGTGTGTCTGTGTATGTATATGTACATACATACATACATACATATATATATATGTATACATATATATGTATATGTATACATATATGTATACATATATATGTATATATGTATGTATACATACATATATATGTATATATGTATGTATACATACATATATATCTATATATGTATGTATACATATATATAGTATATATGTCTGTATGCATACATATATATGTATATGTATATATATACATATATGTATATATATATGCATACATATATTTATATGTATACATATGTACATATACACAACATATGCGTATATATATATATATATATATATATATATATATATATATACATACTTATTTGTATGTATGCATATATATATATGTATATATTATATATATGTATATATATATATAGTATGTAAGTATATGTATATATACATATGTGTATATTTATATACACACATGTATATGTGTATATACATATATATGTATATATACACATTATATATGTGTGTGTCATAAAAGGGACGAAGAGCTGCCACTGTAACTGCAGCTGACAACGAGAGTGTGAACTGCCAACGCTAACTCACTCAGGAAGATTTCATTATCCGAATTTCCAGCAAAGTAGCTTGTCAGAGGGTTGCCTTTTTCCGCAGAATGGAGAAGGCGGTATCTGACACACAACGTCACCTGCATAATGAGGAGAAATTATTATTGGGAAATGTACAGGTGTATGTTGTAATATTCATGATAATAATGGGTGTAAAGATACAGTTGACGGTGATATAGCTGCTACTAAGAAACAATGATAACAACAATAAGAATGGGGATGGTAATAGTGATAACAATTATAGGAATACCAATAAAGACAAATAATGATAATAATGGTGAAAATGATAACAATAACGATAATGATGATAATAACACTAGCAATGATAAAAATTACAATAATAATAGAAATCATACTAAAGATAATGACAGTGATGATAATGATTAATAGTGATAATGATAATAATAACATTAATAATCAGAATGAAAGCTATAATAATAACAGATATAGTAATGATGACAGTAATGACCATAACCATAATGATACTAATAACAGAAATAATAACAATAATGATAATAGTAGTAACAATGGTATCAGTGATCATAATAATGGGAAGAACAATAATGATATTAACAATAATGATATTAACAATTATGATAAATTTATATAAATCTATATATATCTATATCTATATCTATATCTATCTATCTATCTATCTATATAAAACCTGCTACATCAAAGAGCACAAGGGACCCCTAACCATGTCGAAAACAAATTAAATTTTCCTCGCAACTCTGATCACAAATATACGACCAACCCGACAAAAAATAAAAAAAGGAACCATTGATCTGAAATTTAACGAGTCTTTGGCCAACGAGCTGATAACGAGACATGTCAACGATAAGTGTTGTTACCCAATTCTACATTTTCTCTCGGCGTGGAGGAGAAAGCAATACGTTTTGACCGAAAATCAGAAAGTACTTGCTCTTTCTTTTCTTTTCGTATCTTGTGCTTGAAAGTACTTTGACCTTTCTTTCTTTCTTTTCGTATCCTGTGCTTGAAAGTACTTGATCTTTCTTTCTTTTCTTGTCGTCCTGTGCTTGAAAGTACATGATCTTTCTTTCTTTTCTTTTCGTATCCTGTGCTTGAAAGTACTGATCTTTCTTTTCTTTTCTTGTCGTATCCTGTGCTTGAAAGTACTTGATCTTTCTTTCTTTTTTTTCGTGTCCTGTGCTTGAAAGTACTTGATCTTTCTTTATTTTCTTTTCGTATCCTGTGCTTGAAAGTACTTGATCTTTCTTTCTTTTTCCTTTCGTATCCTGTGCTTGAAAAGTACTTGATCTTTCTTTATTTTCTTTTCGTATCCTGTGCTTGAAAGTACTTGATCTTTCTTTCTTTCTTTCGTATCCTGTGCTTGAAAGTACTTGATCTTTCTTTTTTTCTTTTCGTATCCTGTTGCTTGAAAGTACTTGATCTTTCTTTCTTTTCGTATCCTGTGCTTGAAAGTACTTGATCTTTCTTTCTTTTTTCTTTCGTATCCTGTGCTTGAAAGTACTTGATCTTTCTTTTCTTTTCGTNAACATTTTATATATAATCCTTTATATTATATATGTATATATATATTATATATAATATATATATATATATATATATATATATTATATATATATATATATATTATTATATATATATATTTGTATTTGTATATATATATATATGTACAATATATATACATATACATATATATGTATATAGGTTTACATATACATACAAATATATTTATATTTATACATATTTATAAACACACGTAGCTATAAACACTAAAGTATAACTAGAGTGAATATTATCAAAATACGGTATTTTGTACTTCTACACAACTGGCTATTCGAAGCTGGTATCCTGCAAGTTTGTTTTAAGTTTCCTATTACTAAGTTGCACATGTTTTCTTTAAATGAAGATGAAAAATACGTATAAAAATAAATCAGAATATAATTTTCAATCCTAACCTGAGTGATTTTGCTATTTATTAGATCACAGTTTGGAAAAAAAAAATCTTAAGTGATTTTATTAAATTTCTTAACATGACCAATGTTATTCTATCAATGTTAAAGAACTGGTAATGACAAGCCAGGCAGCACAGGTAGCAATATCTGATACTCTAAGCGAATTGTGTATTCTGTTAGATGGTTCTCTGTCACACAAAACCCCTATCATTTGTTAGGTGAATGGATTAAGGTCTATCCATAATTCAACGAGGAGGTGGTTACACACACACACTTGCAATGGCAGTTTTGTGTCTACTTTTCTATGGGAATGCTATGCTCGCGTGTATTGCGTTAGTGTATTTCTGTAATAGATATAGAGGAATGCTTACCGTGTCACCAATTGTTGTGTGTTAGTGGGGTATGGGGAATCTTACAATACATGGGAAACAAGGTTAGTTCTGTTATCGTCTATAGGGTGTGTGTGTGTGTGTGTGTGTGTGTGTGTGTGTGTGTGTGTGTGTGTGTGTGTGTGTGTGTGTGTGTGTGTGTGTGTGTTGCGTGTGCGTGTGGCGTGTGCGTGTTGCGTGTGCGTGTGCGTGAGCGTGCGTGTGCGTGTGCGTGTGTGTGCAAGAACATAATCCTTACTCGCTCGCTGCCAGAGGAATGACGCGTTTAAGAACCAGATTCCGACACAGACTGCCTGAAGAACCGCCTTAAGGATCATACTCAATCCCTGAATTCACTTGTAGGGTCATGCAGGGGCAAGGACACGTTGGCTCTCGGTCGGAAGGGAAACGGAATTTTCTTCTGCGAAAAAAAAAGAGATTATCTGAAAACTGTCACGCGGAGATATGTAATGAGCACACACACACACACACACACACACACACACACACACACACACACACACACATGTACATATATCTCAGAGAAATGCTAACTAACATAACACAACCGATAATACGTCCTTAAAATCATATGAAAACCACATAAGCTACTGATTGAGTCTTTCGTGTGAACCAGAGGCACCTTACATAATATGTAATCCTCTGCTTCTGCCAAAATTATTATCAATATGTCACTGTAGGTTTCAAATGACTACTCAGTTACATGCATTTGGGAAAGGTAGAGGAGGGAGAAGAATAATTATTTTATGTTTTCTCTTTGTCTAAAGAAGTCTTGTTGTTACCAATAATAAGATAAAGATCAACAACATTAACATGAATTATGTTAGATGTATTAATATATAGAATAATGATAGAGATGGTTTTAATCATGATACAGATATTGATTGTAAAATGAATTGCTGTTTGAGGCGGTAATGCTGATGGTGAGAGAAATTAATCTAATCATTGCAGATTTAAAAAAAATAATAATAACATAATTATGAGCGTAATAACTTTATTAATGACGTTGATATAAACAATAGTAATGATAATGACACTGATAATAATATTGATAACAATAACTATAGAACTGGCGAGACTATTATTGCTACTACTACCAATAACAATCTATGTTAAAAAAAAACGATGGTATCAAAAATGAACGAATGAGAATGGCAATACTGATGATAATAAACAAATTGATGATTATAATGAACGAAATATCTAAGAAGATAATCGGATGATAATGACCATGGTAATAACAATAGTAATAATGACGCTATTTAAAATGATGATAACATTAATGTAACAATTACGATGCTGATAATGGTAATAATATCAGTATAAACGTCAATAGGTTGATAACGACAACTACAATCGCATTTGATAACATGGCTATAAATACTATTATCATCATAATTACAATCATGATAAGTACTACTGCTATTAACTCTTACTACTAGTTACAATTGCTTTTGCTTTTACTATTACTATAAATTCTTAATCTTAATCTTACAATTGTTGTTACTTTTACTCTTTCTATGATTCTTACTCTTACAATTACTGGTACTGTTATTATCACTATTACTAATGCAATACATACCACGATGTAATATTAACGTTAAAGCACCTCAACTACTACTTATATAATACTCTCATGGTTATGATTCTGTTATTAATAAGCAAGACATTATGTAGCTCTTTCTATGTATCCACGGTAAAAAATACTACTACTACTACTACTACTACTAATAATAATAAATAAATAATAATAACTGAAATAGAATAAATAAAAAATAAAATAAAAATAAGAATGTTTTCAAAGTCTCAAATAATAATAATAACTGAAGTAGAATAAATGAAAAATAAAACAAAAATAAGAATGTTTTCAAAGTCTCAAAGCGCCTTAATAATACTAATACCACGGAAGACAATCGCAAAACAATAAACAAGTTGTAGTGTGTACCTTAAGGGTGGTTGTGTGTACTACCACACCCGAAGCCCAAGTGTGACTGAGTCCACCCACGCGGCCACACTCGGGAACACATACCTCGCTAGTTGCTATTAGTAACCACCGATTTCGTATTCCTCAGGTATTTTTCTTTACCCATTCTCACCTATTAAGTGGCATTATACTTATCTGTATAGATATTCATCAAGCAAAAAAGTGGTAATGATAGGTTTTAGTTGGTGTGTACTTATGATTGCCTGGTGGTTTTGACACGTAACTACAGGGGTTGGTTTAGTATCCTATCCACTTATTTGACATTGTTTCGGGTCTTTGGATCTACTCGTAAGAACAGAACCATATATATACCTTTTTTCTTTTCTTTCCTTTGCTATTTCTTTCATGGCATACCTACATAATAAATCAGATAGGCAAAAAGAGTATGTATATGTATATATATATATATATAATGGGCAGGTCGCGCCATTTCTAACGGTAATTATTTCCGTTAACCATGTAATTACGCGAGGATGAATCTTCGTATCAATTATGGACCTTATCGACGGCCTCCTTCGCTGCGTGCAAGACCTAACTATCTTTTTTTTTATGTCCGTCGACTTTGTAAGATTTGTACGCCGTTTTTTGGACAATGATTGATGCTTCTATTGTCCATATTGTCCAGGATGTACAATGATGTATGTGTCTCATTTAGTAAGCTGGCTTTGTTCTGCTAGTTGTGTAAGCTACGTTGTAGGGCCTAAGAATTTCATCAGCCATATCTACTACGTATTTGTTAACAACACGCACAATAAGTAACCTCGCTTTCTATTGGTTTTCCTATTTTTGCGTCGTAATGTGGTTCAACAACACGCACAATAACCTCGCTTTCTATTGGTTTCCTATTTTTGCGTCTTAATGTGGTTCAACAACACGCACAATAAACCTCGCTTTTCTATTGTTTTCCTATTTTTGTGTTATGTTTAGTGGTTTGGCAAATGCAGGTAATTTCGTCGATTTATGCCAGTTGGTAAGCTAGAGTTAATTTACGTGCGACTCTATTGAAGATATTCATGTTGATGGTTGAATTTGATGACAGCTGATGCCCCACACTCCTTTTTATTCTCTCATTATAGGCTGCTTAATGGTTGAAATTTGAGATGTAATGGCGTGTGACATGATTAGGTACATTGTCCAGTATTGGCAGTCAAAACTACAGTTACAATGGTGATACGACAAGCAAAACAATCATTAATATTTGCCTTCACTAATCAGTCTTAAATCTATGTTGGACGTGAGTTGTTTGTCTTCATCTCAATCTTCACAAAAGCATATCTGTCATGGTACGGCAATTGCTTGACGATTTTGAGTTCAGCTACGTTCTCAAGGGTCTTCTTCACGACGATAAAGCCTTTGATTGATCATTTAATAATATTCTAGACTTAGAAAGTGGTGGAATCTGTAATTATCGCTAAAGGTGAGTTGGCTTATATCACTCTCTCTCACTCATAGATAAGTAAATTAATGAATGAGCAAGTAGTAAGTAAAGTATAGGTAAATAGGTAAACAAATAAGTGCGCAAGAAAGTAGGTTGGTAAGTAAACGCTTAAGTGAGCAAGTAAATAAGTAGGTAAGTAAATAGATATTTGAATAAGTAAACAGAGATAAAACAAACGAACAAAAACAAAAGTGAAAGAGAAAACTGTGTTACTTAACGGTTTACGGGAAAAAGATAATAAAAAAATTCTTTTCTGTTATGCTCAATTAATAAACATCTTAAAGGGCATCAGTATTTTAATTTGTAAATGTTGACCTCGACCTCTGATTACAATTACACTGGCAATTTCCTTGTGATTCGTACTCAACAACCCACCTTGTTCCCATAAGCCACAGAATAAAGGCCTAATTCCAGTTTGTTTATCAGCGCTGGGAGCATAAACCTTTTTTTTTTCTTACATAAGCTGAGTCCTCCTCGCCTGAGTTTCCCTTCTGGCAGACATACAACGTTCTCATCCCGGTCTTCCCGGTAACGCAAGCGACCTGGAACGCAACTGCCCCAGGTTGCGGAGAGGGAACGATCATAAAATGGACAATACGGCACGCGGGTTGTCAACTAGTGCGCGTTAAGCCGTGAGTGGTTGTCCCGCTGCCTCGTCAGGAGTCGTCTCGACGTCCCAGAGAATTCCAAAGGGACTGTTTTATATAAGCGGTTGTCTGGCAGTAGGAAAAGGGCAGAACAAAACATAGAGGAGGAAGAAGGGGGTCGGATTCTCTTGTTTACCGCAGCGGATGGGCTTAAACACCGGACCGTAAAATACGATTGGCGCATCTATAGCGTATAGGATTCTCTAGGAGTCTGATCAAACCCTGATGAAATTGTTTCATTTATATCTCATTCGTTTTATTTTATATTTATCCATCATCCACTTATTTTTATTCCTTATTCATTTATTTACTCATGAATTCCTATTATCTTTATTTGTTTCTGTTGAATTACTTACTTTGTAACATCGTATAAGAATATTTCAAAGTTCTTGATAGGACTGGTTAATAGAAATAAAAAAATATTCTCATAGAGATAGAAATAGAAATGTTCTCAGTATTTCCAGTCTATTATATCATTCCCTTAATGACCAAAATCATTCTAAAGAGATATGATAACGCAATACCAATGATAATATAGATGATAACGATGATATTGAAAGAAACAGTGGTAATTCTTATACAAACATATATATTACTGCTATACACCGATATGAACAGATAGTAGATAGGTAAATAAATAGATAGAGGCAGATAGTTATATAATTAGATGGATAGAAAGAGAAATTAATTCATATAGATGAACAGGCAACCCAGGAAAATATCACTAATATTTTTTTGCAAGCAGATTTAATCAAGGTTTCAAAATGAATTAATTAATGAATCTCATAAATAAAAAGTTAATTCTACTTGCAGACGATTTTATATTATCTTTCACTGGAGGGGGGGGGGGGTAAGACTCTATCTATTTATCTCTATCTATCTAGCTTTCTTTCTCTCTTTATCGATCTATCTATCTCCATATCTAACTATCTCTATCTGTCTCTGTCTCTGTCTCTGTCTCTGTCTGTCTCTCTCTCTCTCTCTCTCTCTCTCTCTCTCTCTCTCTCTCTCTCTCTCTCTCTCTCTCTCTCTCTCTCTCTCTCCTCTCTCTCTCTCTCTCTCTCTCTCTCCCCTCCCTCTTCTCTCTCTCTCTCTCTCTCTCTCTCTCTCTCTCTCTCTCTCTCTCCTCTCTCTCTCTCTCTCTCTCTCTCTCTCTCTCTTCTCTCTCTCTTTCTCTCTTTATCTTCTATCTCTATCTATCTGTCTATTTATCTATTTATCCATCTTTCTTCTTTCTCTATTTCTCTCTCTCTCTCTCTCTCTCTCTCTGTCTTCTTCTTTCTCTATCTATCTATCTCCATCTCGCTGCGAGACTGGGAAACTGAAATCAATTCTCTTTGGGAATATTCTCCCATTACATCAAACATTTCCCTCTTTCTCCCTTCCTTAGCCTCCCCAACGAAGACGGATACAACGAAGAGGAAGGAAAAGGGGAAACGGGCCGGACAGGAAGGAAAAGAAGCAAAGGGGAAAATCTGATAACGAAAGAGTGTGTTGCATGTTTGCTTCGACGATTTTTGGCGTTTCGTCTCTCTTCAATTTCGTTCTTTTTTATCTGTTTTATTAGCCTTTTCTTTCTCATTCTCTTATTCTATTTGGCTTTTCTTTTAATTAATTCTAGGTTTCCCGCGTTTTTCAAGGGATGTTGTGGTAGACATAGACATAGATTTTGAAGATTTATTTCTCGTGAATATGAAAATATTTATATAAGTTTAGTGAGGTCTCGATAAATGGAAATATACATATATATTTTTTAATATAATTTCAGCAGGTTCTCTTCTCACTTTGAACCTTCGTAAGAATTCCTCTTCCCGTCTAGAAAGGTCTGTACCCACTCCCCACGCCCTATTAACGACCTACAATGATCAGCAATTTTGGACGAGTTCGCCCAAACTTTATAAAAGTCTGCCCTATTCCCGTTTTTTCTTTTTTCTTTTTTTCTTTCTTTTTTTCTTTTTTTTTTTTTTTTCGCTTTTCACATCTTTTGGCGCTCTGTAAGTTCGGTCTTTTCAAAG
>NW_020868929.1:176973-179473 GCF_003789085.1 Penaeus vannamei
GTGTTATATATTATACTACTATATATATATATATATATTTGTATATGTATATATGTTATATATATAGTATATATATAATATATATATATGCATATACAATATATATATATATATATATTAATATATGCATATATGTATATATATATATATATGATATAATATATATATAATATATATATATATATATATGCATATAGTAGTATGCTAATGTATATGTATGTATTATATATAATATATATATATATATATGTGATACTTGATGTATGTATATATATATGTATATATATATATTATATGAATATGCTGTACTATATATGATATACTGTATATATATATATTTAAATATATGCATATACACAATATAAGTAATATAAGTAATATATAATACTATATAATATATAAATATATTATAATCTATATATATAGTATATATATATATTGCTATAATGGACTATATATATTTGTACATGATATGTATATGTATATATTGTACAAGTAATCATATACACATTAACTACGACATACAATATAATGATGTATGTATAAATAGGTATATATGTAATATATATACACACATACAACATAATAAATATAATATATATATATTATAACTATATATATATATATACACATAAATGACATTACATAACATACATTAATACGTATATAATATAATATATATAGATATTATAAATTTGTATATCTATATATATAACTATAAAATAATAGCTTCACATTATCAAAGTGTTCAAGCGAATATATATACATATACAAATTATGCTATATATATATAACAGATAATCTATATATAATATACTATATCATATATAGTTTGTCATGTATGTATAGTATAGTATATATGTGTATATATAGATCATGTATCGTATATATCATTGATACAATATATATTAATGATGATATATGTATATATATATATGTATGTAGTACATATGTGTATAATCATATATATGTATGTATGTATATAGTGTACATGAATTAATAACCTATATATTAATATATATATTATACTATATGCAGTATGTATATAAATTAAATAATATAGTATGTATGCTATGTATAATCTGTATATGATACGATATAATATAATATATATACTAATATATACTATACTATATAATAATATGTATGTATAATGTGTATAATATTATATACCCATATATACTTATAATATTATATATATTTGCTATATGTATAGTATATATAATCATTATATAGATAATATACTATATATACATATACAAATATCTACTATATATATAATACATACATCCACACATATATTATATATATATTATATATATATATATATATATATAAATATAATATATGTGTGTGTGTGGTGATATTTACATGTATCTAATGTGGACTATTATCAGCTATTCTATATACTATAAAATATAATTTTCTTATATGTCAGTAATATGTATAATATATAAATATATTATTATTTCTATATTTTTATATGTTATAATAGTGTAATGTTATATATGCGTCATATATATAAGGCTGCTATATATATATACTATTATGTATGTAGATTGTAGGTTCTTAACTAATTACCTCCAAATAATATATATATATCACGAGCTACATAATATATATTTATATGCTATAATATGCGCTGATACTACTACTAGTATATATTGCGTATATATACTATACACTGCTACCTACATAGCTAATAATATACTATAATAATTCGCAATATACAAAACTATATCATACATATATACCTATATTTATATTATACAACATATATTACATATGCCAATAACTATTCATACCTATACATATTACATATACAAATATAGATATATATACATATTACATTAATACAGACTATATGATTACTACATATACAATATACAAACTCATCATGCCTACATACATAATACCATATACCAAAGACCTAGCAGCCTATATATATATATATATATACTATATAATATATCATATTGGTATCACTGCTATCTACATGTATATATATAATCTGCGTAATTATAGTGTATATCTATATTATATTTAATGTATATGCTATACATATAGTTCTGTATATGATATAGTATACATATATCTCTGTATACTGCTAATGTATACCATAGAGCTTTGTATATGATACGGTACTATATAGATTTGTATAGGTATAATATGTATATTACTCCATACATTTACGAATTATGTATATGATATAACGATACTATATTGCTAAATGTGTATGTATACTAACCTTAATATTTCTATACGTAACTGCGCTACCTAACTATATTTGTACTATTAATATGCGCATAATCATATGTGTATCCTAACTTACTCTATAACTATATTACTGTATCATAATCAACTGGTAATATATAAATTCTGTATAAATTCATCGTCCAATCGCCCTACCATCCCCCTTTTTTTGACTTATACTATATACTATAAAACACAGTACATCTCACACTCATAATCAACAATACCTACAAGCCTATTATGAGAT
>NW_020868929.1:196973-204473 GCF_003789085.1 Penaeus vannamei
ACACACACCACACACACACACACACACACCACACACACACACACACACACACACACACACACACACACACACACACACACACACACACACACACACACACACACACACACACACACACACACACACACACACACACACACACACACCACACACACACACACACACACCACACACACACACACACACACACCACACACACACACACACACACACACACACACACACACACACACACACACACACACACACACACACCACACACATCACACACACACACACACACACATCCACACACACGCACACACACATCCACACACACACCACACACACACACACACACACACACACACACACACACACACACACACACACACACACACACACACACACACACACACACACACACACATCCACACCCACATCCACACACACGCACACACACATCCACTTCCACTTCCACACACACAAATTCACATTATATATATGTGTGTGTATATGTTTATATATATAATTGTGTGTGTATGTATGTATATGTGTGTGTGCGTGTGTGTGTGTCTGTATGAATGTCTATATGTGTGTGTCTGCGTCTGTACACGTACAAATGTTGCCACTGAAAAATATTTCGTATGTAATGAAAATACACACAAACCTAGATAGATTGTATATGCTTAGGGTGAATGGTTGTTATCTAACGTCCATTTAGTAGTAGTAGTATCATCATCTTTACAGCTTGAATTAATGAAACGGTATATTACATCCAAATTATCTGCGGAAGATATACCATAACGATTTTTTTTTTATTTGATTTCCCGTGTCTGATCAAATCTTCATTTCCAGACTATTTGAACGGCTCGACATACTATTCGCCTCTAATTAACTTTTTTCGAAATTGCATTCTTTATCTGCGCAAAGGAATTCCCACCTCTTAGACTACTATATTTGTGCGGGATTAACTCGCACCCATTTTCGTAGATCTTTTTAAGCGTCAAAGCTGATTATCTGATATGAGTCAACAGGCCTTCCGAGAAATGGTTGCGTGCGGGCTGTGTATTCGGAACGGGAAGGAAGCGGACGCTCGCGGGAAGGAGGTTTGTGGAAATCCGGGAGGAATCTTCGTTCAAATATCAACTCCAGTGCCGGGAAGGACGAGCGGCGCAGACGAGGTGGTGCTCCCTGGCTCTGTTGTTGTTTTTATCTCCATTGGTTACTCTAGAAGCGGTTTGCTTCTTGTGAGGCTCTTGCTTTTGTTCCCGAAATTTGGCAGACGTAAACGGACTTTCTCTCGTTACGTAACATTGTGTAACTCTTGAACGTTCGGGTTGTATGGCTTACATACGGAGGGCAGAGATGTGGAAATGAGTAAAGGAATATAGGCAAAAATGAGTTGATAAATGCCTTGTAGCGCATATCACTGTGAACTGTTACGTAAGTTTCATGATTAAGCATTTTCATGAGTAGGTCGTCAACACCATTTTAGCAACAGCAGTTGTAACTGTTGTAACTGTAGTTGTAGCGACATGGTTTATACTGGGCTGTTCATAGTACCTGTAGGAATGAGCGTGAGACACGTGCCATAGCTTGCATGTACAGCATTGCTAGAGACGCAGGACGTCGTGTCACCTGATATTATTGGTGGCTGCGTCACAGAGCAGCTCGCCAGGGAGGCCGCGTCTTCACACTCGGGCACAGTGCCAGGCCCAGATTAACACTTGACACACAAACATTGCTGATGTTTACTGCATTTCTACTACCTTATCTGTTCTCTTGTGCTTGGCATTTACGACTGTCAACCTTTACTCAGATATTTCCGTGATGCATTTATACTATTAGCAACAATCCTGTATAAATAACCAACATGAGAAATATTTTAGGGGTTTCTCTGACGATTTTTTAAGTGCTGGTATTTCTCTACCTTTCTAATCCTCAATTTACTGAAAAAACGCATGTCTCCTCTCAATGCAAAAATGACCTTATAGCGCCTTTGTAGCTAAAAAGCAGGAGGCTTAAATATTGCATTCCATCATTATCTTTCGTAGGTTAAACTTCAATTTTCCGCGTTGCCTATTCTCCTATTCATCCATTTACATGGCCAGTAGAAACACAGCTGGCGGACACCTGGCCCTCACCTGCGTCAGGCAGATCGAGTGTCCATCTACCAGGTTGAGGATTTGTGACCACGTACTTAGCACGTGAAATTGGAAGACGTTTATATTGAGGTGCATAGCTTGCGCTCTTTACCTGGCTTATAGACTAAAGATGAATCAGAGTTCCAAAATGTTTTCCTTCCATCCGTCAGACAACCTTTCGTTTCGAGCGTTGTTTTTGCTGTTTGAATTTCAAAAGTTTCTTTGGAATACCCAGTATTTTGTTATTGCGTTCATCCCATCGTCGTTTTCATTAGCGTTAGTATAAATGGCATGGCCATTATCATCATCAGTCATCAATAATTGCCCTCGCATTGATATATACAGATCGTGTCCTCATCGTGCGGCAGCCACATTACGCCGAGTTGATAGGTTACCCAAGCTATGTTGAATCTCGTGAGCTGTTGTGTGAGGCAGTTTTAGGCAGTTGTCATTGCAGGACAGGGCGCGTGTTTTGTGCCCTCTTCGTGTGTGCGCGTGCCCACCAGCTGAGGATTTGTACCTCTGAGGGGGTAAAACATACACTGTTGTCGTGGTTTTGCCCATCTGCTGTCTCCTAATCGCGGTCTTCCTTCTTTCTTTTCGTTGCGCAGAGTACACCGTTTTTAATATTTGATGAAAATCCATATTCGCCGAGATTATTCATTTGTGAGAGGGCTACAATGGACCATCATTACGGAGAATGCTGTACAGATTTTACGCGTGTGTGTGCGCGGCGCACCAGAAACAAAGAACAGCTGCGCCTTCTGTTAGTCCCGGGACAGCATCCCTATTCCCCACCAGATGACTCGCCTCAAAATTGCTTTCTAAAAATTTTGATACACATGCTACTTGTATATTTACTTGGAATTTGAGCGTTATCCGCTGATGTATTCATAGGTAATGATAAAGTGGTTCTCATGTAATATGATTTTTGGCTGACTAAAAATCTACAAAAACCACAGCTGAATGATTGCACTAGTGGAATGCCATAAGCAGTGTGTGTGTGTATGTGTGTGTGTGTGTTTGTGTGTTTGTGTGTTTTGTGTGTGTGTGTGTGTGTGTGTGTGTGTGTGTGTGTGTATATATATATTATATATATATATATATATATATATATATATATATATATATATATATATAACACTCATAGACATAAAATGTATCCGTTTTGCAGCTGATTAATTATTGGGTTATGATCAGCACCTTTATGTGGGAGCGTGGGACAAGAGCTTGGGCATGGAATACCGGGAATCAGAACAAAGCTGGTCTAAGGGTCGTGTTTTCCTCGAGTACAGCAAGGGAAAGTGAATCTTATTGTGGCGCTCTGTAGGGCCGTTTAAGTGGGCTTCTCCAAGGGAAGAAGAGCGAAGTTGGCGCTGTGCGAACGCGTGTCCCCCCCCCTTCCATTCCCCCTTCCCGCCGATCCCCCTTCCCCCTCTCTCCTTTCGTACCCAACCTCCGCCATCTCCCCTCCCGCCATTTTGCCACACCTGCCCTCGCGGAAAGACGGGTTGACGATCCCAACCAGACTGTTTACATTTCATGCGCGTTGGCTCATGAGCTGTGCATTTGTTTGAATCATCGAAATGAATGACGTCAGTTTATTATAGGGGCACATTGACCGAAAGAGGATTATTTGAATTTCACAAGTACGAGTATGCCGAAGCAGTCCAAACAGATGATTGTTTGGTGACTTTTAACCGTCACCATGATGTTCATTTCACCACGTAGTACCATCGGATGACGTCACCCAATCTGTACTCGCAGCACGTGCCACCTTGTGGCCAAACGCCCCAAAATGTTTTGTCATGATGGCCAAGAAGCAGCACTGAGTGTTAGCGGTTGTTCCCTTGTCGATCAAATGAATGCGTGGACGTAGAGGGAAGTCCACATGGTCACTGGCCCGCACTTAGCCTTGTAAATCAAACTCAGCCGCGCCAGTCCCCATCTTTACCCACCTGCCTTCGTCGTCCAACTGTGAAACCTCGACGCTTTCCGCTTTCTTGGTCATCGCTCGAACCTCCCTTATTAACTTGAGCTTCACTTGCCAGGATGTTAAAAGGGCTCAGGTTTGTCTCATTTCCATTGATTTTATGCAGCTGGAAACCTGTGTTATTAGTAGTTTACGATCATGCTCAAGATGTATTATTGGTATTATTTAGTTGTTATTACTGTTGTTGTTGCTAGTAGTAGTAGTAGTAGTAGTAGTAATCTTCATCATTGTTATTGTTCTTGTCGTCTTGGCTTTATTACTGCTATTATTGTTGTCACAGTCACCGTTATTATTATTATTATTATTATTATTATTATTATTATTATTATTATTATTATTGTGAACTTTTCCAGTAAAGACATTTAAATACACATCGCACAAATTGGCGATGCACAAAGAGTGGAGTTACATATAGAAACTCCAGGTTATTGCTTGTCTTTAAAAAGCCAAACAAGCTGTTAATCAAATGCGCCGCATGCATCTTGTTACGTTTCTTGGCGCAAGAGGAAGTGCGCCGACTTCCTCTATGGGACACGAAAGGCTTCTTACAAAGGTATTATTGTCAGAGCAAGAAACAAAATTGATGTCTCGTAGCGGCAGTGTCGGCGTTGTCTCCTCGGCAACTCCCTGCATGTGTCATGCTTTGTGTTTGTTGTTTTCTAAGGCAGAAGGAACGGAGGGGCAGAGGTACATCAACGTGACTTCGCGGAGGAGCGAAGTAGGGAGGGGCGGGCAAACTGCAAACAATACACGCTCTGATTAATGATTGACACTTTGATTGCATTATTACGTCTATTTTCCTTTTGCAGTATGTCATTTGTTTCAGTCAATAAGCTCTCGGGTTTATTTACTTACCCTCCCGTGCTTGCTCTTGCTACGCCGATTGTTGGATTCGCTGTATTTTTTGCTACCCTGAAGAGGGCTTTAAGCATCCTTATAGTTGGTGTGCATATACACGCACATACACATACCCGCGCGCGCACTCACACACACAGACACACACCTCAAGTATACACGCACTCATTCATGTTCACAGGTATATTGATGTGTATATGCGTGTATACATATGTTTGTTTGTTTGTTAGTGTGTGAAAGTCCCAGTGTTGAGTTGGTGATCCGAGTCACGTGAGCCACGCGCTAGCACCAAGGTTAGCCAGACAGTCACGTGCTACCAGACTACCAGTTCCTGCTTAGGGTGCCTTGTCATCCTCAAGCACTTCAATAGCTTGTCTCTTTTCGTTTCGACAATTTTAGTCATCTTCATTCATCTTGGCGCAGATTAACTTTTAAAGAATATTTTAACCCCCACGAGCAAGACGTCTTCATGCAGTTTACTGTTTTCTTGTAGAATTGATACCCATTTGATGTCATTGGACTCGTGCCTCATACAATGTCTTAGAAAGTGTTATGGTTGCGGGTATTCATACATACTGAGAATCAATAATCCACCACCGCAGGAACCGCTAGAGGTTTGCGGGAGTCATACAGATTCTTTCCCGAGTTATACAATCCAGTTGAGAATCCCATTGGTTTCATTGCTTTTACATACACACAAAAATTAAGTCTCGAAGCCCATACAGTAAATGCCTTCGACACTCATTCCAGCAGTCCTTCATGCTGCAATGCCTGGGTTAATACACGAACATCTCTGAGCGTAGAGAGGGAATTTCAGCCTATTTTGGTAATGCATGCGGATTGCTTCTAATTAAGCAAAGTATATGTAATCGCTAGTGTTATTTCTCCACAAACAAAACAGCATTGCTAGAAAATGTTGGGTTTCTTTTAAGTAAATTGCATTTGATGCATATTAATAAAAAAAAGAATCTATTACTTCAGAATATGGAGTTACACTGTGGCTTGTTTATCCTCACTTCACGATAGACAAGTGTGTATGGCTTAAATTCACTGAGGCGTCATGTCGACTTAATGACGTGAAAGTTGTCAATTATAAGCAGACTTACAATTCTGATAGCTTTAGGGAAGGTGGAATCGGTAGACCATAATGGGTGGCTGTGGCTGCCATTGGTGTTTGTACCCAGCTAATTTGTCTTGAAGAGAGAATATATGAAGCAGCGCTCTGAGCAGAGCTGGATCGGCCGGTACTTGGATGTGGGTCACAGCACCGCTCAATGGACAGGGCCATATTTGTGCGTACGCCAGCTAGCCCGTCTACCTGCCGCTTGGCTATCAATACGCTCTACGTCATAGTGCTTTCGTCACAGAGTCCGTTCCCTTTGATTGGTGCTAGTGTGTGACGTCAGAACTCATGAACGTCATCTCCCACCGCCCGTGAGTGGCGAGCGACTAAACCTTGGAGGGAGCTGCATTCTCATTGGTGGATCAAAGGTTTCTCCTCACAACTGCGAAAGTAACTGGCGGACCCGGCACGCGTCAGGTCCGCTGACGTCATCCTTCTGACGTCACGACCAGCTGATTGCTCTAGAGTGTTTGAGGCACCGTGAAGGGGGTCGATTTCTGAAAAATGATTGTTATAGAATATTAAATGAAAATAATATGTATTTTACTTTGCGATATGGTTGATTCGTCCTTTCAACATACGGATGTGACTCCAGAAGACGTGTCTTAAAGTATTAAGAGAAATAATGGTTGAATCAAAAGCCCCCTCTCCTCCAGCTAGCACAGGGAGTGGGGAATGGAGGCATCACAGGAAGTCGGGCTGGGCTTCCCCCATGGTCGCTTTTCGCCTTCAGTTTGCTGCGCGTTGTGAGAGAGAGGGTATCCCTCCGCGCTTTACATTAGATTTTTATGGTTATTTATTTTCTTTGAGTACTGACAGCTTGTTCAGTGTACCGTCAGCAATACCGAAGGTAATAGAACCAGCATTTCCCGTAAAATGTGCCATTTCGTTGTGATATGAAGTGAAACATATGATATGGGTTCCTGCTGCGACACCCACACTAGCAGTGCCTCGCCAATGATGCAAGTTAGTGAGCGGATGCATTATATATATTATACGTTTGAATTCACGATTACAAGAAGCTTTCTGTTGACATTACATTAAATTGTGACACACAAGAGTTGAACGTCGTCTCTGGAATCATTTGGAAATATCGATCAGATGAAGGGTTTTTGATTGAAAGTTCTGTAGCTATTATGGCGATGAGCTGCGTTTCGAAAGCTTGAAACGGAAAAAAATGGTTGGCATTCTGTGAGAGAGAGTTGTCAACTGAAATCCAGTGAGTGATTTTTTATATCGTTTGTGAAATGTGCAGTTGAAGGCATAACGATTTGAGTAGTGTATATCCAAATGATTTATCCGTGTGCTTCGTGGAGCAATCATGGGAGTGCGGTGGGATAATCTGGAAGTTAAAACAGCACAAAGAACTGCGTCGTCGAATTCTTATCGAGTGATAGCCATGA
>NW_020868929.1:221973-234473 GCF_003789085.1 Penaeus vannamei
TTACGTCACCTGTGTAGCGGCCTAAGGTTTTCCTTGACATGACTACGTCGTCATCCTGATCCAGGGGGTTAAGCTATGCCAGGGAGGTGTGTCATCCATCATGAATATATTAAATGTAAACAAAAATGAAAAGTTGTCAGCTTTTATATTGTTGTTTATTTCCATTTTATCTCATTTATTGATTAATTACAAAAGTAGTGGTAGGAGGTATTCAAGGAAGGTATTTGGAGAACATTAAACCCTCCCAAATTGGGTAAGGGTAAGGATGAAAAGCATCATGGTAATGATTAAAAGTATACAGTATGATTACCTGTCTAAATAGTTCAAATAAATGTCATGTTTATTATCAGTTGAAGAAATGTATACATGTGACCAGCTTCTGTATATCTGCAAGGATTGAGAGCAGTGATATCATTTAGGATTATTTTGAAATCTGTCTAAGTTGTGACACTTTTCATTGTTAAAAATTGTTTGTGCTCTATTCTCATATCTATTGCTTAGATATTACCATAAGAATGAAAATTCTTGGGATACTTTTTGCTGAGATTTTTATTTTGAAAGTATAGGTTACTCTTTGAGAATCGGTACAAAAAATATAATGCTGTTTTACCATTACTTACTGCCCTTAAGAACAGATAGTAAGTGCTGGTATGACATTGGGTTTAATTAACCATTTGGGTTCGGTTGTGCCAAAAATACAGGCAGTGGCTTACGTACGTAGCCAACATCCCGATCATGCGGTGCATAGGCCAGCTGCACATGAACGCCCATGAATGGTGGAAATACTCTGCGCCTCCCCTTTGCAAAGTTATTTTTTATAAAATTTAAAGATTTTTGGCCCTCTTCTTTTGTCCATATTGTCTCATGTTCCTTTGTACATTAGTTTATCAATGGGAATAATGTTAAAGCCCCCTTCTAAGTGCCAAATTAGTCAAATCACACACCTAGAGGTTTTGTGCACTAGTGATCAGTCTTCTCTGTCACCCTTGCCTGATGATGACATGTTCACGTCACCCAGCCCTCAACCCAGATTTTTGCATGATGGGACCGTAACATCATCCGGATCATAGGGATTGATAGGGATATTTATTATTCATTGTTATCCTTATCAGCTAGTGTGTTGAAACCAGTCTTAGATTTTTATAATTATAAGTGGGACTTTTTTAGAGGTAAGGTGGCTGTTTAAAAAATATATGATTTTGAAGAAATAGTAATCCATTTATTATGGGGCAGAAATTAAACTTCTTACATTATGAATTTCAGTCAGGCACAAGAAATTCATGTGTAAGTGGTCAGCATCCCAGGCATGTGGTGCTTAAGCCAGGTGCGCATGAACACCAATGAGCAGTGACAAGACTCCCCTTTTAGAAGTTATTTTGTGAAACCTTTTTTTAGCTTTATCACCATTTTCCAGTGTGCATATTTCTTTTGATTTGCTTTATCCAGATGGGAATTACTTATTTTCCTTGCACAGATTCAATAACATCTCTCTATGTAGTAAATAGCTCAGTGCAAGAAAAAAATATGGAACATTTGGTTATTTGTTGTATATCTTTTCTGTTACCCAGGCCTTCACTCTTGATGCTTTGTTCACGTCACCTTGTAACTGCCCGTTTTTCCTTGACGTGATCACAACATCATTTGGATCCAATGGGGTTAACAGAAAAATAGTACACTGGTCTCTCCCCTCTCCTTCCATCCCATTTGTTTACCATTATTTGTTATTCAATTAGCAGAATTGACAATAATTACCTACCACATAGTCTCTATATGAGAATGTGTTCATTCCACTTTCTCAATTATGGCATTTCTTTTCAAAAGTGAAAATATCTACTGTTACCACACCCCTCATTTTAATGAATATCTATGTTTATGGAGCTTTGCACATAAATCTTGACCACGGTCAAGATGAGTTTCCAGCTACATCACTTCAGAATTGTTATGCAAGCAAGAACAAGGACATCTTATTTTGGGGGTTTTGCATCTAATGTAAGGCAAAATTTTAAGGTTTTAAAGTTCTTCAAGGATTGTGGGAAGAGTGAAAATCTTTAAGGATAGAGAGATGGGGGAAGGGTAATTATCCTTATGTACCTGTAAATTAGATGTTAGTGTTATTGAACATGTGTGTGTGTGTGTGTGTCTGTGTGGAGATGTACAGGTAGTGATGATTTTTTCCCTGAGAAAATTATATCATATCCATTAATTTACACCTGTTTCTTTTGCAGTTCACGGTTCACAGACTCTAAGAAATATGAAGATGACTTTGTAGAGTGTTTTAACTTGAAAGAGAGAAGGTCAGGGGAGATTTGCAATGCATGTGTTCTCCTAGTCAAACGCTGGAAGAAGCTGCCAAAGGGAACAGACCGCAATTGGCATCATGTAAGATTTCCTAATGTTTTTCCTTCTTTTTTATAGGGGGAATGTACTATGATCTTAAAGGAATTTCTGTAATTTTTTTGATAGATCTATGAATGTTTTAAAATCCATTATATTGTTGATGCATGGAGTATTATGTCATGGTCAATAATAGGAACATACTATCATCCTCAGTTGAAAAAGATTACCATATCATCAGATCTTCACAATTTTGTCATGGTTGGTTTGTATATACTAATCATGTTAAAATTCTCATTACAGGTTGTTGATGCTAGAGCTGGACCAGGTACAAAGTCCCTCACAAAATTCAAGAGCAAGAAGCTGAAGAAGAATCCTTTAAATCCAGATAAACCAGTAAAAGAGAAGATAAAGAAAAAACACAGGTAAAATCCTTAGATTTTATATTTGTTTCTTATTATGCAAGAAGGTTAAAATACCACTGAATTTCTAGTAACTTCCAAGGGTATTTTCAGAATTGTCTAAGTAAGATTAACCCAGTAACGACAGGTGGCCCATATATGAGACACCCCAAAAAATAAGCATTGCTGGGACGCCAGTGTGACGCTGTATCGGACCGGGGCCCGGCGTGTGGGCAGAGTCCGGGCCAGCCCTGCGCGTCGATTTTGTAGCCGCCCAGAATTTTTATTTTCAGCTTCAAAATATACCAGTGGTAATGGGTTAAGAAATATCAAATGTTTCTTGGCATACAAGTTGCAACCGATTTTAGAAGGATTTACTGTAATGGCATCTACAACCAATTATTATTACGCAAAATTTCTTTGTCTCAGTGTGGTGAGACTATGGGATGTACGTGTAACCTGTCATAATATTTGAAGTTAAGTGTGCTTAAGCTAAATATGTTCAAGGTCAGTAAGACTTCTGGGATATGAGAAGGCCTATTTTTTAGATTTTACAGTATAAACTGAAGAGCCTGACGAGTCAGATGCTTTGGAAATTTTTTTCATAATTGAGGAATGGTTTTCCCCAAGTCTAGTAGAAGGACTTGGCTTTTGGGATAGTGTGCTTTATGCACAGGGAAATAATTTTGAGGAATTGGATGTATTAGCTTCTTATTTTTATATACATCAGTATAATATCCTAGACTATGAATGGTAAATATTTTGTCATTCAACAGGTATGTTCGGAAAGTAGGACGAGAAGGTTCTCCTGGAGCATTGAGTGATGATGTCACAGTTGGAGATGAGAGATTAAGTGAAGGATCAGGTCCCTCAGTGCCAGGCTCTCTGGCACCCTCCCCATACCCATCACCTTACCCTTCAGAAGATGATGCAGATTCCCAGGACCGGACATTACTAACAGGAGCTGCCAAAAGGAAGAAGCAGAACCCTTCTCAGTTTCAGCTCAGCAGTTTTGTAGATTTATCATACTGGAAACAGTAAGTACTAAAGTTCACATAATGTTCATTTACCTATTATATGAATAGGTTGGAATTTTCCAATTAGAATTGTTTTGTGATATTACCTCACAACTGTTTTGTCTTTCAGTATCAGGAGCAGAAACATTTACTTCAGTGTCCCAGTATAGTTGAGGAATCCTTAAAATCCTTGTAATTTTCCCAAAAATTTGTTCGTAGAAGTATATTGATCATATTTGCCATTTCAGAGAAAAGGTATGCTGTGGCCTCATATTCCGAGGAGATTGCGGAGAGGTCCTCATAGATCCTCGCTTTTTCCAACCCTGTTCATGTCGGATAAAGTCTCTGGAGTCCTCCCCTGCACCAACACCAGCCTCCACGCCTCTTGCTTCTTCAGGAGCCTCTGATGGTGGCAGCCACTATGATGATGAGATATTAGAAATGATGTCTGAAGCCAATATGAATGAAGATGATGATTATCAAGACTCTGACTCGTTGGACGAGCGATTAGATGAGCCATATTACTCATCAGCAACAAATTCTCCCTCAGCCCCGCTTTTGCCTCATTTATCAGCAGGACTAGCAAGTTAACTATAGTGTTAATTAGTGTGCAAAAATTATGACTAACTACCTATTTAATTGTCGGTAGATTCGTACCTTTTTTATGATTTAGATATGACAAAATTTCCATGATCAATATTAGTGTGTTCTGAATTTTTATTTATTATTCATGGGTCCAAGACTTGTATTTTTCAGGGTTGATAGATAAATTTTGAAGAAAAAAAAAAAAAAAATAGTTTTTTATTATTTGGCACAGAGCTAGGCTGCAGCCCCTCCTAACTCTTTATAAAGTCTTGTTATGACAATCTGTATCATGGCAATACTCGTCTTACTGCACCACATAATCTGTCCACTATTGCAAGCAGTCAACCAGTTCTGCTCTATGAAAACTGAATTTCAGAAAATGCATGAATACAAAACCATATTTTACAAATGCTATTTTTTATGCCATAAGCCTTTTTACAAGATTAGGATATACATGTGAACTTGGATGAAAGTATTCAGTTTTTATATTGTAGAACACCAGTACAACATATGTAATATTTGTGTGCAGGTTTTTCAGCTCAGTTGTAGGAATAAAACCTCAAACAACTTACATGGAAGCTTTAAAAATTGCTGGAAACATATGGTACATGAGTTGCAGGAGGTATTATATTCCGGTGCTGTGCATGGTGCTGCTGCTGCCACTGATGACAGTTAGGTGTAGTGGGACGGTTCTAGGATCTCCATATCAGGGAGTGGGCGCAGCTGCCTCTTGTCCTCAGGTCACAAGGCTCATGTGCTCAGTCCACCAGTCACTGGCTCCGGTCTCTCATCTCAACATAGCCTCCTCCCTCCATTATACAGGGTCTGCCACCATCGTTCCTTTGTCCTTTATTCTTTACCAACATCCAGCTCTTCCAAAAGGGACCAGCAAGTGCACAGCTAACTTGTATACTACATGACTTTGATGTTCAAAGTGGGAAGACAGTATGAAAATAGAAATGCGCTTCCCTAACACATTAGTGATACTCGTAAAAGCTGTCTTTGCACAAATAATTACATTATTTCTGTGCTGAAATGTGTAAAGGCCGACATTCGTGTCAAAGACACGATATAAGATATTTTGTAATTTTACATCATTTTGATAAGTGACCTGCAGCATTGTTTAATGCAGCTAAATTGTATGACTAGAGCAAGACAATAAGAGGCTGCTTCAGGCCTCCTTTTTATCAACTGTCAGCCAATTGCACTCATTGCTATGTGTTCCCTCTTTTCCTCTTGTTTTGGAGGCGAGGCAAGTACAAAATCCTTTTTCTTGTTCAACTGCTCCCATCTTTGTTTTGTTACTGAAATATGAATACAGTTATCTTCAGAATTTCTACTAAGTAGAGATTCAATTTTTAATATATAAAGCATAAAGTAAGTATTTTTAGCTAATTGAATATTGAATATTTTTAAACAATTTTTCATATATGCATAATGTGCTCAACCTGTTTTTTTACAAGTTTTTATTCTGAAATGGAGCCAGATGATGGTGAAACCGACTTGCCTGCCATATTGCAAATTCAAATGAATTATTTCCAAACCTGAATCTAGTCTTCAAACATTTTTAATGTTAAGGACTTGATAAAAAATATAAAAAATTAAAAAAAAAAAATCGAACAGATGGCCCTCAGTATTACAAGGTACAATTTTTTTCCTCTGCTTTTTTCTTTCTTTTCTTTCTTTTTTTTCTACTCTTTATTGCCACACTATGCGCTTGTTAGCACACATGAGCGGTGCTGTCCTGATGCTCGCTGCAATATGAATCTCTAGCATCATGGATAGTTACTAGAAGGAGAACAGAGTTTTGTTGATGCGTATGTACGGATGTCCGCATGAATGAAACAGGCACACTGGAATGTGATGTCTGGCACCGAGTTGGTCCCAGCACCTGTTTTACTTATGAGGATCGTCCAAGGAATCAATGCAAAGCTATGGAAACCCTAGGTGTAATACTGGAATATGCTTGTGGATCTCTGTTAGTGAAATGCTCATTGTTATGGCTGTTTTAGATAGTTGGTCTTTTTTATAATTTTTTATGGATACAAATTTCTTGCCCCCAGAATTAAAGAGCACATACTAAAACCTAAATTCAGGGAGCCATACATTGATATATGGTTGATGTCAAGTATTTTATAATCTGATTGATGTGTTAACTGAGTGAGAAAGGATAATATCTTGTTTTCCTTGTTGATATGCATCTTTATGAAAGTAGGTTCTTGTATGTGACAAGCCACAAGCATTTCTAAGAATGAATTCCAGTAATTACACAGACAAATATTTTCAGCCCTAGGAGCCAAAACTCTCCCAAAGACTGTGATTTTTTCAATATTAAAGAATATTTAAGACAAGTGAGATTAGAGGCATGTTTTGTATAAAAAATGCAATCGGGGAAAAAAAATTATACATGCATTGCATTCCAAAGATTGTTAAGTGTATAATAATATTAATATCCCTTCATAAATATTTCCAATAGGTATGGACCTGACACCTCATGGTGTCAATGACCATTGCATTTCTGATTTATTATAATTATTATTTATTATCTAATTTAATTCAGGTATACTACTTAAGTGGGTTAATTGCAAAGTGACAGGCTGAAGTCACACAGCATATGCCTGTGGCATGTGTGCAGGCATATGCTTCCACCCCCTTGATGCTGACCACACAGTTATTTTAACTTGCAACACTTGTTATGGTGCCCTTGTTAGTTTCTGCAGCTGTTAGAGAGTTAATCACTTCCCCTGTCTTTTGTTTCTATTTATGTATTGCATTATACAGCGTGGTGCAGCAGACCTGCCCCAGTCAAGATTTGGCAGGTAAATGGGCTATGCTGTGACAAATGTGTGGTTAGACTAGGGGGTGGGACCAGATCTGGGATGGAGTATAGTGTCCCTGAAGTCTGTCTGCCTTGTCATGATCATGGTATAAGCACAAATGAAACTGCAACTGTATAAAGTGCTATAATTCATGTAACAGTGCTCTTTGTTACCAATACTCTTTCTTGGGATATTTATCTAATGAGATGTGAATAAATACATTTTGATATTGTGATATATGATGTATGATATCGTTTTACAGTACATATATATATATAAAAGTGCTGCTTTAGGTTGTATTTAAATTATTTATTTTTTAAAGGCCTGTTGGTGAACTAGAGCACTTTCTTTAAGTAAACAGCTGCAGCATGTTTCCTACTGCATCTCACAAGTACCTGGGAGGAGTCAGGGCGATCAACATTTTAAGCGTTGATCACAAGCAAAATGAATGTCTGATGTTGAGGATGTGATGAATGTGTTAGCTCATTCAAGTGTCACTATTGGACCTGATGTGATAACCATACCTTGGAGCTGTGAACAATTTTTTGCTTTTATAGTCGCCCGGTTCCTCGTGGGTTTGTACGGATGGTCAAAGGACAGTCAGAGAAAAGGTTCTCCTTTGTTATGAAATTGTTTTGTATAATGACAGATGATCCACAAATAAGCTTAATAATTTGAGCTTAAGAAGTGTGTCCATTTCTCTGTTCACTTATTTAATGTTTCTGTAGTTGTGAATGTAGTTATCCTTTACAAGTTCAGTACAATAAAGTATTGTCAACTATTTTGTGTTAATTTAATGTTTTACCATAGTATATTACTACTATTTATTTATAACTCAGATTTCACTGTGTGATAGAAAATATATTTAGAAACATCCAGAAAAGCCTCCTTTGTTCAACCAATTTATAATAATAAGCTTTGATATCTGTAGGATATAGACTGTTGATTGAACACAGTAACAACCTCATACAGAGCGTACAAAATAAGAAAAATGGTGAGGAGACACATCTCTAACTGTTGTTGCTTGAACAAAGGTTTAAGGTCAGGAGTATGCATAATGCAAGAGAAAAGTACTGCACCAAATCCAGTGAAACTTATAATGAAAATTACACTGGCTGAAACACGTCTGAAGCTAAAAAAATATTCAATATTTTCAGTCCGTCATAGCTTGAATAACGAGGTAAACGCTATTTATCAGATGGATTCCATTTTTGCGCAGCATTTCATAGATTGCTAATATCAAAGGCTATTTTGTTGTCTTTTTAACAAATTTTCACAGAATTGGTTGCATTTTTGGCTGGGAAAAACACTGCATGCTCTATCTTCAAATTTTCCTGATTACTAGCATCGCTTTTAATGCAAAATGCAAATATATAACAGCCATGCACAATGGAACGATTGCAATGACACCATAATCATGAAAATCAGTTAATGCCTAAGGGAGCTGTTATAGGGAGAGAATATCAGAATCTTTTAACTTGAGAAAACTGCGTTGAAAGCTGCTATTTGTCTCTCTGCCTTGTAGTCTCTCAGAAGTCGCGCAATCCGCATTTACTTTCAGTGGGATGTTAACTTCCCTCTCATTGCTTCTCAGATAGTTGTTTATGACAAACAGGAAATGGAACTCCTATAGCTACCCTGTAAGGCTTATAGTGCCAAGTTTGAAGTGCGTAAATGTTTTACTCAATTAAACATGCAGATAATACAAATTATTTGTCTTTGTATTATCAATGAGACAAGGGAACACTCTGCTCCCTCATCCACCCCCCAATCCCAATGTCCATACTCCTACATTTGAATTATTTGCAGATATCCATCCTCCTCCTCTTCCTCAAGTTCCCGTCATCACCTTTCCTCCTACACCCTCCTAACATACCCGCCTTCTCTACCGAATACTCATACGAATCCCTTCTATCACAACAGTGGCCTTCTTCAGACCCCTCCCCACTAGACATTCTTCCTGATTCTTCACCACCTTCCCCATTTCTCAAGCCCCGAATTCTGCTTTTCCAACAGTCACTATTTTCCTTAAACAATGTCCCTATTCCATCCCCAGTCACTGATACAATACAATTCACTCAATCGCTCAATCTCCTTAACCTTTCCCAATCTACTACCGCCTTTCCCTTTTCGTTACCATACTTTCCTATAACACCCTCTAATCTTTGACATCGAACACTTTCCCCTCTCCCCGGCTTCTACTTTTCCAACAGCCATCTCTATTCTTCATTGAACATTTTTCCTATATCTTCCCAAGTGACAGATACACTATAATTCACTTAATTGCTCTACTCTTTAACCCTCCCCTTTTTTACTAATTTCTTCTCTTGTTCCCTTGCTCCCCCTTTCCCTTTTCACTACCATACTATCCTATAACGCTTTCAAACCTTTGGCATTTAACACATTTTATCTTAATCTTTAACTCGTCTTTGCCCTTTCCGACACAATACATAGTGCTATATGACCTTTGATGTCTAGCACATTTATTTGTTTCATTGAACATTTCTCTCTTTTTCACATCTAGTAATCCTCTCAGACCCCGTCCATGGGTTCTTTTTTCTTGTCAATGCATTTCCTGGCTCTGGTATGATGGAACGCAGACATGAAGATAAACCAACTGGTCGCACGCCTCAGTATATTTTGTATGATTGAGTTTTTGCTTGATGAGATCCTACATAGTGCCTGATAAAGCTGCCAATGTCCACGATAAAAACAAACAATAACGTATGTTTTGTTTCTAAATGTATTTCAGTGAGGATAGTGCGTTTAGATATGACATGCCACCCACAACTACTGATAATGTTTTAAAAATATTTGCTCAGATCAGTTAAAAACTTCATTGAAGTGCTGCCATAAAGTTATACTTATCAATACCACTGAATCCCATGTTAACATATTAGGTCTAAATTTTGCCTACCCCTCCTGTTATCATCATCATCATAGGAGCTAACGCCGACGGGGGTGCATAGCCGCGTCCACCTTTTGGGATCCCTCATGGCAAGCCGTCAGGCAGGGACTCGGCCCATTTCGAGCTCCTCGCGACAGGTTTGATTGATCTGCCCAAACCACGACCTCCTAGGTCGTCCCACAAGCCTCCTCCACCCAGGGTTGTTTCTTACAGAGACACCCTGATGAGCAGGATCAGTCTGTGGGAAGCGAACAAGGTGGCCATATAGCCTGAGTTGGCGATCCCGGATTGTGCAGGTAACAGGTCCTGTGCCAGTCTCACGGTGCAACCGTTGGTTAGACACATGGTCCCGCCAACAGTACCCTATGATCCTGCGCAAGGACCTATTACAACGAGACGAGACTCCAGGGCACTGGATAATGTCCAGGTTTCACTTCCATAGAGTAAAACTGGCATTATCAGGGCCTTGAAAACCCGTAGCTTGGTCCGAGATCGCTGGAATGTGATGCACAGGTACTGGCATCTCCAAATACTCTTGTCGAGAGAGTTCATGTCCCCTGCTGCCAGGCCAATCCGTCTGCTGACTTCCTGGTCAGACAGCCCAGAGTTATGAGCTGCACTACCAAAGTATGTAAAGCTCTCTGTGACTTCAATGTCCTCGCCGCAAGCACGTACCGACCGAACAGGTTCTCCTAGCAAGTCCCCTAAGTCCTGGATCTAGACCCAAGGGCTTCGCTTTATTACTAAATAAATCGAGAGCCATAGATAGCAACATCATCGGCAAACTCAAGGTCTGTAACCTAATATTGCCCAGTGGTGTTCCACAATGACTTTGAACAGTAGCTCTGCCCAGGATCCAGTCCATGCAAGTATTGAAAAGTGTTGGTGCAAGAACACAGCCTTACCTCACTCCTGAACTGACAGGAAAGAAGCTCGACAGGCCCCCACCACACTTTAGAGCACTTTCAGTACCAGAATACAGGCTTGCTATTAGTTCAATAATCCTTGTTGGAATTCCTCTCAGTCTCAGGATCTCCCAGAGTGATTCCCGATGCACCGTATCGAACGCCTTCTTGAGGTCGATGTAGGCTGCAAGCAGCCCACGCCCGAACTCACGACGGCGCTCTACAATGACTCGAAGCGCAAGGATACGGTCTATTGTGGACTTCCCAGGAGTGAATCTAAATTGCTCAGTAGGTGGTCTCTAAGAACCTTGCCTGGTATACTGAGCAATGTGATGCCTCGGTGATTGCTGCAGTCCCATTGGTCCCCCTTCTCCTTCCAGAGGGATGACCACACCCCTCAGCAGGTCAGGGGGAACGGTACCGGACCACCAGATGGCAGCCAGGACAGCATGCAACCCCCGCGCCATAGGTTCATCACCAGCCTTAAACAGTTCAGCTGGGACAAATACCCGCTGCTTTACCACTCTTCAGCTTGGAGATCCCCCCCTAACTTCAGTTAGGAAGGGTGGGTCCTCGCTAATGGGTGGGTCCGGCAGCGGAATCACGGCAGTACCCGCATCCAAGTTAACTTGGTGGGTCAACCTGATACAACTGCTCAAAATACTCTGACCACCTACTAAGCGAACTACAGTCACCGGTGATGAGGGCTTGGAATTCAGCTTTCTCAGGGCTTGGTATGCAGGACGAAGGTCATTTACTAAGAAATGGCCTTCGACCTCCTCAGCAAGACTCCTAATAAACTGTTCCTTGTCCCTTCTTCCCTTCTTAACAGAGACCGAGTTCTACGCACAGAACGGTGCAAATCCCGATCCCCTGCCAGACGATCCGCACGGCAAGCATCTGTGGCTTCCAGTGTCTCCTGAGAGATTAAATTCTGTCTTGCCCTTGGGCGTTCTCCAATCGATTCTTGGGCATCAAGCGTTTCGCGCTTGAAGGTGGCCCACAGAAGTATAGGGTCCGTCAGATTGTCGAGCGCTGTGAAGCGATCAGAGATTGTCTCAGCAAACCCCCGAGCACCGAATCTTAAAGGAAATCTCTCTGCGCCGCTGTATCAACTCCCGAACCATGAGGACCGACAGACATCTCATAGCCAGCTCGATCACAGCCAGATACCGCACTGAAGTCACCCAGAGCAATACGAATATCTCGCCGGGGACAACTGTCTGTCACAGATGCAAGTTTGGCATAGAACATCTCTATCATGTTGAGTTTACAAACATCAGTAGGAGCATACACAGCAATAAGAAACATGAAGCCAAATAACAGCTTCAGTCTCATTACCATTATACGCTCATCGACTGGCTGGAGCCTACTGGAAATAGCTATGGCTACTCCCTGAAGATGGAGACCATCGCTGCGGCCTGACCAGTAATAGGCGTTGCCACCTACACTGATCATGACGCTGCCAGGTCTTCTCACCTCCGAGAGAGCAGCCACCCCAACTCTTAGCCTCTCCAGTTCCCTTGATAGTA
>NW_020868929.1:239473-241973 GCF_003789085.1 Penaeus vannamei
GAGGTGAGCTCAGCCGCTTTCTCATTTCTTGTCCAATCAATCGTGCTTTCTCTTGAATAGGTGGATGTATGTGTGAAAGACGCCCACTTACTCAATAATCGGGACACGGTCAAGAATGGGCGTGTTGGCCAGCGGGTGGTCGAGGTTCGGGTTGTTCCTCATCGTCCACAAGATCTCTTGGAGCCACGTGGTGCCCGTCTTCAGGAAGCCCGCCACCACCACGTCCTCCTCCTTCCACTGAAGACACGACTGTGCTGCTTTTACTCTCGCATGGCATTTCATGTCAAGAGAATGCCATGCATGCTTTTCTTACCGGGTGGCTGTCTTATCTTGAATGTATTCCTGGCAGCCATGCCATATATATTGGCAGGCAATTCCGGAATACATTTTTATATAAAATAAATGCATGTACATGTTGTTAAATAAGAATCCTTAGATGCAACTCTTTTTTGATGGCATCTTTTGCATTGTATGCATGATTCTAAAGAACTAAAGAAATTACTTGTGTTATAAATCTGAATATAGACAAACATATGTAAACTATACCCATACATATATATGTACACACACACACACACAAACACACACGTGAGTGTGCTGTAATTATCACAAAAATACCCAAGTGCACTAACCCTGAAGTTGTAGATCTTGTCGGCAGTCTCCGCGAAGGCGCCCGGGAACAGCCAGTGGCCGGGGCGGAGGCGCAGCAGCCCGTCCGCCCAGGGGGTGAAGTGCCGCTCCAGTCCCTCCAGCTCTGGCTTCGGGACCTCAACCAGCTCATGTCCGCTCTCAGTCGTCGTGCCGGCCATATCCACAGAACGTCTACAGAGTATATTGAATGTTCTTCATCTTGGCAGTGTGCTCTAGGTAATAATGTGTAATTAACAAGAAGACATTTGTCTAGTCTAAAACTGAATGCACATTTCTATTAATTTACTTTGATTTGGTCCCCTCGTTTTCTCGTTACCTGTTTCGTACTCAATTTTACCATTAGTAAGCTTTTCAAAAAGTTTTTCATCGGGCTTCTACCACCGGGGTGTCCTGAATGAGTCTTATTGGGAGACGGGGGTACAGGCCGTTATTTCGTTAACATAAGAGCTTATTTCTTCCCTTATTTGTTAGAAGAGGAAAGGAATATGTCGAAGGAAAGAACCTGTAGGGGTGGGGCACCCCCACCCCTACAGGCTTTTCTATACGCCCCTGTCTATCATACATGATACACAGATCAAGTACTCATACTTGCATAACCTATCTTAACAGAGCTCTCATAAATGAAAAGTATTATATTTCTTTGCCAGTCATATTCTCTCTCTTTCCTAAACAATCATGGATACCATGCATGCGTTCGCACTCGTATGAACCGATTCTTCTTCAGTGAAGGTTGTTTCTTTAGAAATACGAATGTTCCCGATGACTATAACACCTAAAGAATTTATTGCGATATCTTCGTGCCCAGCTTATATGCTGAAATTGGAGCAATGAAATTTATAACAAATATGCGTTCATATGAGATAGGTCTATTGATCTCTCATGGATTCCCTAACATTTCTGTTAGGAAACGCTGTGCTATAGAATGACATGCTTATTTCCGCTCAGTCGAGCAAGCACAGTTCGACCTGCACAGCATACATGTATATTCTCGTCCTAGTATTGAATTGAATTTTATGGCCTGGTAAAACATAATCAAGGAGTTTGGTAAAAGAGATTTAATGTTAGAGCGAAAAAGTCTTAAAAGGGAATGCACTTGGGTACAGCACTGGTTATGTTTATACAAAATAGTTATTTGCACATCTTTATAAAATGTTTTGGGAACGTTCTCTTGTCCATCGAAAGTATTTTCCTTTTTCTTCAATGTGGCAGATTTGGAGGGGAATACAGTTATTGCAGTACACTTCCTCTGTAGATATCAATAATATTCCTTCATACCCAAATTTTGGTACTGACTGAGTAAATATCGATATGAATATTGGCACTGTCCAAAGACTAGATATCAGCACATACTATATTTTGACGATACTGAAATTGATTTTCTGTGTCATAATCAAAATACGGTTAAGAAAGATTTTCATAGGGCGATGTTATGGAATAGTTAATGGTCAAAACAAACATATGCGCCATGCATCAAAGGTCATACATCACGAGGATAAAGTATTGTGGCGAAAATATTAAATATAGGTGAACAGTTAGATAAAGGTTGTAGAGCAAAGTTGTAGTTAGTATGGTTGTGAGAAGGGTAAACAAGGTGTACGAAGGCCGTTCAGGACTGACACAAAGGCAGCCTTTCATCCTTTCAGTCCGGCTTTTACACTTCAGGATGTGTATGGAAGAAGGGGATGAAGAAGAGAAGGAAAAGGGAAAGGGGAGAAGAAAAGACCATTCAAAATCAGTTGAGGCGAGCGCTGAGGTCCAAGGTAGGGGTGATCCTCTACCTTGGGCCTTTGTTCTAGTCTCTTAAGCCCCCCCCCCCCCCACGACAACCCCTCGCACCCTCACACAAGGG
>NW_020868929.1:246973-249473 GCF_003789085.1 Penaeus vannamei
TGAGTGTGTTCAATGCGTAAGCAGGCAAGGGCAGTTTCCCAACATCTATTCTTATTGGATGGTATTGACCAAGGAGAGATGGAAGGTTTCACATTACGTAGGTTATTAGTGGTAAGGCTAGACCAGAGACTTTGGAAAGAGACTTTGCCGTCTTGTTTTTGGAGATATTCGGTCCCATTTGGCTTAACTAAATACAATAAGATATTGTATAGATAGGGGTGGTATTAAGTATAGTAGAAGTGGATGGGTTGATTGATGAAGAAAGTTGTGGAGGTGGAGATGATGAAGTTGTAGTTGAGAGAGTAGGAATGTCTCCTGTAGATTGAGTTTTGACTTGGGTGGGTAATGCATTGAGGAGTGGGTAGTAGTTGCAGTGTTCAGACTCATATTTGATGAAGGGGCAAGTCTCATTACTCCTAACAGGGATATAATAACTTCATTGATGGCCATGGTAAGCCTAAACTATGTTGGGGAAAGAAACAGTCCACCCCTCAGGGTCCCTCTTGAAGGATAAGGGCTAGACAATTAAACCAGGGGAATACCATGATCATGGTCCCCTCAGGCCGTTCAGGACTGGCACAAAGGAGAAGGAACGGAAAGGGAAAAACAAAACAGGAGTGCAAAATTAGTTGCGTCGAGGGCTGAAGCCTAGGGTAGTGGAGATCCCCTACATTGGGCCCCAGTTCTCGCCTCCTATACCCCCCACAACGACAGTGGGCAAGGGATTGGGGGGTGGGGGGGATATTAAGGAAAGGATGAAGATGAGGAAATTTTGACTCGGAAGGTACGATTGGTAAGGAATTATTTAATGAATGCACCCAAGTTCCCCTGTATGCCATGATGCCAAAGAATATGTGCAAGGAAGTCATTTGTGGTTCAAGCACTACGAAAATTGACAGTATGAGAGAAGGGATTCCAGGCACCACATTATGCGCCAGCTGACCATTCAATCTAGTAATTTGCATAAACAGCTACTCAGCAACTAGCCGCTCGTGTTGAGGGAAGGTGCCGGATTTATTAGAAAAAGGAAAGGTAGGAGTAGTCCTTTAAGCCAGTGAGGAGAAAAGTTCCCAGTCTGTTAGTAGGAAGGACACGAAAGTAGGTGAAAGATGTCATAACATGCGGTAATGTATACCATCAAGGCGTTCATGCATGTGGCATTACTAAGACAGAAAGGAGTTCAAGAGAGAAGGAGCACTGTAGGGCTCTATAGAGGATAAGAATAAGGAGATGACAGTGCGTACCTTGGCTATTCTAATGGAATAGAGGTGAGGAAAAAGTTGAGGGCCATACTGACCTGTCAGAAATAAGCAGCAACTTCAGTAGCAATTTGCAAAGGTTCCTAACAGACTAGACCTCCTCATCTCAGAGTCTCTGCTGATCCACAAGATGAAACCAGAGCTTAACAATCAGACAGCCACACAGCTATTCATGAATAGAGAGGACTTGGGGAGGAGAAACGGGATGTTTCCCTGATACTTTATGGAAACCTCTAGAGGTAATTGTAGAGATATAATTTTATCAACTGGCTTTAATAGAGGTTTGAGCGGCATAGTTGAGCTTATGTTCTCTTAATATCTTTCAAGGCTGAAGTTTGGCTGGATGTATTTCGCTTTTAGCAATAACTACTCCATGCTGCTTGCTTCTTTGGTAGTGTTTTGGAACATTCAGTAGTCTACCATGTAACACATTTAGATGTGTATGGCCGAGAAGTTCGTGGAATGGCTCTGAAGGCAGCATTCAGGACAGTGACTGAAATAATAAAGCATGTGTGTTGTGGAAAAAATGATAGAGGAAGAGGGAGAGTAAAGAGAAACATAAAATGCCAGTCTACTCTTTCAAAGCACCAGTGTGAGGAGTTGGAGAGCGGTACATGGGAAATAGGAGGTAAATAGGAAAAGGATCACTGTAGGGAAGGTGGTCTTGAATTAACCAATGAAAGTCTGTGTGAAGGGAAGAAGAGCAAAGAGAAAAGTCGAGGCATGGAAAGGTTTTGGTGTGTTTGTGAAAGTGAGTGGGGTGGATTGAATTATGTAGGATAAGGTCAGTGTTAAAGAGAGTGTTCCAAGGAATGACCTGCAGCTAAAGAAATAGTATCAGGATATTTATCAGGGAAGGAGGGATCTGGGGAGGGACATTTTGACAAATGGGATTCACGTGTGAATCCAGCAGGAAGTACAAGGTATAATGGGGATTTGGTCTGAGAGACCTTCTCGGGGTCTTCCGCGAGGAGCGTGAAGGTCTCTTCCGGGGCCTTCCTCAGCGTGACTGATGAAGGTCTCTCATGGGGCCTTCCTCCCCCCGTTTTTGCTTATAAAATGAAAAAAAGGAATGGTGTAAGTTGAGAGAGAGTATTGGGAAGAGGGGCAGGAGGAATATGAGGACGGGGAGGGCGGATGTTAGCAGTCACTCTGATGGTAGACAGAGTGGGGATAAAGGAATTAGAGGATGGTTGAAAGGTGCAATTTCTTGGGTCATCCCTAGGAAGTTTTGGATAACC
>NW_020868929.1:254473-256973 GCF_003789085.1 Penaeus vannamei
GTCCTCAAAACTTCCAACGTAATTATGGTTCTTGAAAATTCTTGAGTGATGACAGAAAGACACCACTACGTCCTTTGGGTTCCTTGCCACGTAAACCACCTGTTGAATAAAGTCAATACTTTATGTGGGTGGATATGATAAGACATGCCAAATAACGTTACTCTTTGTGAATTGGACAGCCTTCAACATGCTCCGAAGTCGCACCGAAGGCACTCCAGGCCAGCACGCATTTCAATAAATTATCACTACACACACACCTGGATCTTCGTTTATCCTCCATTATACAACTGGCGAGGCTGATGACGTTCTTTGCACACGCGTTTTCGCAGGCCGATAGCCTTGTGTATGCAGTCTACATCAGGAATTCCCAAACTTTTTTCATGTATCTTGAAATTTGTATTTAATAAACATAATTTCATAAACAAATACCCATTGTTACAATTATATTTTCTTTAGTTCGAGCTTTATAAGCAGTGGATTATTTTTTCGACTGCATTTTAAATTATTGTGTAAAATCAAGCAAAATTTAGCCATTAGCTCAATTAACATGTGACGACGCATATGCTGAAAACATCTCAAAATTGAAAATTGACCACGTCTGATATTTTGAGGTTTTGGCGGGCTTAGACCCTACTTAGGGTCTCGATCCCAGGGTTGGGAAAGGCCAGTCTACATCACATAACTCACCTTTTCGCCATGTCTCATGCTCACAAATGTTTACACATAATAATGTTCATAATTCGTAGCTCAAGTGATAGCGTCCGAAATGCTGTATAAAACAATGTGTCCTGCGAATGCTTTTACATCTACGTTTGGGACGTTATTAAGATAGGATACTAAATCATTTTCAGATTAATTTAGTCTTAAACAGAATCTTAGTATTCTTATTCTTTTTATTTTTTACAGCACTTTAGGAATGATAGAACTAAAACTGTAGTGAAACATCAATCATCCAAAAAATTAGCGGGCAAAGCTGAAATTGGAATGGGCAAGACAATCACATTGCAATTTGAGTTGCTGACATTGTAAAGAAAAAAATTATATATATACATATATATGAATACATATATGTATAAATATCAGATGAAGCTTTTTCTAACATTATCTTGTCTCACTATTTTAAGCGTTAATACAAGTTTTAAGTACTTTATCGCCAGTGACGGAGTATCAGCCTACTGTAAAAAAATAAAAATTGCCATGATAACCTTTCTTCTCATCAGAAACTCCTAAGATGTTGCACCATACCTTGCCAACGTTCACCAGGGCGGGCGGCAGGAGAGACAGCGGGAGGTGGGACTTAAGCGTCCGGGGCGCGGGCGTGGCCTCGCCGATCTGCACGAAGATGCCGTCGGCGGGGTTCTTCCCTGGACACAGCTTGTTGAAGCCTTGCATGATGGGATGGTCGGGGCCAGGGGGGGTCAGTTTCTTGGAACGCATCAACATGTCAAACCTGATGATTTATTTTAAAATATTTCTTAATCATATATTCAACTGCTATGCTTCTTACCCATCATTTTTTTCTTGCGAAAAATAACTGCCTGAGGTCTAAGGATGAAATAAAAAGATCTAGATAACTTGGCACGGACACCGAAATATTAATGAGACGAGTTTGGATTAAGGAAAAGGTTCATGGATTCTGGGAAGAGAGAAGTGTCCGGAGAAAGGCTTTGCCGGGTGGCACATAGAGGACGGTTGAGAGAGAACACATACTCAAGGAAAGGCACGCGGGCATTTACGGGCAGTGCCGCCTGAGGATGGTCGAGGTTCGGGTTATTCCTCATGGTCCACACGACCTCCTGAACCCAGGTAGTGCCACACTTGGGCCAAGTCACAACCATGACGTCACTCGGCTTCACCTGATGGGGAAAATAACTCGTATGAAGAATCTAATCTCTCTACACACTTCTGCCGCCTCACCCCATGTCCTCATTAATATGCTCTTGTTACTTAATAAAATTCGAACCCTCCACTCACCTCGAAGTTGTAAATCCTATCTGCGTAATCTGTGAAGGGCGCCGGAAAGACCCAGCTCCCGGGGTGAAGACGGACCATGCCTTCGGTATATCCGGTCCAGTCCCTCTCCTGCCTCGCCAGCTCCTCGCCCTCCAGGGGAGTCACCTCGTGGCCGCTGGCAAGCTTCATCCTTGATCTGAGGAAAATTGCGCACACTGAGCGCCATTGACTGGATAACGCCGATGAGAAATGATTTTAATTCGAAAGATATTAGCTGCTGAGGCAGCTTTTACCCTCCTTAAAATGGCTTCCGCGAGATCAACGCTTGTGATACCCATAGAAGGGAATCTGAATATCTTCATGGTCCTCTTTAGGTCTCTCTCGAGTTCCTTTAGGAACTCGAGAGAACTAGTTTGTCTAGTCTCATGCCACTGATACAGTAAACACCAGAATGTCTGTTTTGATACACAGCCATGAGATGTTGGTTTTCGCTAAGGCTGTCTCACATCTAGCTCCACAGCCGACCGGTCTTGATTATTACCTTTTA
>NW_020868929.1:266973-269143 GCF_003789085.1 Penaeus vannamei
GCTAATAGTGTGTCACTCTCAAACTGTTCACTGTCGAATATGGGTCCCAAGCCCTCAATTTCTGTCCTCAATTGGCCACTTTGAAATGCTCTACGAGCACAGATATTGTAGTAACTTTGGCATTTATTACACAACCGCCTTGAAATTAGGTACCTGACTGAATTTTGAGGCGAGGAAGTCAGAAATGCCCTAGAAGAAAACCATCAAAAGTTATTTCAAATGTAATATATGAATTATATATGAATAAACCACCAAACCATTCCAACAAAATTTTTCGGCAGCTGCTCAAGTAATACACCTCTTCTTTGCACATGAAATTTAAGCAATAGAGTGATACTTTCTCTGAAAAAAAATGGTTTCTTATGATCTCACCAAGTTATGATTTTTTTCAATAGTAACCAATTTTCGTATCTGAAATACGCCTTTGCTCTAATTTTGGAGAGGGGTATTGTTACACAGTTTTGCCTAAGGAGATACCGATGCATCGACACTGTGAAGAGAAGTAAACCGATACCGATATCAATAAATGCATCGCTGATACTTTACTGTAAGAATATATATATATATATATATATATATATATATATATATATATATATATATATATATATATATTAATTATTATTATTTTTTTTTTATTTTTATTTTTATTTTTTTTTTAGATTAGGATGTTTGGTGTGCTTTAAAAGTGACTGTAGCAAATAAGGATTTTCATAATCATGTTATTAAGCGAATGAAATGGTGATAAATTGTAGTTTGCAGCAAGCTTTTAATGTGATGTTGATACGCTAATACGAGCAGCGCTTATGGGAAAGAGGAAAGCAATGATGTCGGTAGTAGTAGTTGACGTCGATGCATATTAGCATTTCTCTCCCGCTTGATGATTGAAATGAATAAATAAATATGAACTCATGCTAAGAAATGCATGCGAAAGCGTCTCGGAGCGGGATTGCTGATCGAAACATGATGCAACATCCGGGTTCTGTGCAAAAGAAGGAATGGCGGCGCAGATATGGCAGTTCGGGGAGGATTGTAAATCGCAAATTGGCTCGGTCCAAGAACACAAATTATACCAGTCGTTTGTCACATAAAGCAGAGTGGTTCAGACACACGTCATCAGTATTTCTTCAATATATGTTAATCTTTAACCATATCTTAGGCCACATATATTCTGAACATGAGGCATAATAATGATAATGATAATGATGACAATGATAAACGTGATAGTATAAGTGATTATGATTAGGACGATAGCTTTAGCAATAATAACAAGGATAATGTTAATAAAGATATCTCCGCAATTAGTCATTCTGAATCGTAATTTCATAACCCAGGGCAGCGCAGTGGAAGCGCGCCGGGCTGATAACCCGGAGGACCGTGGATGGAAGCCACGCTCTGCTCTAAATTATATAATTTTTTCACATTTGTTCTTAGAGAAAAAAAGTGCTGTGGATAGAATTATGCTTGGTTCTAAACTCCATATTTTTGTGTGTGTGATGATGATGATATGGAAAAGTGATGCTGACAATACGAATAACACTCCTGCTATGTAGGAAGAACATAAGAGCTGTAGTAGAAATAGAAATAATAATAATGATAATAAAACTGATAATAATAATGATGATAATAACAATAATGATAATAATAACAATAATGATAATAATAATAATAATGAAAATGAAATTGTTAATAATGATAATAATAATGACAATGAAACTGGTAATGATAATAATAATGACAATGATGGTAGTGATGATATGAATAATGATAGTAGTATTGTAATGATGAAATCAATTATACTGATGTTGACAATTTGGATGCTCTATAATGAACGTAATTGTAATGATTATGATGATAATTACGATGGTGTAACAATAATGAACCGGTAACGATGATAATGATAGCAATATTCTTAATTCCCTCATTAACGAAAACACAGATATTAGCCTTAGTAGTGTTCCTACGAAACTAATGAAAATAGTCATAACTGAGATGGCAGCAAAAGGACAGGAATCGCAATACATCAACGACATGGATAACCAGGAAGACGGAAGCGGAGACAGAAGATAAATAACGGAATAAGATATGGAAAAGGAAAAAGGGGAAAAAAATATCGATCGACAGATAGAGAGGTAAACATAAAAAATTAGATTTTAATAAAATAGGAAAA
>NW_020868929.1:274290-276790 GCF_003789085.1 Penaeus vannamei
ATTCCCTTTTCTCTCAATGCTTTCTCTCTTGCTGTTGGTCCCTTACTATTTCGGGCACGAATAAGAGAGAGAGAGAGAGAGAGAGAGAGAGAGAGAGAGAGAGAGAGAGAGAGAGAGAGAGAGAGAGAGGGGGGGGAGGGAGAGAGAGAGAGAGAGAGAGAGAGAGAGAGAGAGAATGGGAATAAAAAAGAAAGAGAGAGAGAGAGAGATTAGGCGAGAGAATGAGTGACAGGGAGTGAGAAATATCGAATGAGTGAGAGAAAGGGGGGATGTGGAAGACTGTGTGAATGACTAAGTGAGTGAGAAAGACAAAGAGAGAAAAGACGAGTAAATAAGTGCGAGGGAGTGTGAAAGATCAAGTGAGAGAGCGAGAGAGAGAGAGATTTTATGGCGTACTCGAGGCGATGGAGAGGGAGGAGGAGGAAAGAAGATATCAATCGTACCGAAGGAGAAAGCGGGAGTGGCTGGAAAAGAACGAGGGAGGACCGACGAGAGAGAAGGGGTGAGGCAGACCGACCGAGAGCGAGAAAGAGCAAATCGTAGACGTAACGATGTATATTAGGATCCGCGATGGACTGAATGCTCCGCCAAACCCCACCACGATAGTATCAACAAGCAGAGGTCAAAATCCCTGTTTTCCACTTATTTCTCGCCTGCCTCTCCCGGCAGGCCAGGTGTCGGATGGCTTAATTCCTTGTCGCAGGGAGAATATAATTCGCCTTGTAAAACGCTCGCTGGAACGGCGGCAGAATTAGAACCAGTGGGCAGCTTGACGCTATCCTGGCGTAGATAAGGCTGTGATAAGGCCATAATCTCGGGGTCACTAAAGGTCGAGGAATGCGCATTGTTCAGGATGAGAGGAGGAGGAGGAGGAGAGGAGAACTAGAGGGGGAGGAGAGGAGTATGAGAAGAAAAGGAAAAGGTAAGGGACGGTTAAAATGGGTAAAGAGAGATGTTCTGGAACTGAAGGTTATTTTATCACAGATCGAGTCCCTGTAGAATCAGCCGATATGTGACCTGCGTTTTTATCTCTGTATATCCTGTCTATGTCAGTATTTTATATGGCAAAGAGCGTGTGTTTCCGGCAGCAGATATAAAGCTCTTTTTATGTACGTGACAGCAATAGAAGTTAACCGTCTTTATCGACAGGAGGGAGACAGACAGAAATAATGGAACTTCTCTACATTGATAAAGCTATTTAAAGGTGTCAGGAGTGTGTTTTGTCGACGTGCCGTTCGACCCCCGCCCCCACTACCAACCCACAGGAGTGCCAAATCCCAATACGTCTGTCTAATCTGTCAAGGCGACGTGTAATTCGCATGCGACGTCGGATGGACACATGCTTGCATCTCAATTTCGACTCCCGCCTTGACAGGTCCGGACATAGGAAGGAGCAGGGCCACGGAAATAGAGAATCTCTTATTGGTCCTCCCCGCTCCCTTTAGCTCCTCCTCCCACAGCCAATTGGTTGATCAGAGGAAGGGGATGTAGAAGGGGCGGGGTTGTGGGTGGAGTCGGGCGGTCCCTTGGCCGGGTGGAACTTCAGGGCTTCGATGTTCCTGTGCGGGATAAAATGAAACACATTGGGAGGACAAAATATGTGTAAAGCCGCCCAGACAGATTAGTAAACCATTCGGTCTAAATGACATTTGATTGACTGTAAGTGTGTTGAGCTTGGTGGTGAGGCAAGGCCCAGCGACTGGAAATAGCGCGGTGTTTGAGAGAAGTGTACAGTACAGTCAGTGTGGTAGGAGAAGTGGTAAAGTGCGTGGTGATGCGGCGCGCGCTTTCCTCGCCGTGCTAGTGGCTGACCGCCGTCACGCCACCGCTGTTCCTCGACCGCAGCCCCAGGTGAGTCCTCTGACAGTGGCCACACGCCCGCCGCTGTCTCATTCTTCACCCTATGTTTCGGTACTGCGTCATTCCAGCGCCCACGTCACGCTCCGTGTCCCAGGGGGGAAAGAGAGTTCTCCCCCGAAGGTGAACTCCCTCGGGTGAGAGCGGTGTTCGTGGCGTGAGTGGGGTGTCCTGGGCGACGGGATGTGACGCTCCGGGTGAAGCAAGGTCTCCGGGCGCGCCGTGAGGGTGTCCTGCGGCCGGGTTACAAGGGGAGGGAAGAACGTAAGACGATCTGCTATTATGTCAAGCAGCGGCCCCTGGCCACCCCTGCCCGCCCGCCCGTCCATTCAAAAGGACAATCCCGATGGGAACGTTCGTTACCGACCCCCACGCCACACCAGGGCGCCCGAGCGCCGCTCCCAGGCTGCCTCTGCCTCGCCGGACGTCGAAGGTCTCCCGCCCTTACCGGCTCGCCCGTACCATGCCTGTGGCCTCACTGTCCCCAGCTGCCGCCCGCGTATCCGCCCCTCAGCACGGAGGCCGTTCAACTGCCCTAAGAACCCCCCTCCGCCTCCCCTGACCCCACCCGGACCCCGGGAGGCAAAGGATAGGCGCTGATGCCCCGCACTGCTGCCTTTGACGATGTTTTCACCGCGCTTTC
>NW_020868929.1:289290-291790 GCF_003789085.1 Penaeus vannamei
TAATGATAATAATAAGTAGAGGCACTCAGAGAGCGCATACCTCCGCCAAAGCAATAGGGTCATTGATGCAATAAAGATATTTACACTTGAAGAATTACATTAAAGTCACCTTTCTCAAGTATGTAGGTAACGTCACTGACAGAGGCTTACCTGTTTTATTGATTAAATTTTACCAACAAATAAAGATACACAGTCTATTCTGATATTTTTGAGCCTGTAAGGTTGTATCATTGAGGTACAGAATGATTTCAGAAGACATTCATCCCAAAGTCAAAACACGGCAGATGACCGTTATGACTGACTTTAAGTTGTACCCTGTCGAGTGATCATGTATTTGATGTACTGCTAAAGAGACACAGAAACATTTTGGGCACCTTCAAAGTAGAATATTGTATCAGGAAACCTACGATGCGATTCGTGAGTAAAGAAAATATAAATTCCTATCGGGGCCAGCGTGAAATATATCTGGTAAATATCGCGCTCTGATTGGCTGGCCGGAGCGTATCAAACTGTTTCAGTGAAAGGGCTGACACTTTGATACAAAGTGAAAAGATGTCTCACCAGGTCCCAAGTATGTGCGCGCCAAAGGCAAACATGTATCAGAGTGTATCAGCCTGTTTGAGGTTTCGGAAAGCGACAAGAAAAGCCTCTCATCTGCTTGACGGAGGCAAACCAATAGGGGTAACTGATGCAATAATTCAAGAAAACTCTGGATCCTGATCATGTTTCGGATCACCGCCAAAATTTAATGGCATAGAAGTTAGGCTGAGACACACCTCTGGTAAAAACTCCATAAAAATCTTATTCATAACTTTTTGTTATCCTGTTAACCAACGAAATTACGAACAAACCAACCAACGCGACCAAAAGCATAACCTTGGCGGAGGAAATAGTAATAAGAATAGTGATAATAATGATGATAATATCATCAGTATATTGGTAATATTATCAGCATTAATGATGCAGTTACTAGTATCTTTTCTATTGTTTTTATTATTATTGCCATTCTTATTAATCTTATAGTTTGTGTCATCACTAACATAATCGTTATTTTATTTTTTCTTTCTCTTATTACTGTTAATTATACTATTAGTTATATTGCTTTTATATTGCCATTGTCATCAACATCATCCTCCGCATGTTAATAATGATGATAATGATTATTATTATTGCCATGATGAATAGAAGTAGTAGTATTGCCACTGGTATGGTTATTATCAGCATTGTCATCATCACCATCATTATTGTTTTTTGTTACTTTATTCTTGTGATTGTAACTACCGTTATTGTTATTGTTGTTGTTATTATTATTATTGGTGTTGATATTAATATTGTTATTATTATTGTTATTAGTTTTGCTATTATTATTATTATTATTATTATTATTATTATTATTATTATTATTATTATTATTATTGCCATTACTGCTGTTGTTATTATTATCACAATTATTGATATTGTTCCTAGCGGAGGCCGCGGAAATTCCCTCCCTCTCCCTTTCCCATTCTCTGCCTCAGCCCCCCCCCCCCGCCTGTACTCCTAAAGTCCTCTCCATTTCCGCTTTCCTTCCCCTCCCCCATCTCCCTCTCCCCCTTTTCTTCATCATCATCATTATCACTATCATAGCTGTTATGGTGATGATGATGATGATGATTATTATTGTTGTTGTTGTTGTTGTTTTTATGTTGTTATTGATGTTGATGCTGTTATTATTATTTGTGTTATTATTATTATTATTATTATTATTATATTATTATTATTATATTATTATTATTATTATTATTATTATCATTATCATTTATAATTTTATTATTATTTTATTATCATTATGTTGTTGTCTTAATGTTGTTATTGATGTTGATGTTTATTATTATTATTATATTATTATTATTATTATTATTATTATTATTATTATTATTATTATTATTATTATTATTATTATTATTATTATTATTATTATTATTATCATTATCATTATCATTATTTATTTTATTATTGTTATTAGTATCATTATTGTTGTTGTTTTGTTGTTGTTATTGATGTTGATGTTGTTATTATTATTTGTGTTATTATTATTATTATTATTATTATTATTATTATTATTATTATTATTATTATTATTATTATTATCATTATTAATTTTATTATTGTTATTATTATCATTAATGTTATTATTATTGATAATAACATTGTTTTTGTTATTATTGTTATTATTATTATTAATGTTATTATTATTGATAATATCATTGTTATTATTATTATTATCATTACTATTATCAATATATTATTATCATTATTGTTATAATTACTATAAAAAAATATGATACTGGTAATGATGCTAGTAGAAATGAGCATAGGATTCCAATAGATTTGTAATATGTTGAAGTTTCTTCATTTTGATTTTTGTTTGTTTGTTTGTTTGTTACTTCGTTTGTCCGTATGGTCGTTGGTTAGTAGGATACCTCAAAAAGGGATGGACAGATTTCTCCGAAATTTTAGA
>NW_020868929.1:316790-321790 GCF_003789085.1 Penaeus vannamei
GCCGCAAGCCAGTGACGATTGCCGCAAGCCAGAGACATTGCGCGCAGCCTAGTGACAATGGGTGTGTGGAATTGGCCGCTTAGCCTAGGATCGATTGGTCTGAGCTCAGTTGTACAATTGGCTCGCAACCAGTGTGACATTGGGCTCGTCGATGCCAGTGTAGCAGGGCGGGGCAGCAAGGAGTCCATTGGCCGGCAGCCAGAAAGACGTGGCCGCAAGCCAGATGACATTGGGGGCCGCAGCCATGAAGACATTGGCCGCTAGCTGCAGTGACAATTGGCCGCATTACCAGTGAATTAGGCGCGCAGCTAGTGAACATTGGCCGCAAGCCAGTGACATTTGGCCGCAGCGCAGTGACATTGCCGCAGCCAGTGACATCTCGGCCGCAGGCCAGAGTACATTGGCCAGCCAGTGACATTGGCCGCAGCCGAGTGACATCATGGCCGCAGCCAGAGACATTGACAATTGGCCGGCAGCCAGTGACATTTGCCGCAGCCAGTAGACATTAGCGCGCAGCCCAGTGACATTGGCCGCTAGCTCCGTGGACATTGGGCCGCAGCCCAGTGACATTGCGCCGGCAGCCAGAGACTATTTTGACATTGAACCGTGCAGTCCAGTGGACATTTGGGCCGCAGCCATGAGACATTGGCCCGCAGCCAGTGCATTTCTTTGCCGGAGCATGAGACCTATTGGCCGCATGCCCAGTGAACATTTGGGCGCAGCCTAGAGCCAGGGACATTGGGTCTGCAGTCAGTGACATGGGCCGCAGCCATGTGTGGAATCATTGGCCGCCAACCAGTGGGACATTTGGCCGCAGCAGTGGGAGATTGTGGCGGTCGTTCAGAACTTCAGTGACTCGGTTGTGCTCTTCGCAGGCCTAGTTGCCATTGGCCGGCAACGCAGTTGATTCATAGTGCCGCAGCACAGTTGAGCATGTGGTGCCGTCTAGCAGTGACTTGCGAGCCAGTGACATTTGGCCGCAGCCAGTGACATTTTGGTCCGCAGGCTCTCTCCGCTGAGACATTGGCTCGGAGCAGCCAGTGACATGGCCCAGCCAGTGACATTGGCCGCAGCAGTGATCAGTTGGGCGCAGCCAGAAGACAATTTGGCCTGCAGACACAGTGACATTGCCGCAGTCAGAGACTTTTGGCCGCAAGCCAGTGCATTGGCCGCAACCAGTGACATTGGCCGAATAGCCAGAGACCATTGGCGCGCAGCAGTGACATTAGGCCGCAGCCCATGATGTACTATTTGGCCACATGCATGACATTTGGCCGAGCAGTGACATTGGGCCGCAAGCCAGAGACATATGGAAATTGGCCGCAGCCAGAGAAATTGCCCGTTATGCATGTGAACATGGTCGACAGCCAGACGACATTGACAATTTGCCCGCAGCACAGTGACTTGACCGCAGCCAGTGGACATTGGTCGCAGCCAATGAAATTGGCCGCTCAGCCAGTACACCCATTGGCCCGCAGCCAGAGACATTGGCTGCAGCTCAGTGACAATATGAACCGCAGCCAGTGACATTGGCCGCAAGCCAGTGACATGGCCGCAGCCAGAGCCATTGACATATGGCCGCAGCAGTGACATTGGTCCCAGCAGAGACATTGCCGCAGCCAGTGACATTGGGCCGCAGCAGTGACATTGCCGGTGCCAGACATTGGCCGCAGCCAGTGACATGGCCGCAGCGAGACATTGGCCAGCAGCCAGACATTGGCCGCCAGCCAGCCAGACATTGGCCCGCAGCAGCAGAACATTGGCGCACCAGAGACATTGGCCGCAACCAGAGACATTGGCGCGCCGCAGAGACCTTGCCCAGCCAGCAGACATTGCCGCAGCCAGAGTCATTGCCGCAGCCAGAGACATTGGCGCCAGAGACATGGCCGCAAGCCAGTGACTATTGGCCGCAGCCAGTGACATCCGCGCCGACAAGCCAGTGACATTGCCGCAGCCAGTGACATTGGCCGCCAGCGAGACATTCCGCAGCCAGGGGCGGGAACGCCGAGAAATAACGGAGGTGGCCTCCTACACCCCCCCCTCCTCCTCTTAATCCTCCTCCTCCCTCTTCTTCTTCCTCTCTTCTCCTTCTGCACCCTCCTCCTCCTTCTCCGTCTCTCCTCTTCTCCTTCTTCTTCTTCTCCTCCTCCTCCCCCTCCGTATTCTTCTCCTTCTTCTTCTTCTCATTATTATTATTATTATTATTATTATTATTATTATTATTATTATTTATTATATCCTTCTTCTTCCCTTTTCTTTCTTCTTCTTCTTCACTCCTTTCTTCTTCTTCTTCTTCTACTTCTTCTTCTTCTTCTTCTTCTCTTTCTTCCTCTTCTTCTTCTTCCTCCTTCTTCTTTTCTTCCTCTTCTTCTTCTTCTTCTTCTCTTCTTCTCTTTCTTCTCATTCTCTCTCTCCTTCTTCTTCTTTTTCCTCCTCTTTTCTCTTCCTCCTCTTTCTTTTTTTCTTCTTTCTTCTCTTTCTCTCTTTTCTTCTTCTTCTCTTTCTTCTTCTTCTTCTTTTTCTCTTATTCTTCTTATTCTTCTTTCCTTTTCTTCTTCTTCTTCTTGTTTCTTCTTCCTTCTCTTCTTTTTCCTTCTTCTTCCTTTTTCTTCTTCTTCTTCTTCTTCTTTTTCTTTCTTCTTTTTTCTCTTTCTTCTTCTTTGTTTCCTTCTCTTCCTCTTCTTCTCCTCTTCTTTTCTTCTTCTCTTCTTCTTCTTCTTCTCTTCTTCTTCTTCTCTTTTTTCTTTCTTTTTTCTTTTTCCTCTTTCTTCTTCCTTCTTCTTCTTTCTTCTTCTTCTCTTCCTTCTTATTATTCCTTATTCCTCTTTCTTCTTCTTTCCTTCTTCTCTTTTCTTCTTCTTCTCTTCTTTCTTCTTCTCCTTTCCTTCTTCTTTTCCTTTCTTTCTCTCTTCTTTTCTCTCTCTTTTTTTTTCTCCTTCTTCTTCTTCTTCTTCTTCTTCTCTTCTTCTTCTTTTCTCTTCTTCTTCTTCTTTTCTTCTTCTTCTTCTTCTTCTTCTTCTTCCTTCTTCCTCTTCTTCCTCCTTCCTCTTCCTCCTCCTCCTCCTCCTCCTCCGCCTCCTCCCCAATTATTATTATTATTACTATTATTATTATTACTATTATTATCAATACCATTATCATATTCATATTCATCATTTTCATCATTATTGTTATCATTATCATTATCATCATCCTCTTCCTTCTCATCATCATCCTCTTCTTCCTCGTCCTCCTTTTTCCTCCTCTCTTCCTTCCCTCATTTTCTTTTCCTACTCTTCCTTCCCCTCCTTTTCCTGCTTTTCCTCCTCCTCCTCTCTCTTCTACCTTCCCACTCGTAAAATTCCACCTTCTCCTTCTCTTTCTCTCAACTTCTTTTCCTCTTGCTCTTCTTCCTCCTCCTCCTCCTCCTCCTCCTTCTTCTTCTTCTTCTTCTTCTTCTCTTCTTCTTCTTCTTCTCTTCTTCTTCTTCTTCTTCTTTCTTCTTCTCTCCTCCTCCTCCTCCTCCTCCTCCTCTTCCTCCTTCTCCTTTTCCTCTTCCTATTTATCCCCCCTCCCCATTTATCTTCATTTCATCCCACTTCCCTTCCTCTTCGTTTATGTTCTCTCCCACTTGCTCTCTCTCCCTCACTTCGTTCGAACCTGTCACTCTCTTCTTCCTCCTCTGGTTCCTCCTTTTCCCTCAGTCCTATCCTCCTTCCCCTCTCCCTCTCTGCTTGTTGCTCCCTTCACCCCCCCCCCCCTTGCATGTCGGGGACCACCAAAGACTTTTAATATAGATAAGCCCAAGAGCCAGTTCCAGTTAGCACTTCTAGCTCGCTCCCTCAAACCGTGCCACCTGGCTCTTCATACCCTCTTCCCCTCCCTCCCCTTCTCCCGTTCTTCAGCCGTGCCACCTGGCACTTCATACCCCTCCCCCTCCCCGTGTTCCCCCTTCTCTCAGCTGTGGCACCTGGTCCTCCACCCCTGCCCATCCTCACCCCAGTCCCGCCCTGCCGCCACCTGCAATCGCTTGTCGTCGACGCAAAAAAAAAAATAAAATGATGCTTTAATCCCTCTCGCGGACAAGGTAACATCTGCCTCACTCTTGACCCTTGGAACGAGGTCTCGGTTGGGGGTTGGGGGGGGGGGGGATTACACTATATCATGCTCTATAAATAGACCCATTCGTCCTGTTACGTACCTATTTGAGTCTATGTTTTTGTGTGAGTATGTCTGTATGTCTGTGTGTGATATGTAACTATATGGGTGTTTTTGTGTAGGATCAAGTGGGGAGGTAGAGCTTTATATGATAGTAAATAGATAATAGAGAGAGAGGAGAGAGAGAGAGAGAGAGAGAGAGAGAGAGAGAGAGAGAGAGAGAGAGAAGAGAGAGAGAGAGAGAGAGAGAGGAGAGAGAGAGAAGGGAGGAGGGAGGAGAAGGAGAGAGAGGGACGAAGAGAGAAGTAGAAAGAGAGAATTGGTGAATTAGTGACGTCTTTGACAGCATCTCGACATTCCGTTGAGGGACTTAACCTTCACCTTGCCCCCACCCCACACCCTCTGCTGACCCCCTGAAGGTTGGGGATCAACAGCTGGAGCTTTTAGGACATTCTTTCGCCATTACTTTGTGTATCCTTCGTCGTCAGTGTGCTCTGCCTCGGCTTATTACTGACGCTCCTCTTCCACTCAAGTGTAGCTGCACTCAAATAAACTTTTGGTCTGTCATATAGTTTTCTTCCCTTTCTTTCAACCAGAAATCATCGGCCTTTGTGTAGCACCTCCCAAATGTTGTTAGTTCATACTTCATACTTTCACCACCACCCCCCCCCCCACCCGACCTGAATAGCCTCCCGTTTCCTCCCGGCCCTTCCTGCTGCCTTGTGGACCTTCCTTCCTCAGTCAGGATGAAGGAGCTCGAGGACTTGAGGTACGAAGTGATGATGCAACCAATCTGCTATTTTTGAAAATGCGTTCAATTTGGTCTTATTTGGCCCTTTTCCGTCTTTGGCTGACATGACAGC
>NW_020868930.1:0-25000 GCF_003789085.1 Penaeus vannamei
GGGATGAGAGGGGAGGGTGGGATGGGGCAGAGAGGGGAGAGGCAACATTGGGAGGAGAAGAAAGGGATAAGAGGAGAGTGATGGGGCCTGGAATCGGGCGAAAGGCTGAGGAGAAGGAGAGGCCAAGCGGGACTATAAGCGAGAGCTTGGTATTTTTAGTTAATTGATTAATTTAGTAGTAAATAGTGTACCGCGTAAAGTTCAAGTAGTAGTAGCTTAGTAGTATCGTTGTCGTTAAGTCGTCGTAGTAGGAAGTAGTGTAAGTTTAGTATAGTAGTAGCAGTTCAACGCGTTAGTAATAGTGTGTCAGTAGTAGTTGTAGTCTGAGTAGGAATAGTACGTCTAGTACTATGATTCTATCGCTAATAAACTATACAACTAGCAGCAATAATAATTAATAATAAATAAAAGTAATAAATAATAATTAATAATAATAAATAATAAGAAAATAATAATTAATAACATATGATTAATAATAATAACAATAATAAAAATAATAATAATAATATATAAAATATAATATGGTTTAATTATCGACCCAAATATATATCCAATTCCAACAAAAAAGAGTAAAAATTATTCTGATAAGAATTATAGCTAATATTCATTATAATAGTAAAGTAGTAAACCATTATTAACTTTACAACTACAATTATTGCACGTACAACTACATAGCAACAAATTCACAACAATCAGCTACCATTCAAAGGCCATGGTGATGATGATGATGATAGTGATAAAGATGATAAGTGACGCGTTGTTCGGTTGGTGAATGGGTTATGGTGATGATGTATGATGTGACGATGATTAAAATAGATACGATTGATGATGATACCGATAATGATGATGGATGATGGGTGATGGCGATGGCAGATGATGCAATGATGATAATGTTGAACAATGATTATAATAATGACTGATAACGATTAATGATAAATTAGATAAACAATAACAATAATAACATAATCCCGATTCAAACAGGTTAGCGTAGCAGTAGTAATATAATAATTCAGCATCAATAACGACTATCCAATATGTTATCATTGAGACCCATAAAAAATAATAATTTGCATAGCTATAAACATATTAATAAATAACAATTAATTTACTAATAGTAACCTAAACATAAAAATGATGATGGCCTAATGGATAATTAATAAGCAATAGATAATAAAATAATAATAATAATCCCATAATAATTAATAAAAAAATAATAATAAACAATTATGATAAGCCATAAACAATAATAACCACAATAATAAATAATAAACTTAAAGACCCCAAATGAGAGCATACCTCTTGCCATAGGCAATAAGGGGCATGACACACTAAATTAATACTAACACTCGAAGAATTACATCAAATCACTCTTTCTCAAGTAACAGAGTAAGTAGTTGTACGTAGTAAATAGTTATCGTTCGAAGTAGTAGCAGGAGGTAATAGTTATCGTAGTAGTAGCAGGAGTAATAGTTGTCGTAGAAGTATTTAGCAAGGATAGTAATAGTTGTCTAGTTCTGTAGTAGTACTTTTGACTTCTACTATCATAACAACAACGAAAACATTCAATTAATAATAGTAATTATATAGGCGAGGCAAAGAAATTGAGAGGTTATGAGGCATCAAATAACTTCCTGGATCCCGGGTCAGGGATTCCGCGGTCAGCAGCCAAAACTTTAACGGCGAATCTACGTGGTAGACTAAGACACATTCTGGTAAAAGTTTCAATTATATTTATATATATATAGATGTTTTTTTTCTTTTCTTTTCTTTTCTTTTCTTATTTTCTTAAATTTTTCTTGTCTTTCTTTTTCTATTTTTTTCTTTTTGAGTTAGTCTGAATAAACAACGAACAAAAAAATATCCCGACGCCCACCAAAATTTGACAAACTAACCGCGACCAAGAAGCTAATAACCATCCCTTGGGATAAATAATTTTAATATCATGATTAAATAATATATGATAATCATACAGTATACAACTCACATAACATACAACCACACACACACACACAAAACACACACACACAGTATGTATATATTTATAATATATATATATATATAGATCCTATAGTACATATTATAGAATATATAATAATTAACAATATATTATCACTATATACATTATACATATATATATATCATATATGATTAATTATAACAGTTTTTACATATTTATCTATATTAACATATATCAATGTATATTATTACATATACATCTATATTATAGTATAATAATACATAGTTACTTATATACATTAATAGCATATATATACACTATACAATATATATACTACAATATACGATATATTAATATACACTTATACACTATAATAATACACATTATACATATAGTATTACATAATTATATATATATATATACATAGATCTATATATATATTATATATATATACACGTTATACATATTATATTATATATATAATAATATACTATCTATATATATACCACTATACTAATATGTACACTATACTATATATTATACCACAGACACAACACACACACACACACACCACACACACAACACACACACACACACACATATATTAATATTATTATATATATATTATATATATATTATATATATAATATATATATATTATATATATGATTGCATAGTTATCTAATATATACATATACAAATATATATATATATATATATATATATATATATAATATATATATACCTATACATATTATATATATATATATATACATATAATAGTATATATACTATATGTTATATATATATATCTATTTATATATACTAATATGTATCTTATACTATATATATATATATACATATGTATATATATATATATATATTATATATATATATATATATATTCATATATAATATACTATATATATTCATATATATATATATAATAATATACTATATATAACTATATCTATATATATTTATATAATATATATTATATATTATATTATATTTATATAATATATATATTATATTACTAATATATATTGATATATATATTTTAGTATTATACTTTTATAGTAGGATGATCTTAATATATAATCTAGACTAAATATATTAATATTAACTAATATATATATATACATATATATATTACTAAATATATATCTATTTATTATGAATATATATAATAATGTATATACTATGGTATATTATATAATATATATATGCTGTATACTATATTATTCTATATAATTATTATATCATATATGATATTTTTATATAATAATTTAACTATACATATATTAGTATTATATTATTAATATATTATATATATATTAATATATATACTATTTATTATACATATAATTAATATAATATATTATAAGATATATACCTATATATTTATTACATATATATATATGTATATTATATATATATATTACTATATATTTTTATATTCATAAAGCATATTACCATAATATTACATAAATATATTATATATATTTATATATTATCTATATATGTATATTTATATATATATAATATATATTATATTTATATATCATATTTATATTATTATATATAATATATATATATATTAATATATAATAAGTATATATATATATGACTTATATATATATGATAAATATTATATCATCTATATATATATATATAATCATATATTATTATATATGTATAAGTTATATAACTAATTATATATTATATTATATTTATATACTTATATTTATAAATATAGACTATAACCATTATTATTATTAACATATATATAATATATATAATATAATATATATATTATATGATATATGTATATATTATATTATATTATACTATTATTATCATATCTATATACATATTATATTATAATTTATATATATATTATATATAGGCATATAATTATAATTTATAATTATATATATATCATATATATATATACATAATAAAAATTATATATATTCATCTATATATATTATATATTTATATATATAATTAATTAAAATATATATTACTATATTATATTAATTATATGTTATAATATATATATTATTACACTATATATTACTATAATATATATTACAATTATATTTATATTATTTACTATTATACCTGAATTACCATATATATTATATATCTATATACATCCATATATTTATTAAAACTTAGTACATATATATATTATCATAGTTATACCATATATATATAACCAGTCATATAATATAATACTTATATATATATCAACTATAAAATCTATATATATAATATAATATTATAATATATATATATAAATATCATATTTATTATATATATACATATAGATAAACCTATAATATAATTATTAATTATATGAAAACTATATATACATAAAGATAATATATATTAATATATATATATATATAGCTATTATATTATTAATATTCTAGATAATATATTATTTCAATATATAAATATTTTTAATATATATATTAATATATATATATATAATCACTATATATATAATAGATAATAGTATTTTACATATATTATATAATATTTACCATTATATGTGGTGTATTATATATATATACGTATATAATATATTATATATATAATACTATTATTATGTATATATAAATATATTAATGTTATTAATAAATATATAATATATGTATGTTACTATAATATATATATATAGTATATATAGAATATACTACTATTATATATTAGCTATATAGGCGGTGTCTGTGTGCTGTGTGGTGTGTGTGTTGGTGTTGCGTGTGTGTGTGTCGTGTGTGTGTGTGTTGTGTGTGTGTGTGTGTGTGCTGTGTGTGCTGCTGTTACGTACTGTACCATACCATAATACATAATATATATATATTTTCAAATATATGTGTGCTTGTGTATACTTAATTATATTATATATATACTATATATAATGTATATATATATATTCCCCAAATATATGTGAGTGTGTATATATATAATTTATATATTATATATATATTATATATATAATATATATACATAAATATATATATTATATCCCAAAACTTAATATGCAGTGTGTATGTTGTACTTAAATCACACACGGCATATTATATACCTTACTATAATATATTCATATTATATACTATAATATATGTTATACCAGTATACATACCATAATATGGAAATATATTATATTACTATAATAACATAGTAATTATAATACTATATAAATGATATATATATGTAAATATATATATATGTTATAATATATATGTATATATAATATAGTATCTTACCTACTTATTATATTACATTATATATATATATTACATAACTATTAGCTTATATACCACTATACCTATACTTAAATATATATGTATACTTTATACTATTAGCCCCATATATAGTTATATATTAATATATTAATGTTATATTATTATACTATCCCTCATATCCCTACATACATACCTATATATGTACATCATCATATATTACAATAATATATCACATCTGTACTATATACTATATATATTAAACATTATACTACTTATCTAATACCTACATATACTACTAGTTATACTATATATAGTATAGTATACTATATACAACACCACAACACACACACACACACACCACACACACACACACACACAACACAACACCACACACTACTTAATATATATAAATATATTAGTATATTATATATAATATATATTATTATATTTACTTTATATGTGTGTGTGTGTATAATAATATTTATACCTATAGCACATTAAATATATATACTATATTATATATTAAGGGAATATATATGCTATATATATATACATATATTCTATATATATTTATATATATATATTACATATTATATGGTAGATATTAATATATATATAATTATATAGTTATATATATATATATATATCATACGTTATATATACTTATAATATTATTATATAATATATATACACACACACACACAACACACACACACAACACACACACACACACACACACACACCACACACACACACATAATATATATATATATATATATATATATATATATATATATATATATATATATATATATTATTATATATATCTTAGTATCTATTACTGTGTGTGTGTGGACGTATAACTACTATATATATATATATTATATAATTAATATATATAATATATATTATAATAATACCAAATTATACTTATAGATATTATATTATATATATATATAATTTTTAATGATATCAATAATTAATCGATAATCATAAGTATACACTCACACACACACCAACCCCATTCGTAGTGTCGACTGGAGTATGGACAGACATATAGAGAGGGAGAAAAAAAATCAAAGAACGACGTTGTCATAGTTGGATATGTCCGACACAAAAGAAACATATGAATAGATATAGATTGATTGATATGGCGTAGGAAATAAATGGACCATAATATCACTGTGCAAGTATTCGGGCCCTGACCCCGAGAAAAGCCAACAACAATTCCCATCCAAACTGAACCAAAAAACAGGGGGGCCGGACATATATACTAACAACTAGCGGCTATATATTTAAACAATTTTTCATACTGTAAAAACCATAGGACCATAAAAACCCATAACCAAGGAGGACCACTTAAGTTCGCCCTTCTTTCCCAGGCAACCACAAGGGAGTTCGAGGGAGTTCATTGAGCGCGTTGAAAGGTCTCGAGGTTCCTGCGTGGACTGAGGCTAATGTGGCTTTCCAATAAGGGCTTTTCTATAAGGGGTCAGGCACTGCGCGAAAAAAAAAACAAAATCATACCTCCTTAAATATTTGGAGAGCAAACGTGGAAGTACTATGGCTGCAGGGCTTTATTTATGGGTGCTATGGAAACATACACAGTTAGTACAATTATTAAAATCAAGACTACGTTACGGGATGAAGAATTTCTCATTCCCATAGATTATTTTATATAAAATATGATATATATATCCATATATACTAATTGTATATATATATTATATATATATATACTAATACGATATATTACTTATTATATATCTACTATATATCTATAGCCTATATATTATTATAGTATTATATATATATTTATTACATATATATATGTATACTATATATATATTAAATATTATATATTATATCCTAATATAACTAATTAATATATCTAGTAATATACTATATATTACTATATACGTATATATTACACACACACACACACACACACACACACACACACACACACCCACAACCCACCACACACACATATATCAATATGATATATATATATATATACTATATTTTACTTATATGTGTGTATTATATATATATATATATAACTATATAAATATATATATATTTACATATTATGTGTGTGTTTATATATGTTCGTATACTCTATTAACCATATATAATCATGATATCATATTATATATATTATAACTATACGATATATATGTATATTATATCATAAATATAATATATATACTATATATATAATACCATACATTATTACTCATATATAATATATATATATATATATATATATATATTAATTTAATGATAACTAATATATGATTAATCATTAAATATACACCAACACACACTACAACCCCATTGGTGGGTAGATGGACAGACATATAGAGAGGGAGAAAAAAAAAAATCAAAGAACGACGTTGTATAGTTGGATATGTCGACACAAAAGAAACATATATGAATAATAATAGATTGATTGATATGGCTAGGAAATAATGTACCATAATATCACTGAGCAAGTATTCGGGCCCTGACCCGAGAAAAGCAAAACAATCAATTCCCATCCACTGAACCAAAAAACAGGGGGCCGGACATATATATACTAACAATAGGGCTATATATTAACAATTTTCATACCGTAAAACCATAGACCATAAACCATAACCAGAGACCTACTTAAGTTCGCTTTTTCCCAGCAACCACAAGGAGTTCGGGGAGTTCTTGGGCGCGTTAGAAAGGTCTCGAGGTCCTGCATGGCTTGGGCTATGTGGCGTTCCAATAAGGGTTCCTATAAGGGGTCAGGATGCATAAAAAAAAACAAAATCATATCTCTTAAATATTGAAGCAACAGTACATGGTTGCAGGTTTATTTAGGGTGCTATGGAAACCTATCACAGAGTAAATTATTAAATCAGACTGGGTACAATATGAAAATTTTCATACCCTTTATAGACCCCTTAAATACACTTCTAAACAACGGCAAGGGTTACAGAGGTGATCCAGGGTGCTATGGAAAGCTATCACAGAGTAAATGAGAATGGATATGGTTTGAGTACTCGTATACCCCTTATAGACCCCTTAAACGCCCCTAAACAACAGAATGGGTTAGGGAGGATGATCGAGGGTGCTATGGAAGGCTATGATAGAGTAGAGGCGATTGGGCACGGTTTGAGATCTCGCTTTCCCATTAAATATAGCGGGCGTAGTACATGCATCACCTTTTTGGGGGCAGTGAGTGACTCTCAATTGCACTTTGAGCGTGTATAAAACTACAAATCAAGTGCGTGAGACTCCCCGTATTAAGGCAATTATGAGAATTCTAATAAAGAAATCAATCGTTTCACACATGATCTATTTATATATTTTCGTAAATATGGACATATACGTATATATATATATATATATTATATATATATAATATATATATATATATATATATGATAGAGAGAAGAGAGAGAGAGAGAGAGAAAGAGAAACAGACAGAGAGAGAGAAGAGAGAGAGAGTTAGAGGAGAGAGATAGGAGAGACAGAGCAAGTAGAGAGAGAGAGTAGAAGTGAGGAATGAAGAGAGAGAGAAGAGAAAAGAAGAAAGAGAGAGAGGAGAGAAAGTAAGATAGAGTAAAGAATTGACAGAGACTGAGTACGAGTTAGAATAAGAAAGAGAGAGAGTGAATGAGTGAAAGAGAAAGTGAGGGAGAGAGAACGAAAGAGATAGAGGAGAGAGAAAGATATAATGCTCAACATTTCTATTTTAACAGTAATACTTTATTCATCAGTCGTCGACGGTATTTACAAATGCAGATATTAGCTTCTGAACATCTGAAGTAATAATCGATGACCTTAATATCTTGTCGATATTTATTCAAATGATAATCGCTCTCTGCAGAAATATCGATTGGAACGTGTCAATCACTTCTTTTTCCTTTGACGCAATGTGGTAACTTTAATGTATGTCTGTGCAGACTCATCGAGCCATTTCTTTTCTTTCCCTTTGTTCTCTCTCAATGCCTTTACTCCTCTCCCTCCCAATTTTGTTTTCTTTTTCCCCCCATCTCCGTCATGCCCCCCCCCCCCCGCACGCAGACAACGTACCACTGTGAAGGTGTAGTCGAAGTTGACGTCGAGCGCCTGGCCCGACGGCCGCCGGTGGTAGCAGGGAATGTCGATGTTGGAGAAGGATGGCTTCCGCTGCTTCTTGGGGATCTTGATGACGCAGTTGGCGGCGCTGAGGTTGGAGGACCTCTCGGCCACGGGGCCGGGCACCTGCAGGACGCCGCCGTTGGCCTGGACGGATTCCTCGACCAGGTCGTCTTCGGACGACTCCTCCAGGGGAGGCTCGGTGACGACGGCCTCGGTCAGCGCCGGCATCCCCGTCGGGCACACCGGCGGCGAGGGGATTCCCGGCGCATCCGCCCCCTTGCTGAAGGACACGCGCCGCCTCTTCCTGAGCTTCGCCCTGTGGTGCGGCGGCACCTGCAGGTAGTCGATGGTCGGGATGACCCGCGTGGGGCTGAGGCGGGGCTCAAGCACCTCCTCGGACGGCCGCCACGTCGCCTCGTTGCAGTCGAACTTGAGCGGCGTGTTGAGGTCGGCGCACGGGGACTCCTCGTCAGAGTCGAACACATGGATGTTGACGGGGTGGGGGCGTCGGGAGGAGGGCGCGCCCAGGTGCGGCGGGGGCGAGCCCGGCTGACGAGAGGGGCGTGCTCGGGGCCAGGTCCAGCAAGGGCAGGCCGTGCGAGCCGATGATGGAGGGCTCATCCTCGCACTCCTTCAGGAGCGGCGTCTCGGCAAGCGTATCCTGGAGGCTCTCGATGTTGGCCAGCACCGCCTCCCGAAGGGGGTCGTCCACCAGCAGATCGGAGACGGAGGGAGCCCGCGACGGCGGCGAAGACGACGTGGACGACGTGGGGGGGTTCGACCCCTCCCCATCCCTGAGCGACATATTCAGACTCATCACCATCCCCTCATAACGAATCCCGCGCAAAATCTCTTTCGTTCACTGGCGAAATTATTCAAAACACAAGAGAACGATACAGTACTAATCCGTAAGACACACGGATATAATAGACGACTGTCACTGTTGGCACTCGTCCCTGGTTCGGATCGCCCAGCAGTCTCAGGGTTAATTAAAGGGTTTTCTCGGGCGGCGAGATGAGAGATGCTGCTCACGCCACGCTGATCAGGCCCCCGCGTTTTGTCACATTATCCTCGAGGCGGCCTTGATTAGGGGGCGCTCTCGCTCTCAGACCTTCGCCCGGGACTTGGCTGCCTCGCACTCTCTCACGCGCGTCAAAATGGCACTCGGTACAATGTGCTTCAGAATCCTCCCTTGATCTCGAGTCCTTATGACCTAAATCAAACGCCCGTTCCGGAAGAGTCTCAAGAACGCAAGCATCCCAAGCATCCCAGGGTCCTCATCCTCATCAGACCCACGAGGGGCAGACTCAAGGCAGCAGCTCCTGTGACAAGCCACTTCTTCAAGGCATCACATGATCCAGGTGGTGCCAACTGCAGTCAACCAGCTGGCTCCACCTCGCGTCCAATTAGTCACAGCGCCGACCAACTCGCTTCTCGTTCCTCAATACTGGGATAAATCTGAGTAAAATACGCGCGACCGATTTCAATGGCAGTCGGTCGGGAGGCAGACAGATGGTCGACTGAAAAAGCCTGAGTGATGGAACGCGTCTTGGGAGGATCTGCAGGAAGGATTAGAGGAATTCGCGGACGTCTTCTGGGAAAATTCGAGTGCCTGGGCAATGAGGACGCGTAAGAACCCCTTCGGGTCGCAAGAATTAGGGCAACAAGACGTCTTAAGGAAAATGAATACTGATATTCTTAAGAAATATTGATATATATATAATCTTATCCACTAAATTAGGGACTGTTAGATCGAAACGGTTAACGTTCTTGGGGAAATAAACTCACGATTCTCAGGATAATAAGCGAATAATCTCAATGTTCCCCCGTCAAGGGTAAAAACTATAAGGCTCTCTTAAACTCACTCCTGTTTTCACCTAAACCAACTCTCGACAATAACTTTTCTTCTTTTCCTTCACCACAAAGATACTTAATGACACTTGCTTTCTGTTTCTCCTTTCCTTTCTAGAAAAGCATCGCCACAGAATCCCGGTTTCCGCTTTTTCAGACAATCCCGAACATGCCTCTCTTCCACTGTATGCCCCACATGCGGTGCAAGTAAGTCAACAGAAAAACAGTGTGCCCCGTTATGACCTGAATCATCACGCCAGGTCAGGTCAGTTCAAGACATCGCACGCGCTTCAGGCCTCGGCTTATCTTGGAGGCGTTGATAAGACGCTGCGAAGAAGGGCCAAAGTTTTTTTGTGGGACCTTAACTAAAGATTTTCCATAAGTTCTGTATGTCTAAACTGCATACTTTCACCTTTTTTCCAGTTATCATTGACGTAGAGCGATACAGATTTCCAAGTCTTGCCAAAGTACTTCGAGAACGGAATCCTCCTCTTCACCACTCACCCGCGAGAAACTTCACAAAAAAAGGAGAAAGGCCATTAAACATTTCCTCTCTTTAAGAATCACAACACTCCTGCGACGTCCACCCGCGCGTCCGCCCTCGAGATCAGCCGAGGGGCGCAGGGGCGAAACCTCCCTGGGGCTCCTCGCGAACAGGTGGGGGCGAGCGGAGCCACAGCAGCAGCCAGAACACACAGGTGGCACTCGGGGCACTGAGAGCCGCTCGGATAGGGACACTGACGCTCGCGCCGCCGCCACGCCGCCGCAATCGTGCCGCCGCGCTGCCCTGACCCGCCAGTGCCAGACCGCCACGTCTTCAGACCGCCGGACTTTCAGACGTTCACAGACCTCGCCGTTTCTTCCTTTCCGCGCCCGGTCTGTCCTATCAGCGCCGGACCGCTGGACCTAATTTGATCCGCGAGACCCTTAGACCGCTAGACTTTCAGACTTTCAGACCCTTTCATTCAGACTTTGATGCGCTGTCCTGACGCGCCAGTAAAAGACCGCTAGACCTATAGTTTTCAGACCACCTGCGCTTTTCGTCTTCCCCCCCCCTCTCTTACTCATTCGTCTCCTTCTACTGTCTTTCTTTTGCCTCCTTCCCCTTTCTTACTCATTCGTCTCCTTCTTCTATTGTCATTCTCTCGCCTCCTTCCCCTCTTTCTTGATCTCTTCTCGCCTCCTCCCTTTCTTGATTCTTCTCGCCTCCTTCCTCTTTCTTGATCTCTTCTCGCCTCCTCCCCCTTTCTTGATCTCTTCTCACCTTTCTCGCCTCCTTCCTTTTCTTTCATCTCTTCTCGCCTCCTTCCCCCTTTCTTGACCTTTCCTCCCACCTTTCTTACCTTACTCTCGCCTCCTTCCCCTTGCCTTGACCTTCTCTCCTCTCCTTCGCATCCAGACATCTTGATTAGTGTTCATTATACCATCTCCCCGTTCCTCATCGTCCCTTTTCTTCTCTCTTTCTCCCCTTCTCCCCTCTTTCCCCGAGATTAGCAGTCTTCTGTTTCTCTTCTTCCTTCCTTCTTTCCATCCCTTCCACCCCTCCCCTACCCCCTTATCCCCTTGTCGCCGAGAAGCTATTTAATCTCCTCTTTCCCTCTCCCTCTCCCTCCTCTCTCCCTCTCCTCCTCTCCTCTTCCTCCCCTCATCTCCTCTTCCCTCTTCTCCCTCCCCCCTCCCTCTCATCCCCTATTTTACCCTGACCTTTACCTATCGTTTTTATCTCCTCCCTTTCTTAACCTTTTTGGCACGCTCGTATCCTTCCCCTATGGCAAAGTCGTTTAGGAAAATGAAAAAAAAAAATTGTATCTTGTCATGGTTAGATTTTTCTTTCCATAACTCTCGCTCACAAACATTTTTTTTTTCTCTCTCTCGTTGATTTTTTGTTATGTTTTAAAGGATTTTTTTCTGTATCTGTTTCGATCGCTTGTTAGCCCGTCTGTCCTTGTCTCTGTTGTTGTTGTTCTCGCTCTCTCTCTTCTTCTTCCTCCTCTTCCTCTCTGTTCATTTTCCTCACTGTTTTTCACTTTTTTTCTCTCTCTGTTTCCCTTTCTTATGCTCTGTTACTCTCTCTCTCTCCATCGCTCCTCTACCTCCCTCCCCTTTCTCTCTCCCTCCTTTCCTCTTTCTCTCCCTCCTTTCCTCTCTCTCTCTCTTCTTCTTCTTCCTCCTCCTCTCTGTTCCTTTTCCTCACTGTTTTTCACCTTTTTCTCTCTCTGTTTCCCTTTCTCGTGCTTTGTCACTTTCTCTCTCTCTCTCTCCATCGCTCCCCTCTCTTTCTCTCTCTGTCTCTCTCCTTTCCTCTTTCTCTCTCTCAATCTACCATTCTCTCTCTCTCTCTCCTTCCCTCCCTCCCCCTCTCTCTTTCTCTCTCTCATTCTCTCTTCCTCACACGCTCATTCCCACTGCCACTCCCTCTCCCTCTCCCTCTCCCTCAAGCTTGTTAACTGTGCCCTTCCCAACTTCCCCATTAGTCTGCTGCTTCCTGCTGCGCCTCGCTCTCCCCCCTCTCCCCCTCCCACCACAACCCCCCTCTTCCCCTCCCCCTCCACTACAATTCCCCACCCCCCTCCTTCGATCAAATCCTTTTCCTTCTTCCTCTATCCTAAAGCAATCCTCCAGCTCTTTTCTATATCCCCCATCTCTCTCTTTTTCTCTTTCTTGGGTTTGTTCAGTTCTCTGTTGTTTTCTTTTTCCGTTTTTTAAATCTATTTTCTTCCCCCCTTTCCTCCCTTTATCCGTCGTGCAAAGTCCTCCCTATCAACCACTTTCTCCTATCCTTACCCCCCCCCTCCCTCCTCCTCGCCTCCCTCCCTCTCACCCGAATAATCTTCTTATCTTATTCAATTCTTTTCTCTTTCCTTTTTACACTCCTTCTCCCCCTCCCCCGTGCAATAAAACACTGCGCCTGCTTGCTCCTTCTTCCTAGGCCACCCCTACCCCTTCCCTGCCCTTAACTCTCTCTCTTATTCTCTCTCTTCTCTCTCTCACTTTCTTTTTTCTCTCTCTCTTTTCTCTTCCTGTCTTTCTCTCTCTCCATATTCTTTCTTTCTTTTTTCTTCTCTTTCCTCTTTCTTTCTTTTTTTTCTCTCTCTTCCTCTCTCTTCTCTCTCTCTTCGCGGCGCGCCGTGCGCGTCCCTTTTTCCTAAGCCAGCCCCACCCCCTCCCTACCAAACCTAAACCAAATACAAAACAAAATCTACGGCCGCAATGGAGCAACCAACGATCTTTTAAAAAAATTATTCCTTTCTATTTCTCTTTTTGGCGTCGTGCTCGATAACGTGCCAAAAATCAGCTGATTCTGCACCTCCCGTTGTCCCGCCGTCGGCAAGGTTAGGCAAAGCAGAGCACACACTAACCCACGTGACACCCCCCCTCCCTTCCCCTCCCTCTCCTCCCTTCCATTCCCTCCCTCGCCTCTCCCATCTTCTTCCCTTCCTTTCCTTTCCTATCTTCCCTTCCCTTCCCCTCTCTTTCATTCCCTCCCCTCCTTTCCCAGCTTTTTTCCCTTTCCTCCCCCTCCTTCCATCTCCTTCTCTCCCTCTCCTCCCTTCCCTTTCCCACCCACCCCCCTCCTTGACCTTAAAAGGGGGAATGATAATATATATAATTTTTTTTTATTTTATTTCTCCTATTTTTCTAATTCTGTCTGTCTGTCTCTCTGTCTGTCTGTTTCCTCGTCCCTTTCCCTCTCCCTCTCACTCTCCCTTTCACTTGTGCTATTGAGAGTAATAAAACGAAAAAATGACAAGTAATAAAAAATAATAAATTAGAAAAAATAGCACAACTTAAAAAAAACAACGTATATGTCAAAAAACAACAACAACAACAAAAACAAAGGACAAGACAAATCAAAATGAAGTGAGTAATGAAAAGCACAACAAGATAATAACAGGCAGACAGATAGATAGATTGTTAGAGATAGATAAAGTGATAGAGAGAGATTGAGATAAATAGAGAGATATATAGAGAGAGAAGAGATAGATTAATAAACAGATAGACAAATAGATAAACATATAGATAGAGTAACAAGCAAAGGCAGACAAACAAACAAACAAAGAGAAAATAAAGATCACAATAGAAAAAAACGAGAAAAAAATAAGAGAACGAAAGAGAAATAAGGAGAAAGAGGAGAGGAGGGGGGGGGAGAGGAAGGAAGGAGGAGGAAAGAGGAGAGAAGGGGGAGGAAGAGTGAGAGAGAGGGGGAGTGAAGAGGAGAGGGAGGGGGGGAGGGAAGAGGAGGGTGAGAGGAAGGGGGGAGGGAAGAGAGAGGAGGAGAGGGAAGAGGAGAGGAGGGAAGAGAGGGAAGAGTGAGAGAAGAGGAGCGGAGAGTGAAGAGAGAAGGAGGGGAAATGGGAGAGAGGAGAGAAGAGAGAGGAAGGAGGAGAGAGTGAAGAGAAGGAGGTGGGAGAGAAGAGAGATGGAGCGGGAGAGTGAAGACAAGAGGAGAGAGAGAAGAGGAGCGGAGAGAGAAGAGAAGAGTAGAGGAGGAGGGGGGGGAGAGAGAGGAGAGGACGTACCCCCTAACATGGATGACGTAGGTATGTGTTTGCTAATTATAAACACCTGCAACCCAGCTGTGTGTCTTTTGGTAGACTGCGTTGTGTTTTCTAATGCAAGGAGAGGTTCGCTTTGTTGAACGCATGCGGAAAGAGAGGGAGGGAGAGAGAGAGGGAGGGATAGGAGAAGGAGGGAGAGAGGGAGAGGGGAAAGAGAGAGAGAAGGAGGAGGGAGAGGGGAGAAGAGAGGGAGAAGAGCAGGATGAAGGAGGAGGGAGAGGGATAGGAGAGGGAAGGGAGGGAGAGGAGGGAGAGTAGGGAGAGGAGAGGAGGAAGAGAGGGAGGAGGAGGGAGGGAGGTGAGGGAAGGAGGGAGGGGAGAGAGGGAGAAGAGAGAAGAGAGAGAGAGAGAGAGAGAGAGAGAGAGAGAGAAGAGAGAGAGAGAAGAGAGAGGAGAGAAGAGAGAGAGGAGAGAGGAGAGAAGAGAGAGAGAAGACTGTTTTGGGAACACATAATCTCAAGGAAACTTCACCATTGGTCGACTAGCATATGCAATCCACAAATCAATGCACGTATATATATAACCATATATGTATGTATATGTGTATGTGGTGTTGTGTGTGTGTGTGTGTGTGTGTGTGTGTGTGTGTGTGTGTGTGTTGTGTGTGTGTGTGTGTGTGTGTGTTGTGTGTGTGTGTGTGTGTGTTTGTGTGTGTGTGTGGGGGGTCCAATATATAATATAATATAAATATATATATATATATATATATATAATATATATATATATATATATTATATATATTATATATATATATATATATATATAATTCTTCTTTTATTTTTATTATTATCTTTTTATTATTATCATTATTTTTTGCGTGTGTATACACTATAAGTATGCATGAGTGAATGAATGAATGAATTAATGTATGTCTATACACATATATGTCCGCATAAAAAAAATATATATATACGTCCTCACGTATGTACACACGTACATACGCCCGTACACACACAAGTACGAATACATGTACGTAAAGACCAGATATCCCCAGAAAAGTCCACACCGAGCCAGTTCACAAAATTCCTCCCCCGAGAATGTGTCTTTCACAGCATCTCGCTCACGCAGCACGCACGCACGCACGCGCTCACGCACTCACGCACGCACGCACGCACGCGCCAGTTCGGACCCCGCGGTGAAGTGGCGCCGAGCGTAAATCACAGGTAACAACGCCCTATCGTTTTTATATGAAATGATTGTCTTTACATCCTGGACGCCTGACTTCGGTGTGTGTGTGGGGGGAGGGGGGGGGAGGGGGGAGGGGGCGGTTAGAGATCTTTTCGAGCTCCTTTTTTTTGTCTCCCTCTCCCCCTCCCTCCCCTTCATTTCACCCCCCCTTCTCCCTGTCTTTCTCTCTCGCTTTCTCGCCACTTCATCTTCGTTTTTCCATGTCTTTTTTATTTTCATTTTTATTATTTTATTTGTTATTATTATTATTTTTTTTTTTCTCTGTCTGTGTTTGTTGGTCTCTCTGTTCTGCCATGTTTCTCTGTCTTTCTTTACCTCTCTGTCTCTGTGTCTATCTCTCTCTCCTTCTCTCTCTCCTTCTCTCTCTCTCTCTCTCTCTCTCTCTCTCTCTCTCTTCTCTCTCTCTCTCTCTCTCTCTCTCTCCTCTCTCCCTCTCTCCCTCCCTCCCCTCCTCCCTCCCTCCCTCCCTCCCTCTCTCCCTCTCCTCTCCTCTCCCCTCCCTCTCCCTCCCTCTCTCCCCTCTCCCTCCTTCTCCCTCTCCCTCCCTCTCTCCCCTCTCCCCCCTCTCTCCCTCCTCCCTCCCCCAATCCCTCCTCTCCCCTCTCCTCCCTCTCTCCTTCTCCCTCCCTCTCCCCCTCTCCTCTCTCTCCCTCTCCCTCCCCTCTCCTCTCTCCCTCTCCTCCCCTCTCTCCCTCTCCCTACTCTCTCCCTCTCCCATCTCTCCCCTCCCTCCCACTCTCCCTCTCCTCCCTCTCTCCCTCTCCCTTAGTCCATCTCTCCCCTCTCTCCGGTCCTCTCTCCCGTCCCTCTCTCTCTCCTCTCCCTCCCTACCTCATCATCTCCCTCTCTCTCCCTCTCTCCCTCTCCCTCCCTCTCTCTCTCTCTCTCCCTCTCTCCCCTCTCCCTCTCTCTCTCCCTCTCTCTCTCCTCTCCCTCTCCTCTCTCTCTCCCTCTCCCTCGCCCTCCCCCTCCCCCTCTTTCCCCTCTCTTCCCTTCTCTCCCTTCTCTTTCCCCCCTTGTTCACATCCCCTTCATTTTTCCCTCCCCCCTCCCCCCTGCCAATCCCCTCATCCTTGTCAACCTCCCTCCCTTCATCTTTCCCACACCCCCCTCCCCCTCCGCTGCCCCCTACCCCCCCCTTGTCAAGTGGCAATTACATCACGTGACCATCGGGAGCAGTGACACAGGAGGGGGGGGGGGAGAGGGGGTGTAGGGGTTGTAATATGTATGTGTGAAATATGTACTAAATTTCCCAGTATTGAGGTCACTGCTCTTTTTTTTCTCTTTCGTTTTTGATGGTGGCGGCACACAGCACACGTACACACGCACACACACACACACACACACCACACACACACAACACACACACACACACACACACACACACACACACACACACACACACACACACACGCATACACACACACACACACACACCACACACACACACACACACACACACACACACCAACACACACGACACACACACAAAAAAAAATCAAATTCATCAAACTCGAATAGTTTCTGGATGAACTGTCCAAAGATTTTTTAACCCCCCCCCAAAAAAAAAAAAAAAAAAAACATACTCTAGGGAATAAGCTTTACAATAAGCCTATTCTAAGGTTAATTTGGCAGAGTACCCACAGGAGGGGAAGGGGGAGGGGGAGGGAAGGGGGAGTGTCAGCACTACCAATGCCAATACCCAAGGCAGTAAAACCTTGCCCAATGTTTCCAATCAGATTGCACCTTGGCACACATGACCTCAGAGTTTCGTGGCACTGCCCCCCCGTCTCCCTGCCCCCCTCCCCCCTTCTGATTGAGGTTAGGTCGCATGACGAAGGTGGTACGACTTTTTATTTTATTAGCTTTTTTTTGAACTTTATACACATACACACACATACATATTCACATGCGCGCACACACACACACACACACACACACACACACACACACACACACACACATAATACATATATATATATACATACATACATACCCATACACAACCACACACAAGCATATATATATATGTATATGTATATGTATATGTATGTATGTGTATATATATATATATATATTATATATATATATATATATATATATATATATATATATATATATATATATATATATATATATATAAATATATTATATATATATATATATATATATATATGTATATATATTTTTTGTGTGCGCGCGCGTGTGTGTACACACACACACACACACACACCACCACAGACACACACACACACACACACACACACACACACACACACACACACACACACACACACACACACACACACACATATATATATATATATATATATATATATATATATATATAATATAATGAAATAAAAAATGTGCATGCAATCAATAAATAAGCAACAAAGACATCACAATATATAAAATGAAAAAAAAAACAGAATCAAAATATGACAGATTAATGGGCAAAAATAATCAATATCTTTATGGTGAAATGCCAAGATCTTAACGGGCGATTTTGGCGCCAAATTTCCAACTTTCATATGGGGGGGGGGGGTGGAGGGCAGGGGGAGCGGGGTAGGGGGGCAAGGAGGGAACAGGAGAGGGGAGGGAGCGGGAAAGGGGCAGAGGAGGGGGAGGGAGAGTGATAAAGGGGATGGAGGGAGCGGGGAGGGGGTGAGGGATCGAAGGAGGGAGGAGAGTGATAGAAGGAGAGGGAGGGAGCGGAAGGGGGGGGGATAAAGGGAGGGAGGATGGAGAGAGAGGGAGGTAGGGGGAGGACTGAGGGAGGAAGCGGGAGAGGTAGGGAGGAGGTAGAGGGTAGGGGGGATGGAGGGAGAGATATAGAATAAAAGAGAGAAGGGGAAGATGATGAGGGAGAAGTAGAGAAAGAAAGAGAGGGAGAGGGAGAGCAAAGATGAGAGAGGGCGAGGAAGGGAGGAGAGTAAAGAAAAGGACGAAGGCAAAAGAGGAAAATCGGGGGAAGGAGAGTAGGGAAGAAGGAAAATGGAGAGGGAGAAGGAGAATAAGAGAGAAGAGAGGGAGAGGGAGAGATAAAGAGGAGAAGGAGAGGACGAGGGAAAGAGAAGGGAAACAGAGGGAGAGAGGAGAGGGAAGGAGAGAGAGAGGGAGAGGGAGAAAGAGAGGATGAATGGAAGAGGAATAGAGGGAAAGAGAGGGTGAATGGAAGAGGGAAGAGAGAAGAGGGAGAGGGAAAGGGAGAAAGAAGGGTAAGAAGAAGGAGAGGAGAAGGGGAGGGAGAAGGGAGGAGGGAGCGCTGCTAATGACGATCACATCCAGCTCGGCTCCAGGCAACGGAGGCCTCGGCGGCACACGCTTCATCACGGGAAAATCCGATCTCTTGCCTCCGTCGCTGCGTCTGTCTGTCTGTCTGTCTGTCGTCTCTGTTAATTTTTTCTTTTCTTGCGTTATCTGTCTGCCTCTCTCTATTTCTCTCTACTTTCTCTTTCTCTATTTTATTTCTTTCTCTGTTGTTCACTATCACTCTTACTCTTACTCTTCTCTCTCTCTCTCTCTCTCTCTCTCTCTCTCTCTCTCTCTCTCTCTCTCTCTCTCTCTCTCTCTCTCTCTCCTCCTCTCTCTCCTCTCCTATCTCTTTCCTTCCCTCCTTCCCTCCCTTTTTCATTCCCTCCCTGTCTCTTTTCCTCTCCCTCTCTCGCACATAGCTTCGTTATAATCGAAAGAGAGAGAGGTTCGAAGGAAACTAGAGAGCGAGAACAGGTGATTGTTAGTGAATGAGAGTGAGAGTGAGAAAGGAGGAAAGATAGATAGATAGATTAGATAGATGACATTAGATAGAGAGAGATAGAGAGGGAGAGACAGAGAGAGAGAGAGAGAGAGAGAGAGAGAGAAGAGATGAGACGAGAGAGAACGAGAGAGAGAGAGAGAGAGAGAGAGAGAGAGAGAGAGAGAGAGAGAGGAGAGAGAGAGAGCAGAGAGAGAAGAAGAGAAAGAGAAAGAGAGAGAGAGAGAGAGAGTGAGGATGATAGCGAGAAAGAGAGACGAGCAAAAGAAAAATCAAAGAAAGAAAGAAAGAAAAAAAAAACACGAAACCAAGAGAACCCAAGAACACGGTACATATTCTTCTTCCTACCAAAGAGGACGCGAGTGGACGAAAGAGAACAGGAATAAATAACGGGCGCCTGTCAATGAAGAATTTCTTGTACAACATCTTGTCTACATACAGATTGCCTCGTGCGGGGAGGGGAAGGGGAGGAAGGGAGGGGGAGGGGGAGGGGAAGGGGAGAGGAGGGGAGGAAAGGAAGGGGAGGGGAAGGGAAGAGGAAGGGGGAGGGGAAGGAGGGAAGGGAAGGGAAGGGAGAGGGAGGGAGGGAGGGGGAAGGGGAGGGGGAAGGGGAAGGGGTAAGGGGAAAGGGGAAGGGGGGGGGGGCTTCAGCACAAGGCGGGAACTCACGCGGTAAGACTTCTTAATCCGAAGCTTACCACTTTGATCACTTGAAAGTAAAGAGAGAGGAGGAGGAGGAGGAAGGAAAGAAGGAGGAGGGAGGGAAGAGACGGGGAGAGAGGGAGATAAGAAAAAGGAGGGACGGAGAGGAGGAGAATAAGAAAAGGAGGGGCGGAGGAGGAGGAGAGAAGGATAGAAAACGAGGGAAGGAGACGGGGAGGAGGAGGGGAGGATAAGAAAGGAGGGAACGGAGGAGGAGCGAGGATTAAGTATAAGAAAAGCGCAGGGGAAAGGAGACGGTGGGAGAGGAGGGGAGGTGTTAGTGTGGTAGAGGTGGTGAGGGGTGAGGTGATGGGGATGTGGGGAGTGAGGGCGGTACGGAGGAGGAGGAGAATTAAGAAAAGGAGGGGACGGAAGGAGGAGGAGGGAGTAAGGATAAGAAAAACGAGGGGAAGTAGACGGGGGTATGAGGAGGGGGAGGATAAGAAAAGGAGGGGACGGAGGAGCGAAGGAGCGAAATAAAAGATAGGGGAAGGAGGGGAGGAGGAGGAGAAGGAGGGGGAGAGGCAGGAGGGTGAGGAGGGAGGATTAATAGACGGGGAGGAGGAAGAAGGGGGTGGCGGCGGGGGGAAGGGGAGAAAGGAAAAAAAATAGAAAATGGAGAGGAAGAAAAAAAAGAAGAAAAAATAAAGACACGAATAAAAAAAAAAAATCGAAAAAAAGATTTAAAAATACAAATACGAGTATGAATCACACCACACACACAAAAGAAAATAATAATAACAAATAAATAAACAAATATTGATTCTGCGTTCGAAACTCAGCCCATAGCAACGATAACAAAACAAATACATTACGGACTGTCTCTAATGATGACATGAATCTGCAACATTGGCAAATGACAAATAAATAACAACTGTGATCTTCCTCATGTGATGTGATGCAATGTGATGTTGTATTGAAAGAGTGTAATGCATAATGTACTGTACTATATTCATGATAAGCGAATTGTGATTGAATTTAGCCCGTGGCATACACGTCAAATATGACAAGCACATCTCAAAGACATATCATCATCACTTCAGGTCTACTTCTCTACTTATTTCTACCCCCCCCCTCTCCCTCTTTGCGCCCCCCGTTCGGTTGATTACCTTTTCTTCCTTTGTTTTCTCTCTTCTTCGTCGCTTCTTCTTCCCTTTCGTTCTTTTCTCTTGTCTTATCTATCCTTTCCTCCCTTTCTCTTGTTCTCTCTGTTCTCTATGTTTCCCTTATCAGCTTATACCGTTCTTCTCTCTTGTGCTCTCTCTATCTCTATCTCTCTCATTCCCTTTCGCCTTTCTTTCTCATTCCCTTCCTCTCCTATCCTCCGTCTTCATTCATCTCGTTTTCTCTCCTTTTCTCTCCATTCATCCCCCCATCGCTCTTTCTCCCCTCCTATTCTCTCTCTCTCTCTCTCCCTTCTCTCTCTCTCTCTCTCTCCTCTCTCTTGTCTCTCTCTCTCTCTCTCTCTCTCTGCTCTCTCTCTCTCTCTCTCTCTCTCTCTCCCTCTCTCCTCTCTTTTCTCTATTTTTCTCCCTCCCTTCCTCCTCCCTCCCTCCCTCCTCTCCTTCCTCTCATACTTCACCCCTTAATCGGCACCGAAAGCCCGACTAATGAAAAAGGGAAAAAAGGCAAGAGCTCCGTCTCTTAAGCTCTTTGCCCAATCAATGCTGGAGGGAACTGGCTAGTCACAGCAGGGAGGGGGGAGGTAGGCGATGGGAGGGTAGGGCATGGGGAGGTGGGAGAGGGGGGAGCGGGAGGAGGGTTAGGTGGGAGGTGGGGAGGAGGAGGGGAGGGGGGAAGAGGGGGAATGGGAGGTGGGAGGGGGGAGGGGGGAGGGGGGTAGGGGGGAAGGACGGAGGGTGGGAGATGGGTGTTGTAGGTGGGGTGGAGAGTAGGTGTAGGAGTTGGGGGTAAGGAGGGTGTGGTGGGATGAGGACAAGGAGGGGGTGGGGGTGGGAGGAAAGAGGGGGTGTAGTGAGGGAAGTGGGGAGGAGGGAGTGGAATGGGATGGGGAGGGAGGAGGGAGGGGAAGGGTGTTTGGGGGTGGAAGTAGGGGTGGTGGTGAGGTTGTTGGGAGTTTAGGGAGGGGTGGGTTGGAGGGGGCTGGCGAGTGGTTAGTGGGGGGGTGATGGAAGTGGGTTAAGGACATTGATTTCTTCTAATCTCAATTTTTGGTGTCTGTAATGGTTTGGCTTCATGTCTGTCATTCGTCTTTCTTACAGTACAGGTCAGTCAGTCAGTCTACTCTTCCTCTCTCTCTCTCTCTCTCTCTCTCTCTCTCTCTCTCTCTCCTCTCTCTCTCTCTCTCTCTCTCTCTCTCTCTCTCTCTTCCTCTCTCCCCATCTCTCTCTCTCTCTTTTCCTCTCTCTTCCATCTCTCTCTCTCTTTCAATCTCTCTCTCTCCATCTCTCTCTCTCTTCCATCTCTCTCTCTCTCTCCCCTTCTACCTCCCTTCTCTCATTCACGTTTTATCATCTCCCTCTCTATTTTCATCTTTGCATATATACATACACCACCGCAGATTCACTTTCCGTCACTGACCAACGTAAATAATGGCAGCTTTACCGTCCCTGAGAGAGCAGAAGGGGAAAGGGAAGAGAAGGGAGGGAGGGAGAGGAGAGGGAGAGGGGAGGGAGAGGAGAGGGGGAGGGAAGTGGGGATGGAAGGGAATGAGGGAGAATGAGAGAGAGGGAGAATGAGAGAGAGAAGAGATGAAGAGAGAGAATGAGAGATCGAGAGAGAGAGAAATGAGAGAGAAGAGAGAGAGAGAGAAGAGAGAGTATAAATTGTTTACAAAATGCGAATGCGGAAAAAAAAATTCCTAAAATAACGCAGAAACTGTCACCAGATGGCAGGTGCAGCGGTCACTGTCCTCGCCATGTAGCCCAAAATTCTCTTTTTATTTAAAAAGAAAAATTTCTTTCAGATTCTTCTACATTCTCTTGTGCATTTTTCAAGGAAACATTTAAGACAAATATTCAAAAACCACACAAAATTCAAAACTTTTATAACCGCATATTCTCTATAAATCAAATATTCATGTCCCCCAAAAGATGAGTAAAGAAATGAATAAAAAGAGAGATAACAGAAGATATCTGGATAAATATAAATATCCAAGTGGCCCCGAAATTAATTCAACAAGCAAGGAAATGCGTAAATTACCCTAAATGTACGTAAATGTCATTGCTCAATTACCAGGCCCCGATAACACAAGGGCAAGAAATAATTAGATAGGAGAGAGGGAGGAAGAAAGGAGGAAGGGAGGGAGGAGGGGAGAAAGGAGAGAGGATGGGAGGAATGAGGAGGAGGGAGGGGGAGGGAGGGAGAGGAGGGAGGAGGAGGGAGAAGGAGGAGAGAGGAGGGAGGGAGAAAGGAGAGGGGGAGGAGGAGAAATGAGGAGGGAGAGGAGGAGGGAGGGGAGAGATGAGGAGGGAGGGAGGAGGGAGAAGAGGAGGGAGAGGAGGAAGAGGAGGGGAGAAAGAGGGGAGGAGGAGGAAGGGGGGAGAAGAGGGGAAGGAGGAAGAGAGAGAGAGAGAGAAGAGAGCAGAGAGAGAGAGAGACGGAGAGAGAGAGGAGAGAAGAGAGAGAGAGAATGAGAGAGAAGAGN
>NW_020868930.1:40000-42500 GCF_003789085.1 Penaeus vannamei
TCAATGTTTGAAACAGATAAATGTGCTGGACATCAAAGGTCATATAGTACTATAGTAAAGAATTGTCAGAAAGGGTAAATAAGAGTTAAAGATTAGGATAAAATGTGTTAGATGTTGAAGACTTGAGTGCATTATAGTTTAGTATGGTAATGAAAATGGAAACGAGGAGAGTAAGTAAACTAAAGGAAAACAGAGATGCCTGTTGGAGAAGTAGGAAAAGAATCTTGGAAGAGGGGGAGGTCTTAAATGTCAAAGATTAGAGAGTGTTATAGGAAAGTATGGTAATGAAAAGGGGAAAAAGGGAAGTAATGAAGTAGACCAGGGATTAGTAAAATGGGAAAGATTAAGGGGGTAGAGCGACTAAGTGAATTGCATTGTATCTGTAACTGATGAAGGAATACAGACATTGTTCAAGGAAACCAGAGGTGGCTGTTAGAGAAGTAGGAGAAGAAGAATCTGGGGAATGAGAAAGAGGGACTGGGGAAGGTGGTGAAATATGAGGAAGAATGTCTGGAGGGGAAGGGGTCTGGAGTAGGACACTGTTGTGATAGAAGGGATTTGTGTGAGTATTCAATTGGGAACGGGAGAGAGGGTGGGGTATGTCGAGAGGATGTAGGAGGAAGGGGGGTGGAGGGAACTTGAGGAGTGGGAAGATAAATATGTGCAAATACTTTAAATGTAGGAGTAGGAAGAGTGGTATAGGGGGTTGGATTAGGGAGCGGAGTGTTCCTTTGGGTCATCTTTAGGTAGTTTTGGATGTTTTCAAGGGTTTCTGGAGGGGAGTTGGGTGAAGATGACTGAGAAACAAAGGTTCTCTTATGAGGAGGAGAAGAAGAGATAGATATCTGAGGAGCAGAAGAAGAGGAAGATGTAGGTGAGGATGTAGTAGGACAGGGTGGAGTGAAATGTTTAGTTTGCCTGGTGCAACAAACAAAGTGAGGAGAAAGGGTAGGTATCGGGGAAGTGGTAGAGAGTGGAGTATCTGGATTTAGACTGGAAAGCAAATTTGACTCGGGGATAAGGTGATTAAACGTATGATGGTTTAGGGTATAGAGAAGATAAAGTGTGCTTCTTGTCTGGCCTCACGTAGAGTGAGGCCTAATTTGAATCTAAGTACTGCTACCTCACATTCAAGCTTATAGTCAGGGCAGCTCCTATAAAATACTTTAGGGAGTCTCCAAAATTGGCACATGTACGTGACTGAACAGGACAATTTGAAGAAGTCAGGACCAGGTTGGGCATATAGAGGCTGTGGAGTGATAGTGTTTGGCTGGGTGGCCCAAAACACCAACATTTCTGACATTAACAAGGAAGGGGTCGATATGGTTGGACATGGTAGGACAATCCACCAATATAAACTTCATTGGGTTGGTCATGTCTACAGAAGCTAATCTTGGCAATATTGACATGGGATTTACGCTGGCCTCTGGGAGGAACAGCGTAGCACTGTACTGCCACTGCATCATAATAAGCAAGGCAGGTAAGTAGGTCATTTTCACAGTCTGACCAGTCCTTGTTGTAGATAGGACAAGCATTTGGGAGGATAGAAACAGTTCCAGTACAAGTACTTGGGATTCAGATGTAACTGTGACAAGGCATGAATGATTGGAGCAAATGAAAAAGGTAACCTTGCATAATTGTTTTTGGAGGCACTGTTGAAAGAGAAGGGTATTCTTAGAATAGTGGGGGAATAAGGATGAAGAGTAGTGATACGGGATGAGGGGTTAGACATTAAAGAGGACTGTGCAGTAGGAGATGGAGAGAATGTTGAGAGAAAGGAAGGGGTGCTTTCTGGAGGTTGAGAAATAACCCAGGTTGGAGTTTTGGAATAGTTAGAGTTGTAAGTAAGCATCGAGGAGGGGGTATCAGTGGTCGTGGTTAAAGGAGGGGTAGGGGTCGGAAAACCATCAAAATCAAATTTGGACAGGCTAGTTGATGAAGGGGCAAACCTTAATATTACACACCCTTAACCCATAAATGCCGGTATATTTTGAAGCCGAAAATAAAAGTTTCCGGGCGACTACTAAATTGCCGTGCAGGGCTGTGGCCCGCTGCTGAGTCAGAGCGCGAGCTCTGATACAGCGTCACACTGGTGGGAAGACCGGCAATTTTTTTTTCCGGGTGTCTCATATGTTAACCGCCGTTAGTGGGTTAACATTAAGGGTAACAAATCTTCATTAGTGGCCATGGTGAGCCTGAATAAAATGGGGAAAAGAAATGGCCTACCCCTCAGGGTCCCCATAAAGAGTAAGGGCTAGGCAATTAACCAAGGGAATACTATGCCCATGGCTCCTGGAGGCCATTCACGACTGATACAAAGCCAGCCACTCATCCTTTCAGCACGGCTCTCACACCTTAAAAATGGGATAGAAGGGGATGAAGAAGATATGGAGGAGGAAAGGGGGGAGAAGAAAACACCATGCAAAATTAGTTGAGGTGAGGGCTGAAGTCCAAGGTAGGGGTGATCCCCTACCTTGGGCCTCAGTCTTAAGCCCTCCTA
>NW_020868930.1:50000-60000 GCF_003789085.1 Penaeus vannamei
TCCAACTCCTTGATGGCCCCGCGCACATTGGCGGACAGACCAGATACGACGATGGGCGATTCCCTGTCCTTGGGAACGTTAACCCGGACGCCGTACTTTTCCCTGATGTACCTGATGCGCGCACCGCCCTTGCCGATGGCCTTGTCGTAGTGCGCTGGCGCGATGTCAGGGGAAGCGCTTTCAGAGCTGCGGACCTGTCCTTCGATGTCCGCGAGCTTTTTTAGCATCAGCGCACGGTCCTTTTCCTTGCCGATTAAGGCACAAGATTCTGAAGGATAGTCCTCCCTCAACGGCATCTTCAGCCAAATCCCGGGGGCCTGCTTGGTCTTCCGGAGTGGCTGCAGGTCCACAGGTATTTGCAAAGGCATGCGCAGGGGCCTGTTGCCGCAAATGCAGGCTTCCATGTGCTGAATAAAGACCTGAGCGGCCTCTTGTTTGCCCTGACGAGCTTCACGCCGAAATTCTCCGCGGCCTTGCCAGCCTGCTGGAGGAATCGCCGGCAGTCCTCCTAAGCTACATACATGGGCAGGCTAACGCCAGCGTTAGCCTGCTTGAGGAGGGTCTGGCAGGATGGTTCTTTCACAACCGGCTTCGGTCGGTAAGACATGGGTTGTTCGATAGTGAACCCGAAGAGCTCGGCAATCGCGGCAGCAAAGTTTGCGTCATAAGTAGTGTTTAGGTTCAAAGAGGCGGTAACGGGTGCCTCTTGTTGCACTGTAGTTGATGGGAGTCTGTCATTTCCATTTACCTTGGGACCCTCCACCTTAAATGACTAAGGAGGATTTGTTGCTTTTTTTGTTTCTTTTTTTCCCTCTTTCCCTTATGCATTTCTTCTGTCACCTTTTCCAATTCTGATGGGGAAGGAAGGTCATTCGACCCTTCTATTGCTGGCTGTGATGGGGAAGAAGGAAGGTCAAATGACTCTTCTAGTGCTGGCTGGGATGGGGAAGAAGGAAGGTCAAATGACCCTTCTATTGGTGGCTGTGATGGGGAAGAAGGAAGGTCAAATGACCCTTCTATTGGTGGCTGTGATGGGGAAGAAGGAAGGTCAAATGACCCTTCTAGCTGTGATGGGGAAGAAGGAGGTCAAATGACCCTTCTATTGGTGGCTGTGATGGGGAAGGAAGGTCAAATGACCCTTCTATGGTGCTGTGATGGGAAGAAGGAAGGTCAAATGACCCTTCTATTGGTGGCTGTGATGGGGAAGAAGGAAGGTCAAATGACCCTTCTATTGCTGTGATGGGGAGAAGGAAGTCAAATGACCCTTCTATTGGTGGCTGTGATGGAAGTCAAATGGTGGCGAAGGTCAAATGACCCTTCTATTGCTGCTGTGATGGGGAAGAAGGAAGGTCAAACGACCCTTCTATTGCGATGTCAAATGACCCTTCTATTGTGGCTGTGATGGGGAAGAAGGAAGGTCAAATGACCCTTCTATTGGTGGCTATGATGGGGAAGAAGAAGGTCAAATGACCCTTCTATTGTGGCTGTGATGGGAAGAAAAAAAGGTCAAATGACCCTTCTATTGGTGGCTGTGATGGGGAAGAAGGAAGGTCAAATGACCCTTCTATTGGTGGCTGTGATGGGGAAGAAGGAAAGGTCAAATGACCCTTCTATTGGTGGCTGTGATGGGAAAGAAGGAAGGTCAAATGACCTTTCTATTGGTGGCTGTGATGGGGAAGAAGGAAGGTCAAATGACCCTTCTATTGGTGGCTGTGATGGGGAAGAAGGAAGGTCAAATGACCCTTCTATTGGTGGCTGTGATGGAAGAAGGAAGGTCAAATGACCCTTCTATTGGTGGCTGTGATGGTCAAATGACCCTTCTATTGGTGGCTGTGATGGGGAAGAAGGAAGGTCATATGACCCTTCTATTGGTAGCAGTGATGGGGAAGAAGGAAGGTCAAATGACCCTTCTATTGGTGGCTGTGATGGGGAAGAAGGAAGGTCAAATGACCCTTCTATTGGTGGCTGTGATGGGGAAGAAGGAAGGTCAAATGACCCTTCTATTGTGGCTGTGATGGAAGAAGGAAGGTCAAATGACCCTTCTATTGGGCTGTGATGGGAAGAAGGAAGGTCAAATGACCCTTCTATTGGTGGCTGTGATGGGAAGAAGGGAAGGTCAAATGACCCTTCTATTGGTGGCTGTGATGGGAAGAAGAGGTCAAATGACCCTTCTATTGTGGCTGTGATGGGGAAGAAGGAAGGTCAAATGACCCTTCTATTGGTGGCTGTGATGGGAAGAAGAAGGTCAAATGACCCTTCTATTGGTTGTGATGGGAAGAAGAAGTCAAATGACCGTTCTATTGGTGGCGTGATGGGTCAAATGACCCTTCTATTGGTGGCTGTGATGGGGAAGAAGAAGGTCAAATGACCCTTCTATTGGCTGTGTGGGGAAGAAGGAAGTCAAATGACCCTTCTATTGGTGGCTGTGATGGGGAAGAAGGAAGTCAATGACCTTTCTATTGCAGGCTGTGATGGGAAGAAGGAAGGTCAAATGACCCTTCTATTGGTGGCTGTGATGGGGAAGAAGGAAGGTCAAATGACCCTTCTATTGCAGGCTGTGATGGGGAAGAAGGAAGGTCAAATGACCCTTCTATTGGTGGCTGTGATGGGGAAGAAGGAAAGTCAAATGACCCTTCTATTGGCTGTGATGGGGAAGAAGGAAGGTCAAATGACCCTCTATTGGTGGCTGTGATGGGGAAGAAGGAAGGTCAAATGACCCTTCTATTGCACGCTGTGATGAATTGATTGGCTTGAGGAAGATGGAAGGTCAAATGACCCTTCTATTGCAGGCTGTGATGGGAAGAAGGAAGGTCAAATGACCCTTCTATTGGTGGCTGTGATGGGAAGAAGGAAGGGTCAAATGACCCTTCTATTGGTGGCTGTGATGGGGAAGAAGGAAGGTCAAATGACCCTTCTATTGGCTGTGATGGGGAAGAAGGAAGGTCAAATGACCCTTCGTGGCTGTGTGGGGAAGAAGAAAATGACCCTTCTATTGGTGGCTGTGATGGGAAGAAGGAGGTCAAATGACCCTTCTATTGGTGGCTGTGATGGGAAGAAGGAAGGTCAAATGACCCTTCTATTGGGCTGTGATGGGGAAGAAGGAAGGTCAAATGACCCTTCTATTGGTGGCTGTGATGGGGAAGAAGGAAGGTCAAATGACCCTTCTATTGGTGGCTATGATGGGGAAGAAGGAAGGTCAAATGACCCTTCTATTGGTGGCTGTGATGGGGAAGAAAAAAGGTCAAATGACCCTTCTATTGTGGTGTGATGGGAAGAAGGAAGGTCAAATGACCTTCTATTGGTGCTGTGATGGGAAGAAGGAAGGTCAAATGACCCTTTCTATTGGTGGCTGTGATGGAAGAAGGAAGGTCAAATGACCCTTCTAGTGCTGTGATGGAAAGGAAGGTCAAATGACCCTTCTATTCTGTGATGTTGGTGGCTGTGATGTCAAATTGACCCTTTCTATGATGGAAGAAGGAAGGTCAAATGACCCTTCTATTGTGCTGTGATGGGGAAGAAGGAAGGTCAAATGACCCTTCTATTGGTGGCTGTGATGGGGAAGAAGGAAGGTCAAATGACCCTTCTATTGGTGGCTGTGATGGGGAAGAAGGAAGGTCAAATGACCCTTCTATTGGTGGCTTGTGAGGGAAGAAGGAAGGTCAAATGACCCTTCTATTGTGGCTGTGATGTGGAAGAAGGAAGGTCAAATGACCTTTCTATTGGTAGCTATGATGGGGAAGAAGGAAGGTCAAATGACCCTTCTATTGGTGGCTGTGATGGGGAAGAAGGAAGGTCAAATGACCCTTCTATTGGTGGCTGTGATGGGAAGAAGAATGTCAAATGACCCTTCTATTTGGTGGCTGTGATGGGAAGAAGGAAGGTCAAATGACCCTTCTATTGGTGGCTATGATGGGAAGAAGAAGTCAAATGACCCTTCTATTGGTGGCTGTGATGGGGAAGAAGGAAGGTCAAATGACCCTTCTAGTGCAGGCTGTGATGGGGAAGAAGGAAGGTCTAATGACCCTTCTATTGCAAGCTGTGATGGGGAAGAAGGAAGGTCAAATGACCCTTCTATTGGTGGCTGTGATGGGGAAGAAGGAAGGTCAAATGACCCTTCTATGGTGGCTGTGATGGGAAGAAGGAAGGTCAAATCCCTTCTATTGGTGGCTGTGATGGGGAAGAAGGAAGGTCAAATGACCTTCTATTGGTGGCTGTGATGGGGAAGAAGGAAGTCAAATGACCTTCTATTGGTGCTGTGATGGGGAAGAAGGAAGGTCAAATGACCCTTCTATTGCGGGCTGTGATGGGGAAGAAGGAAGGTCAAATGACCCTTCTATTGGTGCTGTGATGCGGAAGAAAGAAGGTCAAATGACCTTTCTATTGGTAGCTGTGATGGGGAAGAAGGAAGGTCAAATGACCCTTCTATTGGTGGCTGTGATGGGGAAGAAGGAAGGTCAAATGACCCTTCTATTGGTGGCTGTGATGGGGAAGAAGGAAGGTCAAATGACCCTTCTATTGGTGGCTGTGATGGGGAAGAAGGAAGGTCAAATGACCCTTCTATTGGTGGCTGTGATGGGGAAGAAGGAAGGTCAAATGACCCTTCTATTGGTGGCTGTGATGTGGAAGAAGGAGGCGACTGCGACGACGGCTGTCAATGCCTTCGGCGTTTATTGCTCCTTGATGCTCTCAGCGAGCGCCCGGAGGTTCTGCAGTGCCTCCGCATTGCACCGCGCTGCCGCCGAAGGTCGACGAGTCGCGGGGTGGACCACGGCCGCTTCTCCCTTAGCGGGCACTCCATGGAGGGCACGCGGCGCAGGATCAAGCGGGGGATGCGCCGGACAAGGTCTCTTATTTCCGCGAACCTGCTTGGCCACGGCGGCTTCTTCTTTGCCGTATAAGACGTAGTATTGTATGAAAAAAAGAGTAATAAATGCCCGCGCATATTAGGGCGATTGATATTTTATTTTCGCCATTGCTCCTAACAAGGCGCCCTGGATCCCAAGTGCAGCAAGGTAAGGAATTATAAATGGATTGCATGTGCGAGGCGTGGCGTGTATGTGCGAATGCGTGTATGTGTGTATGTGCGTTGTGCGTTATGCGCGTGTTTGTGTGTATGTTTGTGTGCGTGTGGGTATGCGTTCCTGTGTGGTATGTGTGTGCATGGTTTGCGTCGGGTTCAGCTTGAGTGTGATGGGGCACTTGGCTCCGCCCCTCGCAGTCATATACTTGTAGAAAGTATTAATGTCTATCATATCAGCATAAAGTTCGAGATACCAAATTGATTCAACGTGCCCATCGTCAGTCAACCTAATTTATTATATCATTTCCGAAACTGGTTGTGAAAAATGAATGATGGAAAAATGAAAAGCAGTGCCATTGTGCAGCCGGCTGCATTAATATAATGATGGTGGGGTATACAGGATGCAGGTGTGCCGAAAACTTATACTATTGACATATTTTTTAGTGATAATTTTTTTATTGACAGTCTTTAGATATGGGCAGATTGGGCACTTTCCGGCGAGCAACCGGTTCACGCTTGCTCACTCACCCATCGAAGGCTGAGTCAAGCTTCCTTTACCCAAGGCTAAGGGGATATTTCCCTTAGCCTTGACTATACGCCTTTATTTGTCGTTTTAGCGGCGGTGTCCAGCACCTTGTCGGTGTTACCACTTCAAACCCATTGCTTTTCGATATCCGTCTTTCACATATTTATTTCGTTACTTTTGGTAATGAAATAATTGTAAACATTTGGAAATATAATGGCGTATGAACTAATGTCATATGTTCTTTTCCAAAAAACATTATCAAAGTTTACTATCATTCTAAATAGCGGATCAGGTGATGTAAGACGAAGTGAGCAGGAGGAGAGTAGAGTCTTGCTTTAGATTTAATGCCGAAGCCATATTGTTAATATTTACATTCCTTGCATATATGGAAAATAAAAGGATATTTTCCGTCTGGAACATNCCTTCATTTGACGCTATTGGCTGGCTGTGATGGGTAAGAAGGAAGGTCTAAATGACCCTTCTATTGCTGGCTGCGAATGGGAACGAAAGGAAGATGCAAAATGAGCGCCTCTCATTTGACCTTCTATTGCTGGCTATGATGGGGAGAAGGAAGGTCAAATGACCCCTTCTATTTCTGCTGTGATGGGAAGAAGGAACGGCAAATGACCCCTTCATTTGACGGCTTCTATTGCTGGCTGTGATGGGGAAGAAGGAAGGTCCAAATGAACCCTTGCATTCTGACCTTCTATTGCTGGCTGCGATGGGAAAGAAGGAAGGTCAAATGACTGCCTTCTATTGCAGGCTGCGGATGGGAAGAAGGAAGGTCAGAATGACGCCTTCTATTTGAGCCTTCTATATGCTGGCTGTGATGCGGAAGAAGGAAGGGTTAAAATGACGCCTTCATTTGGGACCTCTATTGCTGGGTTGTAATGGGGGGGAAGAAAGGAAGGTCAAATGACCTTCTATGCTGGCTGTGGATGGAGAAAAAGGAAGGTCAAATGACCCTTCTATTTCTGGCTGTGATGGGGAAGAAGGAAGGTCAAATGACGCCTTCATTGACATTCTATTCCATTCTGTGATGTGGAAGAAGAAGGTCAAATGACCGCTTCATTTGACATTCTATTTGCTGGCTGTGATGGGGGAAAAAAAAAAAAAAAGGAAAAAGGGGAAGGTCAAAATGACGGCCTTCAATTTGACCTTCTATTGGCCTGACTTGATGGGAAGAAGGAAGGTCAAATGAGCCGCTTCTATTGCAAGGGCGTGTGATGGGGAAGAAGGAAGGTCAAATGACCCTTCTATTCTATGCAAGGCTGCGATGGGGAAGAAGGAAGGTCAAATGACCCTTCATTTGACCTTGCATTGCTGTATGATGGGAAGAAGGAAGGTCAAATGACCCTTCTATTGCAGGCTTGCGATGGGGAAAGAAGGAAGGTCAATGACCCTTCATTTGAACTTCTATTGCTGGCTGTGATGGGGAAGAAGGAGGTCAAGGATGACCCTTCTATTTGCTGGCTGTGATGGGGAAGAAGGGAAGGTCAAATGACCCTTCTATTCGCAGGCTTGCGAATAAGAAGGAAGGTCAAATGACCCTTCATTTGACTTCTATTGCTGGCTGTGATGGGGAAGAAGAAGGTCAAATGACCCTTTATTGCTGCTTGTGATGGGGAATCAAATGACCCTTCTATTGCTGGCTGTGGATGGGGAAGAAGGAAGGTCAAATGACCCTTCATTTCGACCTCTCTATTTGCTGGCTTCGATGGGGAAGAAGGAAGGTCAAATGACCCTTCTATTGTAGGCTGCGATGGGGAAGAAGGAAGGTCAAAATGACCCAATTCATTTGACCTCTATGCTGGCTGTGATGGGTAAAGAAGGAGGTCAAATGACCCTGTATTGATGGCCTGTGATGGGAAGAGGGAAGGTCAAATGACCCTTCATTTGACCTTCTATTGCTTTCTGTGATGGGGAAGAAGGAAGGTCAAATGACCCTTCTATTGCAGGCTGCGATGGGGAAGAAGAAAGGTTAAATGACCCTTCATTTGACCTTCTATTGCTGGCTCTGATGGGGAAAGAAGGGGTCAAATGACCCTTCTATTGCTGGCTGTGATGGGGAAGAAGGGGTCAAATGACCCTTCTTCTATTGCTGGCTCTGATGGGGAAGAAGAAAGGTCAAATGACCCTTCTATTGCAGGCTGCGATGGGGAAGAAGGAAGGTCAAATGACCCTTCATTGTGACCTTCTATTGCTGGCTGTGATGGGGAAGAAGGAAGGTCAAATGACCTTTCTATTGCTGGCTGTGATGGGGAAGAAGGAAGGTCAAATGACCCCTTATTTGGCTGGCTGCGGGGGAAGAAGGAAGGTCAAATGACCCTTCATTTTGACCTTCTATTGCTGGCTGTGATGGGGAAGAAGGAAGGTCAAATGACCCTTCATTTGACCTTCTATTGCTGGCTGTGATGGGGAGGAAGGAAGGTCAAATGACCCTTCTATTGCTGGCTGTGATGGGAAGAAGGAAGGTCAAATGACCCTTCTATTGCAGGCTGCGATGGGGAAGAAGGAAAGGTCAAATGACCCTTCATTTTGACCTTCTATTGCTGGCTTCGATGGGGAAGAAGGAAGGTCAAATTACCCTTCTATTGCAGGCTGCGATGGGGAAGAAGGAAGGTCCAAATGACCCTTCATTTGACCTATTGCTGGCTGTGATGGGGAAGAAGGAAGGTCAAATGACCCTTCATTTGACCTATGCTGGCTGTGATGGGGAAGAAGGAAGGTCAAATGACCCTTCTATTGCTGGCTGTGATGGGGAAGAGGGAAGGTCAAATGACCCTTCATTTCCTTCTATTGTTGGCTGCTGATGGGGAAGAAGGAAGGTCAATGACCCTTCTATTGCAGGCTGTGCGATGGGAAGAAGGAAGGTTAAATGACCCTTCATTTGACCTTCTATTGCTGGCTGTGATGGGGAAGAAGGAAGGTCAAATGACCCTTCTATTGCAGGCTGCGATGGGGAAGAAGGAAGGTCAAATAAGTTCCTATTTGACTTCTATTGCTGGCTGTGATGGGGAAGAAGGAAGGTCAAATGACCCTTCTATTGCAGGCTGCGATGGGGAAGAAGAAAGGTTAAATGACCCTTCATTTGACCTTCTATTGTTGGCTGTGATGGGGAAGAAGGAAGGTCAAATGACCTTTCTATTGCTGGCTGTGATGGGGAAGAAGGAAGGTCAAATGACCCTTCATTTGACCTTCTATTGCTGGCTGTGATGGGAAGAAGGAAGGTCAAATGACCCTTCTATTGCAGGCTGCGATGGGGGAAGAAGGAAGATCAAATGACCCTTCATTTGACCTTCTATTGCTGGCTATGATGGGAAGAAAGGAAGGTCAAATGACCCTTCTATGCTATGGGTCAAGTTTCATTTGGCTGGCTGTGATGGGGAAGAAGGAAGGTCAAATGACCCTTCATTTGACCTTCTATTGCTGGCTGTGATGGGGAAGAAGGAAGGTCAAAATGACCCTTCTATTGCAGGCTGCGATGGGGAAAAGGAAGGTCAAATGACCCTTCATTTGACCTTCTATATTGGCTGTGATGGGGAAGAAGGAAGATCAAATGACCCTTCTATTGCTGGCTGTGATGGGGAAGAAGGAAGGTCAAATGACCTTTCATTTGACCTTTATCCTAGCTGTGATGTGGAAGAAGGAAGGTCAAATGACCCTTCATTTGACCTTCTATTGCTGGCTGTGATGGGGAAGAAGGAAGGTCAAATGACCCTTCATTTGACCTTCTATTGCTGGCTGTGATGGGGAAGAAGGAAGGTCAAATGACCCTTCTATTGCAGGCTGTGATGGGGAAGAAGGAAGGTCAAATGACCCTTCATTTGACCTTCTATACTGGCTGTGATGGGGAAGAAGGAAGTCAAATGACCCTTCATTTGACCTTCTATTACTGGCTTTGATGGGGAAGAAGGAAGGTCAAATGACCCTTCTGGCTGTGATGGGAAGAAGGAAGGTCAAATGACCCTTTTATTGCTGGCTGTGATGGAAGAAGGAAGGTCAAATGACCCTTCTATTGCTGGCTGTGATGGGGAAGAAGGAAGGTCAAATGACCCTTCTATTGCAGGCTGTGATAGGGAAGAAGGAAGGTCAAATGACCCTTCTATTGCAGGCTGTGATGGGGAAGAAGGAAGGTCAAATGACCCTTCTATTGCAGGCTGTGATGGGGAAGAAGGAAGGTCAAATGACCTTTCATTTGACCTTCTATTGCTGGCTGTGATGGGAAGAAGGAAGGTCAAATGACCCTTCTATTGCTGGCTTCGATGGGGAAGAAGGAAGGTCAAATGACCCTTCTATTTTAGGCTGTGATGGGGAAGAAGGAAGGTCAAATGACCCTTCTATTGCTGGCTGTGATGGGGAAGAAGGAAGGTCAAATATGACCCTTCATTTGACCTTCTATTGCTGGCTGTGATGGGAAAGAAGGAAGGTCAAATGACCCTTCACTTGACCTA
>NW_020868930.1:72500-75000 GCF_003789085.1 Penaeus vannamei
AACTGCTCCCTGAAATGGCTTGTGGTGAATATGGTCATGCATTTTCCAAGCGTCTCATTTTATTTTAATAGTTTATGCGTGTGTTTATAAATATAACAAATCGAATTTCAGTTCTAGTTTAGACTATGCTAGAAATAAACACACACAAGGTATCTCTCTCTTCTCTCTCTCTCTCTCTCTCTCTCTCTCTCTCTCTCTCTCTCTCTCTCTCTCTCTCTATATATAATATATATATATATTATATATATATATATATGTGTGTGTGTGTGTGTGTGTGTGTGTGTGTGTGTGTGTGTGTGTGTGTTGTGTGTGTGTGTATGTATATAATATATATATATATATATAATATATATATATATATATATATATATATATATATATATATATATATATGCACACACACACACACACACACACACACATACACACACACACACACACACACACACACACACACACACACACACACACACACACACACACACACACACACACACACACACACACACACACACACACATTATATATTATATATATTATATATATATATAGAGAGAGAGAGAAGAGAGAGAGAGAGAGAGAGAGAGAGAGAGAGAGAGAGAGAGAAGAGAGAGAGAGAGAGAGAGAGAGAGAGAGAGAGAGATGAAGAGGATCAACAAGGAAACAGGAGAGAGAGTAAACACGCTCCCTACACCCCCACATATGCTCTCCGGATCATCCGAATCGGCCCGGCGTGAAAGCGACCAAACCGCATTTAACCTTTGCTTGTGAGTGTCACAATCCGTAAACTGTCTTAATTTATCTCGTTTCTCCTCTCTCTCTCTCTTCTACTCTCCGTCTTGGATTCGACAGCATTTTACGCCGTAGACACGAAGCAATAAAGATATGGCACTTCCCTGTCCACTTTACCATTAACGAACCGACGTCCAAGTGTCAAATATAGATAAAAATGAGTTAGCATTAATGATGATCTCGATGCCTGTTTCCTGCCCCCAAAAAAGCCGTCAGCCTCGTTTGAGCATCAGCTTGTAAAAATCCTTTACGAAACGATCTTTCCAGCTAAACGAGTATTATTTCTAAAGAGGGAGGGCCATCGACTCTCACTTAACAGGCTAAACAGTGTTTGCTGGGAGTTAGAAATTGGCTTTCTTTACCCCGGGGGAAAACACACCAGGTGGGTCGCCCGCTGTGGGAGAGCATGGAAACTCCTTTACGTCTCGGCAGCGGAGTAACCGGGGGAAACCGAGATACCCGAATATTTTCCTTAATAAATACCAGAGAGCAGTAAGTACGGATTGTGATAACAAGGAGAAAGGAGAGAGGGAGTCGAAGGAAATGCCCTACAGTTAACCGGAAATTCTTGTCCTTCCGCCTGTGTTGCCGGGGATAACGCCGGGAGTCATGTGAGCGTTTAAAATGCTATTCATTTCATGCTATCATTATAACCCTCCATATCTAGAAGCGAGGAATGACCTTATCGATATTTACGTTCGTGACAACAGCTCCGCCACTCGGGTAGTGAGCTTATCATCTCCCAAGTAACGGAGAGCTTTTTCAGACAACTTCTCGCATGGCAACTTTCTCTGGCTTTAAGCATACGGACGACGCCCCAGGCAACAAATTATATGATTTTGCTTCACAACCGTCTCTCTCTCTCTCTCTCTCTCTCTCTCTCTCTCTCTCTCTCTCTCTCTCTCTCTCTCTCTCCTCTCTCTCTCTCTCTCTCTCTCTCTCTCTCATTTTTTTTCTTCTCTCTCTCTTTCTCTCTCTCTCTTCTCTCTCTTCTCTCTGTCTCTTTTTTCTATCTCTCTTCTCTCTCTCTCTCTCTCTCTCTCTCTCTCTCTCTCTCTCTCTCTCCTCTCTCTCTCTCTCTCTCTCTCTCTCTCTCTCTCTCTCTCTCTCTCTTCTCTCTCTCTCTCTCTCTCTCTCTCTCTCTCTCTCTCTCTCTCTCTCCTCTCTCTCTGCTTCTCTCTCTCTCTCTCTTCTCTTCTCTTTCATTTATCATCTATATAGGGTGTTTATTTCATCTTTCTCTCAGTCCAGGTTTATCAGTCTCTAAACCCACCTTCCCTTTGTGCTGAAGGAGATCATGGTCATCGACTTCAGTAAGAAGAAAGCAAAAGAGAAAAGAAAAAAAAAAAAGAAATAACTAGAAAAAAAAGAATGGGGGGCCGGGGAGAACGGAAGGAGGGGAAATGGCAGGAATTGTTTTTAAATAAAAGATCTAAATTCCGAAAATGTATAAAAACACAGCTGTGTTCAGGCTCAATAATTATTAACACAACCTAACAGACCGTTCCTTGGGTTCTTTTTCTTCTCGTGGGCGTGTAAATTAGATTGTGGCGAAATGTGTCCTCGGGAACAAATGGTAATTGCCCTTTGTGGCCCGCAAACCTTTTAGGAGACATCTGTCGGGGAGGGGTTTTTCTCGCTCTCTTTCCTCTCCCTCTCTTCTGCTCTTCTCTTCTCTCTCTTCTCTCCTTCTCTCTCACTCTATTTT
>NW_020868930.1:80000-82500 GCF_003789085.1 Penaeus vannamei
TATCCTCCCTTCCGAAAAGGGAAAGTCACACACTGCACCTTGCTAACTCCTCCTGTTATCCGCCACTGTTGCTATCCGCTATCCGCTATCCCTTCTCCGCTAGCAGGTCGGAGGTGACGGTTCCTGTGGTGTCGCTAGCCGGTGCTCGCCGGTAATTCGACGGACCCGGCTCGATTCCGCCTCATTTTAGTGCCCGCGTAAAAGTCCTCTAAATGTTGCCGGGGAAGGAAGGGGTGGGAGGAGAGAGGTAGTGGGGAGGAGGGGGGTGGGAGGAGGGAGGGTGGGGAGGAGGGAGGGGTGGGAGGAGGGAGAGAGGGGTGGAAAAGGAAGAGGGAAGGAGAAGGGGTGGGGAGGGGGAGAGGTGGGGAGGAGGAGAGGGTGGGGAGGAGGGAGAGAGGGGGTGGAAAAAGGAAGAGAAGGAAGGAAGGGGTGGGGAGAGGGAGGTAGTGGGGAGAGGGGTGGGAGAGGGAGAGGTGGGGAGGAGGGAGAGGGTGGGGAGGAGGAGGGGGGGGGTGGAAAAGGAAGAGGGAGGGAGGAAGGGGTGGGAGGAGGGAGGAGGGAGGAGGAGAGGGGTGGAAAAGGAAGAGGGAGGAGGAAGGGGGGAGGAGGTAATGTTGGGGAAGAGGGAGGGGAGGCGAAGAAAAGGACATGGAAAAGGGTAAAAGAAAGGGTGTAAGAGAGAGGGATGAAAAGGGGGAATGGGAGGAAAAGAAGAGGGGAGGAGAGAAGAAAGGAAGGTAGAGAGAGTGGGGGCGGGGAGGGTTGATGAATGAAGGGAAAGGGAAGGAAACAGGGAAAGGGTAGAAGGGGAGGGCGATAACAAAATGAAAAAGACCAGAGAGAGAGAGAGAGAGAGAGAGAGAGAGAGAGAGAGAGAGAGAGAGAGAGAGAGAGAGAGAGAGAGAGAGAGAGAGAGAGAGAGAGAGAGAGAGAGAGAGCAGATAGATAGATAGACAAATAGATAGAGACAGACAGACAGGGAGAGAGGCAGGAAGAAGAAAAAAGAATAATGGGGCTACTTTATCCCCTTTTTTCCAAAAATAATAGGAGATGAAGGGGGTTCTCTTTAAGATTGTTGTCTTGTTTTCGCCTTTTAAGGACCACTTTATGACTGCCATAATGATAGTGAAATTTGCGACTTCTGTAGCTTTCTTACTGACATTATCCTCCGAGTCAGTGATGAAAATAATGGTAATGGTAGTCATTACCATAATTTTCAGAGAGTTGTTGATAATTTTCGCAATAATGATAACGGACATCCAGATTCTCTTTTATTTCTTGGTGAAACGAGCCTAGAAAGAAAGAGATTTATGAATGGGAAGAAGGAAGAGAGATCGAAGGGAAGAATGGAAAGGAAGTAGAAAGAACAGGAAGAATAAAAGTCGGAGAGAAAGTTGAGACAAAGAAGAGAGGGAGAAGAAGACTGAGGAGAAAAGGAAAAAATATGAGAGAGAGAGAGAGAGAAGAGAGAGAGAGAGAGAGAGAGAGAGAGAGGAGAAGAGAGAGAGGAGAGAGAGAGAGAGAGAGAGAGAGAGAGAGAGAGAGAGAGAGGCGCAGCTGGCCAAACTTGATAAAACCGAAACGTCTCTGATCGCCTCTGTCGGTGAACCAGAACGGGGGGAGGGGGGGAGAAGGGGGAAGTGAGACCAAGCAGATATCCGTCAGCGGAAAAAAACGAAGGATGCATGGAGAAGATGAAGACAAAAAAAAAGAGAAAATGAGGAAAAGAAGACGGCGAAATATAGTAAAACAACAAAAAACAAAAAAACGAAACTATAAAAAACCTATGCGAATATAACAAGAATACAATGTGAAGAATGAGAAGAACAAGAAAGAGAAGAAGAAAAAAAGAAGAGAGAAGAAAGAAGGGGAGATGCCGATACCTTGAAGCTGTGTGAACCGGACACTATTGTGACCTAATGACATATATGCCGTTTAGTCTCCTTTCATATAATTATTTTCCCTTTGTTTTGGTCTAATTGTATGTGAGTGAATATGTACGTTTCATCTGTGTACATGGGCAGGTGTGTGTATGTGTGTGTGTGTTTGTTTGTGTATGAGTGTGGTGTGTCTGTTTGAATGATTCCTCTGTGTACATGGGCAGGTGTGCGTGTGTGTGTTTGTGTATGTGTGTGTGTGTCTGTTTGTATGTTTCCTCTGTGTACATGGGCAGGTGTGCGTGTGTGTATGAGTGTGTGTGTGTGTTCGTGTATGAGTGTGTATGTGTCTGTATGTACGTTTCCTCTTTGTTCATGTGGTGTGTGTGTGTGTTTGTGTATGAGTGTGTGTGTGGTGTGTGTGTGTCCTGTATGTACGCTCGGTGTATGTCCGTGAGTGTATATCCGTGTGTGCGTGTGTGAGTTTGTGTGTGAGTGTGAGCACCTTCACCCATCCCTAAGAGGAAAGGATTTCCCAGGCACACGATATTAATCACCTTTAAAGCGCGCGCGCGTGAGGCCAACGGGTGCTATTTATAGAAACCCAACCCACCCCTTCTTCT
>NW_020868930.1:87500-90000 GCF_003789085.1 Penaeus vannamei
TGTGTGTGTGTGTGTGTGTGTGTGTGTGTGTGTGTGTGTGTGTGTGTGTTGTGTGTGTGTGTGTGTGTGTGGTGTGGTGTGTGTGTGTGTGTGTGTGTGTGTGTGTGTGTGTGTGTGTGTGTGTGTGTGTGTGTGTGTGTGTGTGTGTGTGTGTGTGTGTGTGTGTGTGTGTACATATATACATACATATATATGTATATATGAATGTATGCATGTATGTATGTATACACATGGGTGTATGTGAGGCAGAGAGAGAGAGAGAGAGAGAGAGAAGAGAGAGAGAGAGAGAGAGAGAGAGAGAGAGAGAGAGAGAGAGAGAGAGAGAGAGAGAGAGAGAGAGAGAGAGAGAGAGAGAGAGAGAGAGGGAGGGGGGGGAGAGGGAGAGGGAGAGCAGAGAGAGAAAGAGGGAGAGACAGAGAGAGAGAGAGAATCAACCACATCTGAGTTTCGAAAACAGAACTCTGAGAAACATTATGTGTTTTGGTTTCGGAGATTTGTTTAAACCGAAATAATTGTGTTTACGTCTGGTGGATAAGTGTCTGTGTAAGTCAGTGTGTGTATATGTGAGTGCGTGAGTGTGTGTGTATATGTACGGACATATATGTGTGACGTGATGTGTGTGTATATGTGCGTACATATATGTAAGTGAGTGTGTGCGTGAGTGTGTGTGTATTTGTACGAGCATATATGTGTGGGAGTGTGTGCGTGAGTGTGTGTGTATATGTACGAACATATATGTGTGTGATGTATGTGTGTGCATATATGTGTGTGAGCGTGTGCGTGAGTGTGTCGGTGTGAGTGTGTGTTGGTGAGCGACGAGGAAACGGGGAAGAAGAAGTGTGCGGAAGGTGAAAGTAAAACATATGACGAGATCGAAGCGCGAACCACAAGACAACCCCCCCCCCCAAAAAAAAAAAAAAAAAACGAAAAAAAACGCAGTTTAATGAGTCTTTCCATCGCATGATACGTCTTGATATCATAGGTCGATCTTGACCTCGCTTTTGTCACATGTGGTCGCTCTCTTCTCTCTCCTTACTCCTCTTTCGCGTAAATCCTCTTTTTCGTCTTCCTTTCTCTCCTTTATTATCTCCATCACTCTCATCTCCCCTCTTCTTCTTTTCTCTCCTCTCTCCACTAATTCTTACTTCTCTCTCGTCTTCATCTGTCTCTGCTCTCCTTTTCTCTCTACTTCCCTCTCATTTCCATCTATCTGCTATTCTTCCCTCCCTTTTCTTATGTTCTCCTCATTCTCCTCTCGTCTCTATCGCTCTCCTCTCTCGTCTCTCTCTCTCTTTTCTTTAGAAGTTTCTATAGAGGGCGTGGCATGACGTTGCCTTGAGGCGGGAATGGGCTGTGAGGAATGTGCTGTAGTACGCTACGCAGAATGTACTGTCTACTAAAAGGGAGAGGTAGGTGTGTTTACTTTCATTTTTTCGATTGTCTTTTTTTTCGTTTTCATTTCATTTTTCTGTTTAGAATCTGCCGTCTGTCTTTTTGCTTCTCCTCCCCCACTTCCTCCCTCCCTCCTCTCTCTCTCTCTCTCTCTCTCTTCTCTCTCTCTCTCTCTCTCTCTCTCTCTCTCTCTCTCTCTCTCTCTCTCTCTCTCTCTCTCTCTCTCTCTCTCTCTCTCTCTCTTCTCTCTCTCCTTTCTTTCTTATCTTTTCCTTCCGTTCTATTTTCTTTCCCTCCGTTACATCACCCGCAAAACTTCGAGAATAAATACCCGGTTCTCTAACTTCTTTACCACTTGAATAAATTATTAATAAACTCAATCGCATCCTCTATCGCTGATTTTTCTCTCCCAAGTGAATATAAAAGCTGTCAGTCACTCCCTTCTGACAAAGTGCAACTCAGTGCCACCTCTGTTCTCGAGGCACAAAGGAGCCACTTCGCACTGAGGATGTCGAAATCGCACTTAATTGAAGCTTTAATGAAACTGACATCAACGCCTCTTCTATAAAAAGCTATTGTTGACACATCATACAGCACAACGTGGGAATTGTGATGCCGAACTTTATCATAATTATAGGATGATTAAGGGATGTTTTGCGTGCGATAAAGACTCTGCGTGAGAACTCTTTCAACGAGAAGGTCGACCTTACAGCGCGCCGGTTTGCAACACTGTTTTGCACCGCTACACTTATCGCTGACCCAAAATTGCTGTATCACCGAGGCTTATGGTTTGCTGTTGGCCTGATTCCCGTGACGCTTTCTCGCTTCGCAAACACCGACAGGCTAACATACATAAAAAAGCAAAGGTAAAGAGACAGATAGACAGATAGTTAAGGTAAGTGACAGATAGACTGATGATAAACGGATAGATATAACAAAATAGACAAATAGATTCATGAGAGTGCGAGCAACCGAGCGAGCGAGCGAGCGAGAGAGAGAGAGAGCGAGAGGAGAGAGAGAGAGAGAGGAGAGAGAGAGAGAGAGAGAAGAGAGAGAGAGAGAGAGAGAGAGAGAGAGAGAGAGAGAGAGAGAGAGAGAGAGAGATTCT
>NW_020868930.1:92500-97500 GCF_003789085.1 Penaeus vannamei
TGTAATTATAACAAGGACTAGGGACATAATAATAATGATAGTAATAATAAATGATACCATCATCACTGTTCCCATCATTTTTATAATCATTATTGCTACTATGATTATCATCATCCCGTTCCTTCTTCTTTTCCTCCTCCGTCGTCTATCATCATAATCATTATTATAATATCAAAGGAAATGCTGCACTGGGAAGAATTCTTGCACCTCGCTCAATGCTTGCCGTCACATTGTGATTGTGGAGCCTGTTATTCTTTTCAGTTCATGACGCTGGATGCCTCTCTCTCTCTCTCTCTCTCTCTCTCTCTCTCTCTCTCTCTCTCTCTCTCTCTCTCTCTCTCTCTCTCTCTCTCTCTCTCTCTCTCTCTCTATGTGTGTGTGTGTGTGTGTGTGTCTATATGTGCGTGTCAGTATCAATAACAACTGTAACCTTGTGAAGAAAATTTCCCACTCTAATTTCGTTTTTTAAATTTATTTATTCCATCACTAGAAATAAATAAATAAATGCAGAGAACCCCCCCAAAAAAAAAAAAAAAAAAAAAAAACTCTCTGTAAGATAGAAAAAGCGAGGAGGTGGATAGACATGCAAAATAAAACTAATTTACGGTTCAAAAGAGCTTCAGAAGAGCTTGGCTCAGCTTTCCCTCACGGCTGTTCCAAGGCTATGCAGGGAGGGGAGGGGGAGAGGTTAGAGGATGGTCGGGAGGTCGGGAGGAGAGGCCGGGGGAGGGGGAGGGGAGCCGGGGGAGGGGTTGGCGGATGGGGGGGGGAGGTGGGAAGGGGAGGGTGGCCGGATGGGAGGGAGTAGATGGAGGGGGTAGGGGCGGACGGATGGGGAGGGAGTGGACAGAGGGGGGAAAGGGGTGGACGGAGTGGGGTATAACGGGTGGCCGGAAGGGGGTATAGGGGGTGGTCGGGGTGTGTGTGTGTGGCTGGGGGGGAAGGGGGAGGACGGAGGAGGGGAGAGTGAGACGAAGGAAGGGAGGGGGGGGGGGACGGAGCGGGAATGGGTGGATGGGGGGGAGTGGGGGCGAGGGAGGGGAGGGGATGTGACCTCCTCTCTCCTTCCTTATTTGTGTCTCTCTTTCGTCGCTTTTCTTTTAGTTCCTTTTTATCATTTCAAATTTCCGTTTTCGCGTTTTCCATATTCTTAAGAGAAAAGAATAAGAACGTGAGAAGAGGATGAGGATAATTGGAAGAAAGAGGAGGGTCAGGGTTAGAGGGAGATAGAAGAAGAGAAGGAGAGGGGAGTGGAGGAGAACGAGATAAGAGAGTAGGAATAGAGGGAACGGGAAGAGAAGCACCGAGGGAAAAGGAGAATAAGCAAAACGAAAGAATAAACTGGGAGAATAAAAGGGGGGAAAGGTCAGGAGAAGAAACAAAGAAAGAGGCAAGAGAAGAAGAAGACGTGGAGGAAGAGAAGAAGAGGAGGCAAACGGGCATGCCACCCCCCCCCCTCTCCCCCTGAAGGACTGCCTGCCTGTTACATCATCCACATGTGGTTTGGCGACCCGGGGAGCGGAGGGCCTGACCTCTCCCTCCCTCTCTCCCTCATTTCTCTCCCCCCTCTCTCTCTCTCTCACTTTCTCTTCCTGCCTCTCTCTCTCTATCTCACTTTCCCCTCCTGTTTTAATCTCTATTTTAAGATCCTCTTTATTCTTGCCATATCTCTCTCGCTCTCGTTTTTTTTTTCTCTCTCTCTTTCTCCGCTTTTCTTTTGTCTCTTCTTTCGTACTTTCACCTCCCTTCTTTCCTCCTTCTCCCTACCTGTCACCCCCCCATTGATCTTCCCCGTATACAGAAGTAAACAAACGTGACGAGTCATTAAGTCCGTAACTGTGACAGTGTGCCAGCGAGGTCGTCCGCTGTTACCTGCTTTGTGTGGGCGCGACTGCACAAAGGAGGAGTGGAGAGGAAGGAGGATAAAGGTGGAGAGAGGTTGATGGATATAGAGGATGAAGGTAGACGGATGGATACATATGTGCACACACACACACACACACCGCGCGCGCACACACATACACACACACATGCAAACACGCACACACACACACACACACACACACACACACACACACACACACACACACACACACACACACACACACACACACACACACACACGCACACACACGCACACACACACGCACACACACACACATACACACATGCACACACCACACACGCGCACCACACACACATATATACATATATGCATATATAAATACATAAATACATACATACATATATGCATATACACACACACATATATATACATAGAGAGAGAGAGAGAGAGAGAGAGAGAGAGAGAGAGAGAGAGAGAGAGAGAGAGAGAGAGAGAGAGAGAGAGAGAGAGAGAGAGAGAGAGAGAGAGAGAGAGAGAGAGAAATGCAAATAGCGAAGTGGAAGGAGAGACTATTAGCGTCAGCACCAACTGAACACCTTGGGAGACTCCCTGTTGTCTACAGAATGTCTTCAGGTATTTACACTTTTTTTGCCTTGTCATCGATACCCAAGGTTTTGCGTGTTTCTCGGGATCGCTATTTAAGTGATTTCTAATGTGTTATAGTTTTATTTCTCTTATCTTTTTTTTTTGTTCCTGTCGCTAGATAGAGAAAGAGACGGAGAGATAGAGAGATAAAGATAGAGAGATAGACAGACAGGTAGAATGAGATATATATACAGACAGACAGACAGATAGATAGACAGATAGATAGACAGACAGATAGATAGATATAGATAGATAGATAGATAGATAGAGATAGATAGATAGACAGACAGATAGATAGGATAGATAGATAGATAGACAGGCAGATAGATAGAATATATATATATAGATAGATAGAAAGATAGATAGATAGATAGATAGAGATAGATAGATATAGAGAAAGGGAGCTTCGCGCCCGGCTCTTGTCAACGGTTCTTCGCGAAGTTCGCTCCTGTGAGTCACCAGTCCCTGCACTGACCCGACCTGAGTCATCGCTCACTTGTTTTACGTATTCTTGAAATGTTTCTTAGTTCTATTCTCGAGAGAAGGGGAAGGAGAGAGGAAGAATGACGAAAGGAAAGGAAAAATATGATATAAAGAAAAGATATATGAAGAAAAGGCAATAGAAATTATAAGAATATTAATAATAATGATGATGATGGTGGTGGTGGTGGTGGTGGTGGTGGTGGTGGTGGTGGTGATGATGATGATGATGATGATGATGATGATGATGATGATGGTGGTGGTGGTGGTGGTGATGGTGATGATGACATTGATGAGATGATGATAATGATGATGATGATGACGGATGTGACGGTGACGGTGACGGTGACGTGACGGTGACGACGTGACGGTGACGGTGACGATGATCATGATGATGATAAAGAGGATAATGATAATGATGAAAATTAAATTCTTTAATATTCAAGCAGTGATGACAAAGAAAAAAATATTCGGTAAGCAGAGAAAAAAAAGGAAGCATTCATAATAAGACTAGAGAGAAAAAAGAACAGTTGATAACAATAAACTGATTGCAAGGATAAAAACTCGCCGCCTTCGCAACGCCGACATTGGGAAAAAGTTCGACGTGGCATTTCGCTCTATAAACAAAACTATTTCTGCGCGCTAGACGAAAGTTAGTAAATCCAAAAAATCGATCATCGACTTACACAACACAGGCTGTGTAAGTCTCTACGTTAGTAAATGACTTCAATGCTTTTATATACAATCCGTAAGAAATATGAGTCATTGCATACTTGAAATGAGTGAGCAATGGGTATTATGCACAGTCAGGCAAATTTTACAATATGCAGCCGATCAACAACAACTTATAACCGTTTAATATTGCAAATTTATCCCCGCGAAGTCAATATATACGAATAACTCATTTGCTACATACATCAAAGTGTCAATTGCAAAAGCCGGTTACTGCAGCGCGCCTGACATTCTAATCTCAAGGTTAATTCAATATAGATATGTTTCTTCTCTCAAAAAATACGAAATAGTTCCCCCTAAAAAAGATACAGAAAAAGAGGAAACCTAATAAAAAGAATTATTGGGCGTCGGCTGTGAGGCGCTGGACCAAAACAGTATATGTTTTGTGTATATTTCAAACTACGAGAATGTCAGCTGGGCTTTGTCGTTTGCCATTTTTCATTTCTCTATCAGAATCATTCTTCTATTTTTAGATTCTTTCTTCTTTTTCTTTGTGACAAACTAGCCAATGCCTTCTTGGACGATCGTGAATGTCGTGTGAAATATCGCCTCATTATCGTTATTATGCAATGATAGCAGTGCGTGGATGGCTGGTCACTCAAGCAAGGTTGAGCCGTGATGGAGTGCATGGACGGGCGAGCGAGGGGGGGGCTGTGGGGGAGGGAAACATGCAGAGAGAGCGATTAAACACGCAAAGCAAACGCAGGAGAGAGAGAGAGAGAGAGAGAGAGAGAGAGAGAGAGAGAGAGAGAGAGAGAGAGAGAGAGAGAGAGAGAGGAGGAGAGAGAGCGTTATAGAAAGAAGAAGAGTGAAAGAGGGATAAGAAAAACCTAGTGTGAAGGAGAGAAAAAAAGAGTAGAGCGCCATTACCTTCCGGCGTGAGGGAGGTGGAGTCGTCCCTGACGATGATGCCGTCGAAGCCCGTCTGGTTGTGGACGTCGATGGCCCTCTCGTGGTGGATCAGCACCAGATCCGCGGGCGCTTCGGGCTCGTGTCCGGGGAGCTTGAGGACGCCGGGGTCTATCGTCTGGGGCGTCGTGGTGGAGCTGGGCGCCTGCGGGCTGGTCGCGGTCGCGCCGGGTTTCCCGCCCGCGGCCGCCGCGGCTCCCCCGGCGCTTCGGCTCGACTCTTTGGTGTCCTTTGGACGAATACTGTCATGTGTGGGCGCAGGGAACCTCGTCGGGGAGGGCGCAGAGGCACTCTCAGGAGGCGAGGGTCCGTGGCCGTGGAGAATCGCGGGGCGGAGAGCGCCCTGTGGACCCCCCGGGGCACTGCCGGAAGCGAGCGGAGTCTTTTG
>NW_020868930.1:102500-110856 GCF_003789085.1 Penaeus vannamei
ATATATAACATATAATATATAATATATACTATACATATATATACGCGTCATCACAAATAAACATACCATCTACCATTCCTACTTGAGCTAAGTGTGAGTCTTATATCCTCAGGCAAGTCTTATACGCACCACATTTACCACTCATAATCGTGAAATATGGTGTAACCAACATTAATAGATATATATAGGTTATATATCATATACTATATACTACTATCTACACACCACACACACACACCACCACACACACACATCCACACACACACCACCACATATATTTATTGCTGAGTAATGTGTCAGACCCTATAAAAAATATTCCTCGGTTATAATGATATATATATATTAGTCTCTACTCACATCACATGACTGATTACGCTAGATAGGGACCGCTTCCAGCTATATTCTATCTATGCCTGTATGCATGCCAAACTCAATCACCAGCATATGCTATATATACGGATTAATATATTCCACATCATATACACACTCGTCGAATAGTATATCTACTCCGGTGAGCGGAGCGGAGAATATAGCCAGTGACTATAGTTCAGCATATAAATCTTTTCGATGTCATCGTCTCTCTGTCGGTGCTAGATCGTGAGTGACTCGGTATGCACTGTGCGGTTGGGTGTGGTGTGTGCGGTAGGTCTGATGTTAGTTACGTATATCTACTTGGATTTCTAGGACTCGTTGTACGTCACCTGTTATAATCATCAATATGGACCGTATCTATCATAGTCTTCAGACGATACTGATATAGAGGGTTCATATAACTATTAAGTTGCAATAATATCCGCCTGTTTAAAGGAGTAGTATATATATTTACATGAACATACATTACATATATCTATATTCGTAATCTATATTATATATATAGTTATATATATACATTAAATACCAGCTATAGTAGTCTATATATATATATATTAACATGATAATATATATTATAATATACCAGAGATATATAGAGGTTATATACACAGACCACACACACACCACACAGACACAACACAACACTACATACAGCACTTATAATGAGTGATATTATATAGTTGATATTATATAATATATTATATATATAATATATAATATATAATGGCAATATATATATATATACATATAATATATTATTATGATATATATATAAGGTATATAGTAGACTGCATATGCTGTGGTCGTGTCTGTGTGTGTTGGGTGTAGATATATGGATATATATTATACATTATATATATCCAAATTATATATATATATATATAATAATATATAGTATATAGTATACTGTACATATTATATATATGATATATTATTAGATATATATATATCAATTATATATGTATAGAGTAATATTAGTAATATTTATAGAGATATGATATATATATAGTGTCAATATATAATATGTTCCATAGGATATATATTAATATATACTAGTAATTATATATTATATATATATAGATAAGCAACACACACACATATATACACATACATATAAGCATATGTGAATATGTATTCTTACTATATCTATATCATATCTTACTCTATCAACAAGTCCAATCAATCAACCAATCAATTAATCAATCATCATATCTATATATGAGCGGTTTACATGCAATTATTGGCGTATGGCTTACTACCTACCGACAGCCAGAAGCAGACCCGCCCGCAAAGCAGCGCCAATCGCAGCCAGCCAGCCGGCCGAGGCGTGTGCGAGCCTCCCACGCGCGCAAGGAAATCACACGGCGAGAGGAGGCGGAGGGGAGGGGAGAGAGTGCGAAAAAAGGACATTTTAGCATGTACCGTTCGGCGGGCAACGGAGCGGCCGCCAAGTGGCAAAGAACTTGATCTTTGGATGTCAAAAACAAAACAAAAACTTAGGGCAAGCAAAGGCCACGACTGCCTCTACTTGCTTGTCGGAACACGGCCAAAGAAGAAGGGAAAAAATACCCGGGAAAAAAGTTCCGATGGCGGTCGGATGGCGGGCCAGCGGAGAATGATGAGCTGATGTCCGGATTCGAGACGGGAATTTTTAGCGCGGGAAAGTTTGGCGCGTTTTGTGGATTCACGTCCGGATTAGGGAGGTTTCGCTGGATCCAATCATAACGGACAGAAATCAAGAACATGTCGTGATTTCAGTTTTTATGTCTGAAAAGCTGATCCAATTCTTATTTTGCTTCTGTTGTCTTGACGCAGCTGCGATCTCATCTTGGTTTTGTTGTTTTGAAGAATGCAATGCCACTGATGGATTATCCATTTTTTCTGCTTAAATGCACAAACAAATCTTCCAAGAATTCATAAATGAAGTTTTTTCCCTTCCATGATGGCCTAAAGGAATGAAAATTACGAATTGTCAGTAAACGGCCATTAAACGCTATTTCCCACGCGCTTCAGGCCCGCCAAAATAAGCACTGTGACCTCGCCAAGGAGCGCCGCCTCCCCGGGGCTTTAGAACTCGCTTAATGCTAAATAAATAATTCAATGGGAAAATTCCCCGTATGGATGTATGGGACAAAGATTATACCAATAACATATCGATGGTACATATTATATATAGTATACCTTGGAGTATTATATTATATATATTAGATAATAATATATATGTCATATATAAATATCAGGAATATATATAGAAGTATACATACTACATACATAGTAATAGAGAGAGAGTATAGAGACAAAATAGATATATATATATACATTGTGAATATATATATACTACAGAGATATATATATAGATGAATATATATAGTGATAGATACGAGAGATGAATACAAAATAACTCGCACTATATAGTGAGAGTATATATAGCTGTATTATTAACACACAACACACACACACACACACACACACACACACAACCACACAACATATTATTAGTATATATATAGTTTAATAATAGAGAATGAGACAATAGATTAGATGGACGCAGATTATATTGATATATATAATATAGTATACCAATACATACTGATATGATATAGCTATATATAGTATGATGTTACTAGATATATATATATAGATATAGGTAGTAGGTATAGGTAACGATATCATGCTAATATATACATGCAACGTAAATTATAATATATATACACAGCTATATATAGAAATGATATATAGTACTGATAATATATATATGATACATATATACATATCTATATATAGTTAGTAATATATTGTATATAATATACATATAGACTAATGCGATATATATGATTATATTATATATACATATAGATAATATACGTATATATATATATATGTAGTAGTATATATGCTATATATATGTATAGTAAGATGTGATTAATATATATTGTAGTAATATATGTATATAATAGTATATATTTGTATTTATTATGATATATATATGTATATATATACTGTATATATAATATATATATAATAGTATATAAATTTATATATATATATATCCATATATATATATGTATGAGATTGTGTGTGGTGGTGTGTGGTGTGTGGTGTGTGTGGTTGGTGTGTGTGTGTGTTGTGTGGTGTGTGTTGATATATATATATTAATATGTTAATAGTATATATATATGATATAGATGATATAATACATATATATACACATTTCTTGATGTGTGCCATACACGCGCAATTAATTATATCAGTAAATGTGACTGAGAGGAAAGAAGGTCCCATCTTTGCTTGAAAATCATTAAACGAAGGACATTTTTTTTGTGATCACTTCATTTTCTCTCAACCTGGGGTAGAGTCTCTAAGCTTGGGTCTCCGGTCGGCGTTGGAGGAAGCTCCCGCAGGGTGGTCCAGCATGCTTCTAGTGTGCAATTTATTCTCTTTCCTCTCTCTCGCTCTTCGTTATATAGTATACGGATATACTACTCAGAACACTTATAGTAATTATAGATATATATAGTAATAGTATATGTAAGATATATTATAATATATATGATACTATATTTATATATGTTATGTAGATAAGATATAGTATCACATATGGTATTACATTATGATCGTATTGAATATATAGTATATAGATACTATATATACGTAGTAATTATGTACGATACTACATTTAATACATAGAATGAATAAATACACTGACCGATTTGACACTGTGCAGGTGTTGTAGTGTGTGTGTGGTGTGTGTGTGTTGTGTTTTGTGCTTGTGCTGTGTGATGATGTATGTGGATTGGTATGTGTGTGTCTCGCATTCTATCTGGTGTTGTGTGTGGTGTGGTGTGTGGTGTCTTGTGTTCATGTGTGTGTGTGTGTTTGTGTTCGATGTGTGTGTTGTGTGTGGATGTGTTTGTGTTCAGTGGTGTGTATATTATGTGTATATTATATATATATATATTATATATATATATATATATATGATATAATTTATATGTATGTATGTGTGTGTGTGTGTTGTGTGTGTGCGGATGTTGTGTGTGTGTGTGTGTGTGTGTGTGTGTGTGGTGTGTGAGTGTGTGTGTGTGTGTTGTGTGTGTGTGTGAGTGTGTGTGTGTGAGTGTGTGTGTGTGTGTGTGTGTGTGTGTGTGTGTGTGTGTGTGTGTGTGTGTGTGTGGTGTGTGTGTGTGTGTGTGTGTGCGTGTGTGTGTGTGTGTGTGTGTGTGTGTGTATTATATATATATATAATATATATTATATATATATATATATATATTATATATATATATATATATATATATATAATATATAATTATCTATCTATCTATACCTATTTATCTATTCTATCTATCTATCTATCTACCTATCTATCTATCTATCTATTTATCTATCTACCTATCTATCTATCTATATATCTATATTTATATATATGTATATACATATATACACACGTACGCACCCACACACACACCACACACACACACACACACACACACACACACACACACACACACACACACACACACACACACACACACACACACACACACACACACACACATATATATATATATATATATATATATATATATATATATAATATATATATATACATATACATGTGTGTGTTTGTGCTAATATTTCTATGAAACCCCTTCACTTTTTATTATTTCTCTCTCTTAGTTCCCCAATTACTATTTTCATTCCCCTTCCCTCCTTCTCGCACACCCCCCCCCCCCCCCAACCAGCCCTCCTCTTCCTCTCCTCGCATCGACCGCAAAGACTGCCTTGTCAAGTCAACTCAAACTGGGAACCGAAAGTGAAAGTTGAGCGTCTCCGTTGAACTCGCACCCCTCCTCCCCTTCCTCCCCCTTCTCTCCTTTATCATCTCCTTGCCTCTCTTCTCCTTCTCTCTTCTTCTCCTCCCTTCTCCCTCCCCTTCATCTACTCTTCCCTGAGTCACCTTTCTTCCTTTTTCCTCCGGGTTTTCCCCCTCCATGTTCTTCCTTTCTGTTTATTCCTGTCACCTCCTCCTCCCCCTCCCGCCACCCAGACCCCCCCCCCTCTCTCTCTTTCTTCTCCCCCTTTCTCCATTCCTCGATAGTCACGTGTCTCGCTTCCCCCACCCATCTCATCCGAGCTCCGTTCCTCCCCCTACTCCCCACTCATAAACCTTCCCCCACCTGTCCCCTCCTTTCCCCCCCACTGTACTCGGTCCTCCCCACATCCACCTCCCGTCGCCCCCCGAAACCCCCTCCTCCCTAACCCCCTCTAATTCCTCTTCCCCCTCCCCCTACCCCCCTCCTCATACCCTAATTCCCCCCTACCCTTACCCCTCTACTTCCCTAATTCCTCTTCCCCAAAATCCTCCTCCTGCCAACCCCAACTCCCCCCCCACGCCTCCCCTCCAGGGCCCCTCCCGCGTTCCAGGGTTCTCCCCGCTGGGTTCCGGGGAGATATGACGTCACGACTTGGATGCCGGCCAGATAAACCTGCACTCGGGTGTTTTTTTTTCTCTCTCTCTCTTATCTTTACTATGTCTAGTATCATTCGTATTCTGGTGATGCACTTTTATTTTGGTCTCTCTGTTTGTGTTTGTTTATTGGTAGGTTCTCTCCCATCCTTTCACTCTTCCTCTGTCTGTCTGTCTCTCTCTCTTTTCTGCTCTCTTTATCTTTCTTTTCTCTTCTCTTCTTCTAATCTTCCTCCTCCCCCTCTCTCTATTTTCTCTTCCCCACTCTCTCTCTTTCTGTCTTATCTATCTTATTTTTCTGCCTCCCTCCCTCCCCCTACACTTGAATGAATAACAACCAAGAACAAAAGACCAACATGACAAACAGCATAAAAATAGGAAAGTGAAGAAAAGAAAAAAGAAAGAAATAGTCGAAGGTCGTCCAAAACAGAGTCAGGATAAAAATAGAGACGGAAAATAGTGGCTCAAGGAACTAACGTGAGAGGCTGACGCATGAATGACTCACACATACACAAACACCCGCACGCTTATTCGCACACTCACTGCTTCGGACACTGTCTTATTCGGACACTCAGTTATTCGGACACTCGCTTATTCGTACACTCACTTCTTCGGACACTCACTTCTTCGGACACTTACTGCTTCGGACACTGACTTATTCGGACCCTCGCTTATGCGGACACTCAGTTATTCGGACACTCATTTCTTCGGACACTCGCTTATTCAGACACTCACTTTTCGCACACTCTTCTTCGGACACTCACTTCTTCGGACACTCACTTCTTCGGACACGCACTTCTTCGGACACTCACGTCTTCGGACACACGTCTTCGGACACTAACGTCTTCGGGCACTGACTTCTTCGGACACTCGCTTATTCGCACACTCACTTATTCGGACCCTGGCTTATTCGCACACTCATTCACCTGCTCACTCACCCACGTACCCTTACATTTTTTCCCACGTACTCATGCACTGGCACTTAGGCACTTACTCTGTCACACCCATTCACACACTTGCTTCCATACTCACTCTCCCTCATTCGCACGCCCACTTTCACCTTCACTTAAGCGCTTTCACACTCACTCACACTCTCAATCATACATTCATTTTCACATTCATTCACACTCTCAATCACACATTTACTCATTTTCACACTCACACTCTCAATCACACATTTACTCGTTTTTACACTCACTCACACTTTCAATCACACACACTCACTCACACTCTCAATCACACACTCATTTTCACACTCACACTCTCAATCACACTTATTCATTTTCATTCTCACTCAATCTCAATCACACACTCATTTTCACACTCACTTTCATTCACTTTCCCGCTCACTACAATTCTCATTCTCTCCTTCATTCTCACACACGGCGTCACTACATCGGCTTTAGAATTTCATGACTTCAGGACAGTTAGTTTTCTATGATTCATGAAGTTTCAGAACAGTTAGACATGATTCATGAAGCCCCGTGAGAGTTTGATGAGACTACGTGACTAAAACATATGTATATTATCGAGTCTTTGAGTCGTGAGATACGTGATTCATGAAATTCCATGATATATATAGAGTCAGCACGATATGATTCAATGCATTCATGACATTCAGGGTAAACAATTTCAGATAGTTGTGTATTTGCTTATCTGGGTCTGTCATGAAAACTCCCTAAACTAATTTCTTAACATTTTTAACGATGCAGTAAAAAGGCTTTATTCATAGTTTTGGTTGACTTTTTTTCCTCTTTTTTCTATTTATTTTTTCAGTGTATTTCTTTTTAGTAAATTATCACTTCCATGTCAATATGATTATCGATATTGTCATTTATATCATCACGGGTTTCTACTAACATCATCATTATAACTTCTTATTCATTATCTTTTTAATTGATATCACTATTATCATGATTATTTCATTACCTCTTTTACTCTCATGATTATCATTAGCAGTATCGCTCTAATTGTTATCATTATTTGTTACCATTATGATAACTATCATTCTATCATTACAACGCCTTATTTTTCTGGTGATGCACTTCTTTGGGGTCTCTCCCTCTGTTTATGCTTGTTTATTAGTAGTTTCCCTCTCACCCTTTCACTCTCCCGTCTCTCTCTTTCTCTATCATCCTTTCACTCTTCCTGTCTCTCTCTCACTCTTTCACTCTCTATCTTATTTCTTCTCTCTTCTTTCCTTCCAATCTTCCTCCATCCTCTCTCTCTTTCTCCTCTTCTCACGCTCTCTTATTATCACGATTGTTATCATCATAATGACTCTTAGCATTGCCGGCATAATCATTAACCTTATCAAACGCACAGACCAACAAAGTTGACGTGGGAAGTCAGTGACACTTGATTTGCATATGACTGACATTGATCTCTGAAACAATGCCCTCTCAGGTTCAATGATAGTCTTAAAGAAGATAATACATTATTTGAATTATACAAGGAGGTCAGTGAACATTTGTATACATATACAATATATGTGTATTTAAATCTACCTTAAAG
>NW_020868931.1:0-2500 GCF_003789085.1 Penaeus vannamei
TCTCTCTCTCTGTCGAATTGTCTCCGAAACACTTGAGAGGAATCTTTTTTGCCGTTGAAGAGCTGTGTCTCGGTGCCCTCTCGGTTTCTTTCTCCTTCCCGTTCCTTTCTCTCCTTCTTCTCTCTGTTCCCTTTCTTTCTCTTCTTTCGTCTTCTATCGTCCTTTCTTTCTTCTCTCTTTGCATTCATTTCTTTCTCTGCTTTCTTTCTCTCTTTGTCCATTTATTGCCTCTTCTTTCTGGTATCTTGCATTTCTTCTCTTCTTTCTTCTATCTTTCCTTTCTTTGCTCTTCTTCTCCTATTTCCATTCTTTCTCTTTTTTTTCTTCTCTCGTTTCCTTTCTTCTCGTCTTCTTCTCTTTGCTTTTTGCTTGTCTCTCTTTCTCTCATCGCTTCATTTCTTTTCTTCCTTCCTTTTGTTTCTTTCTTTCTCTCTTCCTCCTTCCGTTCCTTTCCTCCTCTCCTTCTCTTCCCTCCCTCCCCCTTCCTTTTCCTCTCGCTTCTTCTTTTCATCTTCTCTTCCTCTTTTTTCTTTCTTTTCCACCCCTCATTTCTCTCCTTCCTTCCATTTCCTTCTCCCTTGATTCTCCTTTCATTCCTGTCTTCTTCCTCCTTCATCCTTCATTCGTCCTTGCCTCTTCTCTTCATTCCTTCCTTCCCTCTTCCTCTCTTCTTCCTTCATTCCTTCTCCTTCTTTCCTCCTTCCTCCTCCTTCCTTCCAGTCTTTCTAACCCCTCCCCCTTCCTCCTCCCCCTTCCATTCCTTCTTTCCCCCTTCGTTCTCCATCGCGATTTTTTTTTTTTTTTTTTTTTTTTTTTTTTTTTTATATAGCTCGTTGAACCTCCTCCTTGGCCTGGAGTGAGAGGGGCGCTCTTACCGCCTCTCCCGCCTGCTTTATTGTGCCCGTGATGGCTGTGTGACTCGGCGTGGTGTGAAGGGCGGCTGCTGGGGCCGTGATATACTGAGGAGGTGTGTGCTGTTGTGATGTCAGCGTGGTTCTCGTGTTGGTGTATTGTTGTTATTATGTTATGATGTCAGCGCGCTAAAGTGTTTGCTGCAGTTGTTGTTGGATTTTTTTTTTGTTCGTTGGTTTGTTGTTCTGCGTGTCTCGTGTTGGTGTATTGTTGTTATTGTTGTTATGATGTCAACGTGTTTTGTTTTAATTGTTTGTCATGTTTTTATTTTTACTTGGTATGTTATTATTTTGGGCAATTATTATTGTTATTGTTGTAGTGCTTATCGGCAGTAATAAGAATGATAGTGGTCTGTGCTTTGTTGTGATGTCAGCGTGTGTTCTGTTGGGTAATTGTTGTTATGAGATGTCAACGTGTTTTAGTGTTGCTGCAATGGTTGTTTATTGTTGTTGTGATGTCAACTTGTTCTCGTGTTATTGTTGATGTTATTCGTGATATTTTTACTGGTATTATTTTTGTAGTGCTTTTCACCATCAGTAATAAGAATGATGATTATTGTGATGTAGAAGATGATTATGATATAGTATTATTGATTATGAAGATAATGATAATGATATCTGGTGATGATGAGGATGATGACTATAAAAAATTATAATAATAACAATTATCATCATTATTATTATTACTATCATCAATATCACTTTTATTATTATAACAATAATAAGAGATAAATAATTTCATAAAAATAAAATAATATTGATAACAATGATAATGATGATGGTAATATTATTATCAATAGTAATAGAAAATAAAATTAATGATATTAATAATAGTAATAACAATGATGATAATAATAATGATGATAATATTAGATAATGATAAATAATGGATAATAGTAATGATTAATAACAATGATAAAGACAGATCAAATAATATCAGTAATGATACTATTACTACTAACAATAATGATTATGATTATGATGAGATGATGATATGAGATAATGATAATGATAAAGGATGATGATGATGATATGATAATATGATATAAAGACTCCATGTTATATGAAGGTACAATATACAAAGCTATGTAATACAAAAACAATTTGTATGATAATAGCAACAACAACAACACAACAACGACAGTAATAAGGCAGGCAGATCTCCATGCGACGAAAACATATACAATGAGAAAAACACATTTTAATTAAAACGTTAATTACAGTGTTTTGGATCACGGCAAGGTTGGGCTTCTGCCTCTGAGGACTCGCTTCCAGTATCATATATAGTATATATGTATATATAATATATATATATATATATAATATATATATATACTATATGATATATATTATATATATATATTTATATATATATATATAATATATCAGATAGAATGTATGTATGTGATGTATGCATATGCATTTTATGTATGTGTATATTAGGACGTGCGATATATATACATTCATATATACATATATATATATAGTATATTATAATATATTATATAAGTTATATATATAATTATATATACGTTATATATATAATATATTAATATATATGTATATGTATGTTGTATTCATTATGCATA
>NW_020868931.1:7500-15000 GCF_003789085.1 Penaeus vannamei
TATATATATATATATATATATATATATATATTATGTTATATAGTATATATATATGTATATATATAGATAAAAATAAAAATAAAAAATAAAAAACAAAATATAATAAAACAACAGGAACCAACAAATAATTGATGATAATAATAATCGGTATAATAATAATAATAATATAATAATAATGATAATGATAATAATAATAACAATAATAACATAATAATGATAATAATAATAATAAAATAATAATAATAATAATAATAATAATTAATATAATAATAATAATAATAATAGCATAACGATAATAATAACAAAAGATTAAAGATTAGAAAGAAAGATCCTGAACTTAAGATTCCCAAGATCCGTTCCAAAAGACAATCCAACCCCCTCCCCCCCCTTCCCCCCTCCACCCTCTTCCCCCCCCAAGGCGACAGCACTCCAGGCAGGCGGTATCCTTGACAGAATCGGAGCCACCGCCCAGCCGCATCAGCCAGACGCCGATCAACACGTAACGGCAGAACTTTCCCGGACTGTTTTCCGCGCAAGTATTATCCGAAAAGGAAATTGCACTCGCTGAGGAGGAGGAGAATCGAGCCCACTTTAGTAGAAGATCTGTTACCGTACTCGATTGTTTTTTTTTTTTTTTTTTTTTTTGTCTTTTTTTTGCGTTATTTTTCCCGAGAGATGTTTTTTTTTTTTTTTTTTTTTTTTTTTTTTTTTTCGGGTTTATTTATCCCGAGAAATGTTCCCGAAGGGGGGGGAGTCTTCGATAACATAAGGGAAATGTTTACTATGGATGAGTGTCTTAGTGGAAGGCGTTATTTAAGGCATAATTGATATCAATATATCGTCATACATATCATTATATTATATATTATCTCCCTCTCTCTCTCTCTCTCTCTCTCTCTCTCTCTCTCTCTCTCTCTCTCTCTCTCTCTCTCTCTCTCTATATATACTATATATATATTATATATATATATATATATATATGTATATGTATACATATACTATATATATCTATCTATCTATCTATCTATCTATCTATCTATATGTCTATATGTTATTATGTATGTATCTACCTATTTGTGTGTGTGTGTGCTTGCCTTTTCTACTGGCCTTAGCTAACCCCGTGCATATTTCTCCCTGATCCCCCGCCGTCTACCCAAAGCCACTCTCGCATCTATCGTGCCTGCGTTATCCCCCCAAGCATATTCCTCCAAATTTCGTAATATCATCTTATCCTTAGTATGCTCTCTCCCGCCGGCATACATCGCCCCTAATGCGCGTGCTATATATTTCCAGCATACGTCCTATTATATTCAGAGCGGGGGGCGCCCACCTGCTCCTCCCGTCCTATCCTTCAGATCTATGTTGTATTTCCCTCTACTCTCCTTGCAGCCCGGCATCGAGTCATACCCTACCACCTTTAATACTCTTGGCCCCCCTGTGTTCGTTTCCCTATGATGCTGTTGTTTTTTTTCTACATAAAAGGGCTGTCTCATTCTGGTCTCTATCAGCACTGGATAAGCCACAGTTACCTGCGCAATGCTCCGGGTATCCACTGATGCGAGTCCCTTAGCGTGCTCTGCCAATTACTCCGATTTCATTGTTAAAGAGAGGGAAAAATGGTGAAATCATACCTCTCTTCTTCATTATCATCTGTCTCCCTCAGTTCCATCTCTTTTTAATTGGATGTCTTACCCCTCTCGTGTCCTTTTTGCCTCGCCGTCGCCCCTTTTTGTGCCAGCGGATCGTCCGAGTTGCATCCTGGGTCCCTTGCAACACAGGAACGGTTGCCGCTGCGCCCGGTCCTTTCCACTCGGCCGGCAGATACCCTCTCCGCCCTCGCTCTCCCCTTATATACATAACAATATCTCTTTTCCCCTCTCGATATTTTTCGCTTCACACGCCATATCATGTTTCACCAGGTGCTTGTTATCAATAGAAACTTTTAAGTGTGTTATAGTTCGGCCAGCTATGGATGGGGTTGTTTTCTCACGGTGTTTTCGAGAGATGGATGTGCGTGCATCGATCATGAAAAGGGAAACGGACTCGCAGATAGATAGATAGATAGATAGATAGATGATAGTAGATATATAGATCGCCACGTCAACGTTTACACTAAAATGCATGCTTGCACGTCGAGGGCGGCGAAGGGTCAATGGACGGTGAATGAATGAGAAGTTACACACAAAAGGTGAGATGAGGCGTGAGTGACATGAAGGGAGGTGTGTCGAGTTCCGTCTTTCTCTTAATCCCTGTTAAACGGGTTGGTGGGAATGATCACGTGACGAGTGGGGGATTAGAGGCAGCTGGCACGGTGTGTGTGTGTGGTGTACGTGTCAGTCATACGGGCAAGTTAAACACATTGTGAAATTTGAAGGATCTGTATTGGCAGGGTAGAGTTTAATGAGACCGGGGATTGAGTCGAGGTGTGGGCGATGCGATGAGACGATGCAGAGGAAGAGGGTTTAACTAGATAAGGAGGAAGCATAGAGGAAGAGAGAGATTTAGAGATTACGTTCAGAGAAAAATGAAACTTCAGCGGATATCAGCTTAACACCATTTGTATCAGACATAAATACACCACACACACACACATGACGCATACACACACACACTCACACACACACACACACACACACACACACACACCACACACACACACACACACACACACACACACACCACACACACACAGACACACACTCACTCACACTCACACACACACACACACACACACTCACACACACTCACTCACAAATATATATATATATATATATATATATATATATATATATATATATATATATATATATATATATATATATATGTATATATATATATATATAGTATATATATATATATATATATATATATATTTATATATAACACACACACACACAATCACACGACTACATATATATATATATATATATATATATATATATATATATATATATATATATATATATATATATATATATATATATATATATATATATATATATATATATATATATATATATATATATATATATATATATATACATATAACCATCCCAACGCATAATCCAACACCAAAAAGAAGGCAATATCACAAAAATCTTGCAAAAATAATATCACAAAATAATTCAAATGCTGTGAATTACTTCCATGCATCTTTTTTTTTTTGTCATACAGAATTGATGAAAAACACTGTCATTAGTTCCATTATCCACGAGCTGGTAATGGCACTGTGCCTGTCATGTGGATGCGACAGGTGCCAGTAGATCATTAGCGAAATGGGAGTGATAAGAATTCTGTATTTGACTTCCTGCGAATAGAGAAGAGACGGATATATATTTTCTCTCTCTCTTTCTTTCTCCTCTCTTCTCTGTCTCTGTTTGGATTGTCTGTCTGTCTCTGTTTTTCTTTTTTTCCTCTTCCTCTTTCTCTCTCTTCTTTCTTCCTCTTCTTTCTCTATCTCTCTTTCTTTTTATCTTTCTGTCCTCCTCTCCTTCTCTCTCTCCTTTCTTTTTCTCCCCCTTCTCTATCTCTCTCTCTTTCTTCTTCTCTCGCTTCTTTCTTTCACCTTCCTCCCCCTTCTCTCTCTCTTTCTCTCTCTCTCCCCCCCCTCTCTCTCTCTCTCTCTCTATCTCTCTCTCTCTCTCTCTCTCTCTCTCTCTCTCTCTCTCTCTCTCTCTCTCTCTCTCTCTCTTCTCCCTCCTCCTCTCCCCTCTCTCTCTCTCTCCCTCTCTCTCTCTCTCTCTCCCTCTCTCTCTCTCTCTCTCTCTCTCTCTCTCTCTCTCTCTCTCGTCTCTCTCTCTCTGCTCTCTCTCTCTCTCTCCTCTGCTCGTCTCTCTCGTCTCTCCCCCTCTCTCTTCCCATCCTCTCCTAAATAGATAACAAAAAAAAAGAAAAAAAGAAAGAAAAAAAAATCAAGTACAAGAGGATAAGAACAGGCGAGAAAAGCGGCCGAGAAATCCCATGATAAGGGTTTTCCTTTTTCAAAAAAACTTTGTAGAAATGTCCAGAATGAAAGGAGCTATTCGGGGCCGTGGGAGTTTTCCGTCGGGATCGGGAGGGAATGGCAGAAATATTTCGGAAATTCGCGTCTCATGTGTGTGTGTGTGTGTGTGTTGTGTGTGGGTGTGTGCGCTTTGGGGGGAAATAATGAGGATTCTGTTGGGAATAATGAAGGCCGGGGAGGCATGTATTACGGGTGGGAAGAATATGGACGTTCGATGTTCGCTTTTTTTAAATTTTATGATTCTATTTTTTTTTGTAATGATATCTATCTGTATTTTATTATTATTATTATTATTTTGTAATATCTATCTGTCTGTCTGTCTACTTGTCTTACTATTATCATTAATAATAAAAACATTACAAATAGTTAAAATCAATATTAAGAATAGTTAGAATTAGCATTAATAATAGTAAAAATAACACAACTAATATCATTATAATTATCATTATCATATCTAATCATTATAACCATAAACCATGATTATAACCGCAAACAAGGATAAAAATACGAGAATCATTCTAGTATTTTAGAAAATATAAGAAAAGTGTAATAACATTATTCAATATAATTTCTAAGTCACAACATCCAAATCCTCGACTAACCAATACTTACATGATGAATAGATATAAAAAGAAGGAAAAAAACAAAAAAAAAACATCGCCAAACTAAATTGCATGTTCTGTAAATGAAGTAAAATATATAAGTCATCATCTGCAATGATATAGTGAGCAATTATTCAAGCACGACATATTGCGAAGAGTCGAGGGAAAGCTTAACACATTATGAATTTTGCGTTATTATCATCTTATTCTAATTATAATTGTCATTCTCATTCTCATTCTCATTATTATTACCATTCTTCTTATTATTATCATTCTCATTATTATTACCATTCTCTTATTATTACCATTCCTTCTTATTATTATCATTCTCATTATTATTCATTCATTCATTCCATTCTTATATTATTACCATTCTCATTATTATTATCATTCTCATTCTCATTCTCATATTCTTCATTATCTTTATCATCCATCTTTCATTATATATATCCACTGTTATTATTATTGTTATTATTATTGTTGACCATTATCATTAACTGTTTATAATTATTATTACACATCGAATAAATAAAATATATGACTGAATATAGAATATCAAAGAAAAATATATAATAAAGAAAATAAGATTATTAAAAAAAAATCTATGGTCGACTACAACTTTGAGTCATTTTGAAAAAAGTAATAGAAAAATATGACATGTTAGTTAACACCAATTAGATCATATAATTAGAGACATTATTGTTATTATCCAATTAATCTAAGTAAATACATGTTTGAAATCGAAATTGTTTTGAACTTTTCGCGTTATTTGGGTCATAACACAAATTTCGCAAACATAAGCATCTGTTAGCAAAAAAAAAAAAAAAAAAAAAAAAAAAAAAAAAAAAAAAAAAAAAAAAAAAAAAAAAAAGAGAGGGGAAAAGAGAGAGCGAAAGAGAGAAAGAGAGAGAGAGAGAAGAGGAGAGAGAGAGAGAGAGAGAGAGAGAGAGAGAGAGAGAGAGAGAGAAGAGAGAGAGAAGAGAGAGAGAGAAGAGGGGGATTGAAAAAATCCTAGTTTAATAAAAACGGGGACAATGCACATACACATGGAATTTTTAATAATAAATCAGGCTACAGGAAGCCAGGGTTAGACAACTCACCATTACGCCTCTCATATCCCTATCTCTTCAGCCATGTTTCAAATACAGAAATCAATTCACAGAAAGATCATCATAAACATCATAGTAATAAATATATATATATGATTATATAATATATAATGATTATACAATATGATCATGGCAACATTATGATAACTGCCGTCGGGTTAACATAATTATCAAGCCATTCTCTCGACGAAGCCACTGAATGATAAATCAAGCTGGCTTTTTATAGTCACATCGAGAGTGCATTAAACCAATAATGATAAATCTACATAAATAATGACAAGAGTTAATACAATAATCCGGATATGAATAGAAACGTTTGAATTATCTGAATTAATCAGTATGATGTATGAAACAGAATGGAAAGTGATGAAATAGAAGATAAAATTAAATGCACTTAATAAAACACAGAATAAGTGAAACGGCTTAACACAAAATAAAACATATTTCACCTTTAAATGTATGTTATTTTATTTGTCCATTTATTTCTGAATTAATACACATTAACCTTGTTAGACAGTGAAATATCAATATTACATGAATGCCAAATTTCATGCAGGATTTATTTCATTCAGAAAAAGATTAATTCATTCCTCCATCGGGTTGTGGATGACGTCATTCATAGAACAAAATCGTGGAATGAAAACCACAACAGAACTATAGTGTAAGAATATGATACCGAGTTAATAATAATTTTGTTATCGATAAGTTTTGAATAACTACCAAAGTTAAATGAATGACTCTACCACATAAATAAAATGAAAACTCCTCATAGATTTAAAAACTCAATCACATAATAAAAAGGAATAACTACCACATAGAAAATTAATAACTCGAACAAAATAAAGGGAAACTACCACATATAATTATAACTACCAAATATAATTGATAACTCTACACAATATAATAAGTAACTACTACACAATGAAATTAATAACTCGACCACATAACAAAAGGATAAACAGCAACAACAACAGAAACAATAACAAACAGCAAACACAAGCAACAACAATAACAGCAACAACAACAGCAACAAAACAGCAACAACAGCAACAACAACAACAACAAACAACAGCAACAACAGCAACAACAACAACAACAACACCAGCCAACAACCACACCACCAAGCACAACAGCAACAACAACAGCAACAACAATGCAACAACAGCACCAACACACCACACCACAAACAACAACAACAACAACAACAGCAACAACAACAACAACAAACAACCACACAGGCCGCCCATGATCCGAACCCCAGACGCTCCGCCAAAGACCGTCCATCCGACCAGCGACCAGCGAGCAAAGGAAAGAATAATGGCTACGGTGTTCCTACAACGAGCGAGCTATGCAGTTAATTCTCTTCTGCGCGATACAATTACTGAACGCGAGCTGATGTCCGGTAATAATTTGTGAGAACGGTCGCAGGATGAAGCGCCATTAATATCTGAAATAATATTTAATGGCGGTGATACAGCTTCGGTGCGTTTTTTTTTTTTTTTTTTTTATTTATTTATTTTTTTTGAGGGTGTTTCGACGGAGGACCGCGCGCGCCTGGTGAGTATGGTGGGGCTTTGGAGGGAAGCACTCGGTTTAGGGAGGTTTTAGAATGCCTGGGTGTTTGTTTTTAGTATTTGGGGAAACGATAACAAAATGTTGGTCTTGGTGATCACTGCAGATGGTTATCAACGAGAGGATTCTCATATAAGGTCGTTTTAACTTCCTTGAATGAGAAGAAGTTTTGACTTGGAGGAAAAAATGATAATGTAAAGGGTGATGATATTAA
>NW_020868931.1:27500-47500 GCF_003789085.1 Penaeus vannamei
AAGAAGAAGAAGAGGTGGTGGTTCGATGCAGACGTTACGACGCTTGGAGAGCCGACGTCGCAGGCACAGACAGACGCAGACGGACGCCAGAGCCGACGACGCTGGCACTCGCGGGGACAGGACACGGAGGGGGGGGGGGCACAGGAAGAGACAGGAGGCGAGAGACAAGGAGACAGAGGGTAGACAGAAACAACATAACACAAGACAATAAAGATAGACATAAGAACAGACATTTCAAAAACAATAAGAGATAGACAGAGACAGATATAAAAAACAGACACGACACGAGACAACAACATAAGAACAGACATTTCAAAAGACAATAAGAGATAGACAGAGACAGACATAAAAAAAACACGACACGACAGAGACAAGACAAGAGACAGACAAAATCCAGCTGAGCGACAGACATGGTGCGAGACAAGAGACAAGGCAGACAGACGGACAGACACGACACAAGACAACAGGTAGACAAAGAAACAGACATATGAACAGACACGACACAAGACAAGAGACAGACATATGAACAGAACACTCGACGATACAAGAGACAGACAGAACCATAGCCACAAGAACAGACACTAGAGAAACAAGAGACAAGACGCAAGACAGACACTCGACGAGACAAGCCACAGACACGGGAGCAGCGGCTGTTATAGACGGATTTCCCTCCTATCTCTCTCGAAGAACAAATAACAGAGTCAGTTCCGAGAGAGAGGATTCCGTTGTTCTTTCTTGAGGGACGATAACAACAAATAACAGAGTCGGTTCCAAGAGGAGGATTTTCATACACTTTCTTGAGGGAGAAACAACGAGCTCGAGGGTGTTGTGTGTATTTCAGCAGTCCCTCGAAAGTGACTTTGTCTGGGTGTTTCTTAAGACTTGGGGAAAAGCTGGTTGTCTTTAGAAGGATATTGAAATGAGGTATTTTTCTTTTGTAGGATAATTAGGGTTATTACGCGGTACTAAATGACTTAGAGCGTATTATGGTATTTGTTTGACTGGCGAAGATATTAGTCAATAGAAGGTCAGGGAAATTAGGTACATTGCTATTTATTCTCTTTCTCTTTCTTACTCTTTCTGTCTCTTCTTTCTTTCTTGTTTTTGGGACTTCTTTCTTTTTCTCCCTATTTCTATGGTCTTTCCCTTTTTTTCGTTTTCCTTTCTCTCTTTCTTTTTCCTCATCTTACATTTTTTCATTTATCTTCTTTCCTCTTTCGTATTCTGTATTCCTCTCTTTCCTTCCTCTCGTCCTTATTTCCCTCCCTCTTCTTCCTCTCCCCTCTCCCTTTCTTCCTCACCATCCTTCTTTCCTTTCTCTCCTTCAACATTACAAGTTAAATTCACAGGTTCTTCAGGTCGACATAACCCATTAAAAATCATACACTGAGTCCTTTTAATCCCAAAGGTTTCCACAGCCGACTCAATCATAAGATTTTTAACCGGGGACATAATGCAGTAGATATAATGCACATGTCGACCTAACTCTGCATAATGTTCTAGCAAAGTTTAAGAATTTAATGTTGGGTTAACCCTTTCTGCACAGGGAAATAATGCAGTAGATATGATGCTCATGACGGCATAACTCTGCATAATGTTCTAGCAAAGTTTAAGAATTTAATGTTAGGTCAACGATATCTTTTTGATTGATTCTGCAGCATGTATTATTTCGACTTCCTTTTTATATGTCTGTTTATCTGTTACTTGGTTTTCTTTCTCTCTGTCTGTCTGTTTCTCTGCCCACCTCGATCTTATCCTCTCCTCTCTTTCTCTCACTGAGTGTTTGTCTATAAATCTATCCATTTGTCTGTCCTGCATATATGGCGTGGGTGATGAGAACGAGAGAGACAGAGAGAGAGAGAGAGAGAGAGGAGAGAGGAGGAGAGAGAGAGAGAGAGAGAGAGAGAGAGAGAGAGAGAGACAGAGAGAGAGTGAGAGAGAGCGAAGAGAAGCGAGAGAGAGAGAGAGATGAGAGAGAGGGAGAGAGACGAGGGAGAGAGAGAGGAGAGAGAGGAAAGACAGGAGATTGAGAGACGAGAGATGAGAAGCAGGAGAGAGAGAAACAAACAGACAAACAGAAACAAAAGAGAGAGAGGGGTGGGTAAGGGGGAAGAGAGAAGAAGAGAGCGAGAGAGAGTCCGCCGTAAAAAAGACTTTCATAAAAATGATCCAAAAACGTTTGAAACTAGAATCTCTTCCCCCCTTACTTTCAGACTCCACGCGCTGCTGTTAACGTAAAACTTCCGCATATTTTTTCACCTGAGGACGGTAAAAGAAAAGCAATAGAGAGACATTTTCACGGCGAAAAATGCATTTATGCATTATGTTGGAGACTGGGAGTAAAAAAAGAAAGAAGAAAAAAAAAAACGGCGACGAAGAGTTGCGAGAAGTGAAAGATATGAGAACGGAAAGAGGGAGGGGGGAGAGAGAGAGGGAGAGAGAAGAGGAGAGAGAAGAGAGAGAGAGATGAGAGAGAGAGAGAGAAGAGAGAGACAGGGAGAGAAGAGGAGAGAGAGAGAGAGAAAGAGAGAGAGAGAGAGAGAGAGAGAGAGAGAGAAAAGAAAAGAACTTGAGACAAACAAACAGCGAGGATCCAGAGGAAAAGACAGAAGAGAGAGAGAGAGAGAGAGAGAGAGAGAGAGAGAGAGAGAGAGAGAGAGAGAGAGAGAGAGAGAGAGAGAGAGAGAGAGATAGAGAGAGAGAGAGAGAGAGAGAGAGGAGGAAAGGGGACAGAAACTGCATCTACACAGGGCCTACACCCCCCCCCCCCCCTCTCAAGCCGGGCCTCGCTTTCCTCTTCCTCCATTCCATTCCATAGTGATTATTAATCCAGAGCTTTCCTCTTCCCCTTCCCCTCCCTCCCGGCCCCAACACCCCCGGACTCTACCGCATTTGCCCTTTACATTCTCCAGCCCGCCTTTTTTACATTCTCCAGCCTTTGTTTACATTCTCCAGCGCTTTGTTTACATTCTCCAGCCTTTGTTTTACTTGCCCTTTGTTTACATTCTCCCAGCCCTTTGTTTACTTGCCCATTCTCCAGCCCTTTGTTTACATTCTCCAGCCCTTTGTTTATTTCCAGCCCTTTGTTTACATTCTCCAGCCCTTTGTTTACATTCTCCAGCCCTTTGTTTACATTCTCCAGCCCTTTGTTTACATTCCCCAGCCCTTTGTTTACATTCTCCACCGACCTCGATGCTCGAACCTCCACTGACTCTTCTTCTGGAGTCAATGACAGCGCTTGGGTCACTCTGAGATACCTTGATGGGACGTGACACTCGGAGGCTGAGATAAATGTCTTTTTTTCTGTCAAGGAGAAGCGATTGTGTATTCGAGGAATGGCGGCGGTGTTGTGACGTGCGAGAGAGAGAAATTCAATTCTTTTTGTGTCGTCCTCCAGCTGCGATGTGGAAGTAATGAGCCCTACATAAATTCGTCAATTTTTTTCCCTTGTTCTCTCTCTCTCTGTCTTTGTCAACCCTCCCCCTCTTTCTCTCTCTTCTGTTTATCGTATCTATATCATAGATCTCTCTCTCTCTTTCTTTCTGTCTATTTATCTTATCCATATATCAATGGATCTCTGTCTCTCCTCTCTCCTTTCTGTCTTATTTATAAGAATCTACATATCTAAGATCTCTCTCTCTCTCTCTCCTCTCCTCCTCTCCTCTCTCTCTATCTCTCTCTCCTTCTCTCTCTCTCCTCTCTCCCTCCTTCTCCCTCCTCTTCTCTCTCTCTCCTCCTCTCCCTCTCTCTCTCTCTTCTCTCTCTTCTCTCCTCACCACCTCTATCCCTTTTCCCTCCTGTCTTTCATATTTAAAGCTGATAGCATCTCAAATTAATGCTTTGGATCGGAGCGCGGTCGCCCAGGAACAGGTAACCTAATTAACATACTGAAGGTTCCTCTTCTCTTCCCTCAGGAGAACAAAGACACAGAAGTCCTCCCCCGTTGGATCGCCACCAGAGGATCCTTTTCATGGCAAAGGTAATGGGGGAATTGCACCCTTCGACATGCGCCCTCTGTAGCCTGCGATGGAATCCCCAAGTCTAGGAAACTAACTCCTTAGGCTGTTTGGTCTCGGCGACCTACACAGCAAGGGGTCTATAGTGCGATGTAGGTCTACACTCCATTAGAGTCTACACTACAGGGCTCTTACAGTCTACACTACATTACAGTCTACACTACATTCTACAACTCACTCTACACTACATTAAAAGTCTACACATAACAGTCTACACTACAAAGTCTACACTATATTACAGTCTACACTACATTACAGTCTACACTACATTACAGGGGGTCTACACAACACGGGGTCTACATAACACAGGGTCTACACACTACACTGCAGTCTGCACACATTACAGGGGTCTATCACACTTCTACACTACTAAATCTAACTCTATTACAGGGTCAACACAACATAAATCTACCCTCCTACAGGGGGTCTATACAACACTACAGTCTACACTACCCTAGAGGTGCGGTCTTCACGAAAGGCCTATGACTTTTCTCTGCGATTTTGTCTCTGATTTGCGCTGGTGCCACATCTCAAATTTAAAGCTGTTAGCAGAAATAACATGTAAATCGTTATAGATCCTATTTTGATAATCTGTTGTAATAATAAGGTATGATAAATATGGCAATAAATCTTACTGATATCACAGCGGTACTATTGCACATTTAGTATATTTGAGATGTGGCATCCCTGCGTTTGTTGTCATTGCATGTTATAAAGGCGGGCGACGCTGTTTGTGTAAATCTGCACTGCAGTTTTAGAGAAATACACCTGTCCTAAAACTTCGACCGAATCGTAGACAAATTTGAATATAATCCTGCATCGAATAGGATAGAAAAAAAAAAATTGATTGGAAGACACTTGTTTGATTGTCAAACGTTAATTTGGTCTTTTCTTATATTTTACAGTTATTTTATTCACAAATGTAAGGACAGTCTTTAATTTTGTACTTGCATAAGTGTTCTTAAATTTGTTTTTATGCAAATTTGACCCTGTTGAAAATTATCCCACTTTGGATATAATAAGCTTCGAGGCCACCTTTGGTGAGTTACCAAACGTTAATTGAGCCGTCTCGTACATTTTTATTTTACCATACCTTACAATTACAATAGATTATCAATATAAGATCCATAACGCTTTACATATTAATTTTATTACCAGCATTAACTTTGAGATGTGTCAGAAGCGCAAATCAGAGACAAAATCGCAATTAAAAGGCATTTTACTGCCAGATTATCTATTACCAGCATTAGTGCACAGCGGAAATCAGAGACAAAATCGCAATTAAAAGCCATAGACCTTTCGTGAAGACTGTCCCAGCTCCACACAAGAGAAGATCTACAGTTTACAACAGGTCTGCACTACAGTGTGTGTGGGTGTCCTTTGTGCTCCGTCGGTTAATTATTGGAAACCGAATTACAGCGTCTTCGGCTTCTCATTTTCTTTATCAGACTGAAAATAAAGCTGTGTTAGGGAGACATCTTTATTTGTTTTGCTATATCCACTAAGGTGTTGACTTTCAACTGTTTTAGAGGAAGATTTGCGTGAATGCATAATTGCATGCGGCCATGTTCGTACACGCACAAATGTACAGTATAAGAATATATGAATACATGCATAGCAACAAGCTTATATAACTAAGCATGTGCTCTTCTCTATTTTTTTTTTATTACGGGACAAGAGCTGAACTTAGGGGTTCCTTTTGCTATAATTTTATTATTATATAAGTTTTAAGTTGAGTAGCATCTAAGGAGAGTGTTCCAGGCAGAACAACTGGACAACTGACATCCTTCTCGCCTTTTTACGATCAATTTATCATCGTGTCATATCAGTCTTCTTATGTTTGAAATCATAGTCATTCTCATTTTATATATGCATATACATACATACATACATACATACATATATATATATATATATATATATATATATATATATATATATATATATTATATATATATAATATATACATATTATATACACATATATATACTATATCCTACACCATATCCATCTTATCTATATATCCAACAGACATATATATATATAGATATACATATACATACAGACAACCTGAGAGCAAGAAGGACATAATCCGACTGATTTAAACTCAGACATATGTTTTTCTTTCCGCGTCTGTCTGTCTTCGAATCCCCAGCCTCATCAGCAATATTAATGACCTTTCCAGCTCTGCTTCCTCCTTCACCTTCATTTAATCTCACCGCTTTTCATCACTCCAGCTTGCCTCATTTGCATCGCGTACTTCCACAGGCACCCTTCCCTTCACCTCTTTTTTTACCTCATTTCTTTTTTTTTATTCGTCTGTCGGGTGTGCTTGTCTCGTTTCATTGGCTTCATTTGTCTCGCGGGACTCGCCCAGATTCACCTGCTCTCGACCTGTTTCCACTTTATTCAGCTGGTTCACCTTAATCGTCTGGCGTGTACTCATCTCTCTTGCTCGTTAGTCCTGTGTGCCTTAATAGACCTCAACCTATTCACCTGCCTCGTATTTCACCTGCCTCATTAGACTGTATTCACCTGCCTTAATAGACCTGTATTCACCTCCTCTGTATTCACCCCCTTAATAGACCTGTATTCACTGCCTCATTAGACCTGTATTCACCTTCCTGTGTCAACCACATCACCTCTATACTCACCTGTTTATTCGGATCTCTATTCACCTACTACGTCTGTCCGTTACTCATCTGTTTTATTAGTCCTGTACTCACTCCCTCATCGGCCCGGTACTCACCCTTGCCTCATCAACCCTTACTCATCTCCATTATCGGGTGATTCATCTATCTCATCAGTTTCTTCTCACCTTACTCATCTTCCTTATCAGCCCCTTACTCACCTAACTCACTCTGTACTCACTCACATCAATGCTTCACTCACTTAGCTTCATTATCTCCTTACTCATTGTCTCATTAACTCTTGAGTAAGGTGTGTTCATCCATCCATATTCAGGTGTTTCATATATCTCCTCAGGTCTCGACTCACCTGCCTCACCATCCCCTTACTCAACTATCTCATTATATTCATCAAATCTCTGTTTATCTATCTAATGATTTCCGTTTACTCATCTACGTACTTCACCTATTTCCTTTTCCTCACTTATCCTTATTCTCACCTGCCTCACCCTCCCCTTACTCATCCACCTCATTAAGTTTGTCTCACCTACCTCATTATTCCCCTTTACTCACTTCTCTCACTTACTTCCCTATCCTCACCTACCTCTACCTCCCTTTCCTCACCTTTCCTCCTACTTCCCTTCCTCACCCCTTTCCTACTCCCCTTTCCTCAACCTACTTCCACTTCACTTCCCCTACCTATTCCCTACCTCCCTCTCCTTCCCTTCTTCCCCATCCTCACCCCTTTCTCTCTCCTCACCTTCCCACCCTCTCCTCACCCCTTTCCCTCTTCCTCACCTCTCCTCCCCTTCTCCCATCCTCACCCTTTCCCTCTCCTCACCTCTCCTCCCTAACCTCCCCATCCTCCCCCCTTTCCCTCTCTCACTTCCTCCCTCTTCCTCCCTCCTCACCTCCCTCCCCATCTCCCCCTTTCCTCTCTACCTCTCCTCCCCTTTTCCTCCATCCTCATTCCTCTCCCTACTCCTCACCCTTTCCTCCTACCTCTTCCTCCCTACCTCCCTCTTCCTCCCCCTTTACCTCCCTCCCTCCCTCTCCTCGTACCTCCTCTCCTCAACCTACTTCCCCTCTCACCCTCTTTCCTCTCCTCACCTACTTATTCTCACCTCCCCTACCTCCCTTCTCCCTCACCTTTCCTCCCTACCTCCCATTCTCACCCCTTCCCTCTCCTCCCCATCCTCTCCCCTATTTCCCTCTCCTCACCTCCCATCCTCACCCCTTCCTCCTTCCTCCTCCCCCCTTTCCTCTCCTCCCCCCTTTCCCCATCCTCACCCGCCTCCCCTACTCCCTCTCCTCACCTCTTCTCCCTACCTCCCCATCCTCTCCCCTTTTCTCCTCCCCTCTCCTCCCCTTCTTCCCTCTCTTCACCCGCTCGAGGTCTCCGAATCGCGCTCTCAAAAAAATTCCTCCAGAACCGCCATCGTGACTCTGAAGCTCGCGCCCCGCTCGCCCGCTCTCTTCTTCGGGTGTGGTTGTCGCCTGCTCGTCCTCGAAGGAGCGTTGGAGGGATGAATGAGGGATTGGAAGAAAGGAGAGAAGGAGGAAGGAAAGAAATGGGGGTTGTGATGGGAGGAAACTCTTGGGAATTACTCCCAACCGTTAAAATAAAAAAAAAAAAAGCTAAAAAAAAAAAAAAAAAAAAAAAAAAAAAAACAAAAAAAAAAAAAAAAAAAAAAAAAAAAAAACATAAAAAAAAAAAAAAAATAAATAAACAAACGTAGATAATAATACTAATACAGTATAAAACGAAAATACTAACTATACCCAGTGTAAAAATAAAGATCGAAAATAAAAATAAAATAGATGAATTTAAAAAATATACGAATGGGCGAAGAATATACTTCCATGTCTTGATAATTATATTAGTTAACTACTTAATGATTCATTTTACACAATGCTTATACTATTCTAATTATTTTAATATTAATATTAACACCCTCGTCTATCTAATATATACACTTATTTATTATTTATTCTATTATAACTTATCTTACAATATTATATTAATTTATATAATATTTGTAGTCTTTCATGATTCCTTGGATATGGTGAATTATTTGTGTGTGTTTTTGTTGTAATGTTGTGTCAATTAGAACATGTGTGCCTTACTTCGCTCTGTTACCTTTATATATACTTATATATATATATATTATAAACTTAATATGACCTATATATATAATATATATATATTATATCCAAGAAAAAAGAATAGAGAAAAATAAATTGAACTGCCTAAGATTTCTACTTGATGAGGATCACCTTCCCCCCCATAAAAAAAAGATAAGGAGAGGAAAAATGTATAAATTCGAAAAAAGAAGAAAAGAAAGAAAAGAAGAGAGAGAGAGAGAAAAAATTTTTGGATCATCGGAAGCAAGGATTTTCCTACTAAAAAAAAAAAATATAAAAAGAAAAAAAAATTGTGGTATGTCTTGACTCGTCATGTTAAAAAATTATTTTTAGTTAGGGTTGGAAAGCATATAAATACATTAAAATCTTCTTAAAGAAAAAAAATAAGAAAAGAGAAAAGGAAAAATCAAGAAAAGATTTTTGAATTTCATCGGAAGCCAAGAGATTTTCCTAACGAGGTAAGAATACCCCCCCCCCACTTCCCGTATTTTTAAAATAAAAAAAAAAAGCAAAAAAAAAAATGTGAGGGGAGAATACATAAAAATCTATCTAAAAAAAAAGAAAAAGAAAGGACCAAACAACCGTAAAAATAAAGTTTTGAATCATTCGGTAAGCCAAGAGATCCTTTGCCTAACGAGGATGGGAAGGTAGTTATCATTAATGGGCGAACGGGTTACTGTTTTCTGATGAATAAGAAATATTATTTCAATATTTTACATTCCCGTAATGGACAGCCGAGGCGGGGTGCCACTTTCACTGTTTCTCGATTTTCCTATTTCTTTGTTAACGCACCACAGCCACACGCACAGGATACGACCTACGCACACAGTCGCACATAGATGACCTAGAGCAAATATATGTACATATAGACCTACACGTTCCATCTATATATATCACATATTATCAGCACAATATATGTTACACATTTAGACATAACGTTTTCTTTCTTACTTCTTTTTTAAAAAAAAAAATAAAAAAAAATAGAAAAAATAATAAAAAAAAATTAAAAAAAAAAAAAAATAAAAAATAAAAAAATAAAAATAAAACAAAATAAATATAAACAATAAAATACAAATAAAAAAAAAAATAAAATAAAAAAAAAAAAAAAAAAAAAAAATAAAAAAAAAAAAAAAAAAAATTAAAAAAAAAACAAAATAAAAAAATAAAAAAATCTCATAAATATAAACCAATTCAATACTCTTCCTTCATTCCTCCAATCTCCTTCATCTTCTATTCCTTCTCTTCCTTCTTCTTGTATTATTAGTTTACTTCTCCTCTCTCTCCATTTCTTCTTCCTCTCTCTCTCTCCTCCTCCTTTTTCTTCTAATTCTATTTCTTCTCCTTCTCTCCCTCCCCTTTCTTCATCTTCACTTTCCTCCATCTACCTCCTCCTACACCCCTTGCTTCTTCTTCTCCTTCCTCCCCCCATCCTCCTCCTTGTCTTCTTCCTCCTCCTTCTAATTCTCCTTCTCTCCCTTCTCCTTCCTCCCTCTTCGTAACCTTTAACAGTTACAAATAAAAAACTTTAAGGCAATAACTTTAAATTTTTCTTTAGATGCGACCTTGCAAGAGAGAGCGCAGCTGTTGCATCTTATACTATAAACGCTTACCGTGTGTTACTCACACAAGACTTAAATTACGAGGATGGAAGTAAAAAGTGATAAGGAGGAAAAAATAGGGTGAAAGAAATGGTCGTAGTTTGAGTCGTAGGCTTAGATTAATTTAAAAAAGAAAAGGAAAGAGAGAAAGAGAAAAAGTATCTGATGTCTAATGAGTGTTAAGGAAACTCGGGGAATTCATGGTTTTCAGGGGGCCTATGGTGTGTGTCTGACTGTCTGTCTGTCTGTCTGTATTCTGATTTTATCTCTCTGTCTCTGTCTGTCTGTTTATCTGTCTGTCTCTTTCTTTCTTTCTGTCTGTCTTTTTGTTTTTCTATCTGTCTGTCTTTTCTGTTTGTCTGATGCTGTATCTCTCTATCTATCGTCTGTCTGTCTTCTGTCTGTCGTCATCTCTCTTATCCACGCTGTCTCTTTCTTATTCTCTCTATCTTGTCTGTTCTTCTGTTGTTCATGTTCTGTGTTTCTGTTATATATCTGTCTCTCTTATCTATCTGTCTCTTCTTCTTCTGTCTTTCTGTTTGACTCCTAATCTCTTCTCTTATCTATCTGTCTTTATCTTACTCTTTCTATTCCTGTCTGCTTTTCTGTTTCCTGTCTAATCTGTTTGCTTCGTTCTATCAGTTACATGTATTTACACATACTTGTTAATAGCCTCCCACTTGCACATTCAAGACACGACAATCTCCATCCAGCAGTACTCTTTTACCAAAGATTTTTTGAGAATAGTCAATTCACATGTCAGAGACGAGAGAGAGGAGAAGAGGGAGAGGGAGAGGGGATGAGGGAGAGGAGAGGTGAGAGGGAGAGGGGGTCGCAGGGGACTAGGAGAGGAAGTTGGAGAGAAGGGGAGAGGTGGGAGACGATATGAGAGAGAGAGAGAGATGAGCGATATGACTGTGATCTGTCAGCAAGCATACGAGATTGCTTAGACAGCTGGCTTCAATTAGGATGTCCGATCCACATCCTAAGTCTTGCTACTACCATAGACTCCCGCCAATATGCCTTCCTATCCACAATCGCCTGAGATATGAGTATCCTAGCTCACCGCACGTGAGAATCGATACATGTCGAAATACATGGCGCTACTGCGCCCGAAACCCCGGCGGGAGAACGAGGCCTTGCGCTCAAGAACGAACAGCAGGAGGCCTGAACCATTCAGTACTGTATCATCAATGGGTCACCTACGAGAAAAGAGGAGGGGTTATAGGAGTGCCAGCGAATGAAGACGACGATGAGCGTGAGACAAGAGAAATCGTACCACCAGAACCCCCGAACGATCAGAGCAGTGATGAGACGGAGGCGAGGAGAGAATACAGAATACGACGCAATTCGGAGACAAGACCTCATGAAGGACGCGGAGAACCGTCGCCAGCAGAGAGAATGAGCAGATCAGAAAGAGAAGACAGAAGAGAGGGAGGAGATCGGCATCATCTTCCAACTCGGCCCAGCAATAACACGCCGCTGCACACCGTTGCTATGACACAAGAAACCAAACGTATAACCTAACGGCACAGTAATAACCACCTCAGACGTGCTAGGCTATCGCATGAACGCCTTAACTACACACATCAACAACGTCCAACGCATCCGGAGCACGCCTCCCAGCCCTGCTACATCCTCAGTTAAACTTTTGATTGAATGTAGAGTTCCCAATTGGAAGTTCTCAGCATGTATTCTACTATGTTCTCATTGCGATAGATCAGATATCGTATCGATGAGAGAAAAGATGAGTAATATTATCTGAGATGCCACACACTCACACACTCACAACACACACACAACTACACACACACACACACAGAGCGTATACGGATATGATATTATCTAAAATAGACATAACTCGTTCGTGGTCTCTTCATTATTGATTTGCATACATAGTAGCTTAGATATAAAAATTATGGAAAAAGTATTAGCTCACGGATCATCAGGCTTATTATTAAAAACCATCCAAAATTTTGTATTAGCGTTAGGCTATTCTATTTCCAAGCCAACCCAAAACGCGTCACTCGTCGCAATCAGACTATAAACCAATCTCCCCACTATTGGAGCTTTCTCGTGTGTTATTGGTAGGAGCTATAGATATATTTTGATCTAAGCTTTGGACTATTCATAGGGATTATAATAAAGAGCATTAATATCAATATGGCTAGTATAATGATAGAATCAGCCATTATGAGTTTATTACTTGTGATAAGATTACCTGTCTTGATTATATACTTAATTTGAGATAGATGTTGAGGACTTTTATACCCTTACCGATATATATACTTATATAGATATGAGATATACGATGAGGAGTATCTTAGATTTGATGACTAGAATATCTTTATACGATAGTGATGACTTTGCTTAATGATTATATTAGTACATACTTGATGTAGACGATAGTATGTCGGTTGTAGAGTGATTAGTTTTATCTGATTACGAGAGTTTTTGTCTATTTTTATATTACCGATTGAGTATTCTAATGTATAGAGATCGATTAGGTCGTATGATAACGACAAAACACACTGATAATCACACACACAAACACGGCAACAACCACAACATCGACCAACACTATCAGAACTAACACACACACACACGAAACGCACCTTCTTGATTAGGTAAATACGAGAATGAGAGAGTAGTGGAAATAATTAAGATAGATAATAGATAGATATAGATTATAAAAAGTAGTATCAATATTAGTATAGATACTGAAATAGAATAGATAGTATAAAGATAGATAAATATTATAGATATAGGATAGGATAGATATGATATTTATTTGAATATAGTATTAGATGCAGTATGGAGAGAGCGAAGGAAGAGAGATATGATGAAGTTAAGATCGTTGATAAATATATGATAGATTCATAGATAGAATTATAGATATAATTAGATTAATTACTGAGTTAGAGAGAGGAGATAGACTGATGATTAGGACCAATATAAATTTCTTTTATATCGAAGTTTAGTCATATATTGTACCTATATTATGATGATGATCTTACTTAATTATATTATTCAGGTAATAGATAGATAACGGATCGTATTTATGCGTTGAAGGAGATGGTAACGTAATCGTTTAATCGTTCCTATTAAGATGATATGATCGCTTATTCTATGATATTATTGATTTTAGATGCGGGTATTGTTATGTTAAGATTGATGGTAAACAGATGTTATATATTATGTAAGATATGAATTTAGATGAGTATGATAATTGATTAAGATAGATGTAGTTATATTAGCTTTATTGAGAATCTTATGAGAACGACGTTAACTATATGGACGACTTACTGTAGAAGACGTAAAGGTATGAGAGATGATAGTTACGGGTTATATGAGAGAGATTGATCAGAGATTTATATAAGAGTTTATGATATCAATATATATATATATATATATATTATTATAGTATATATAATTATATTATATATTATATACTATATTATATATATATTTTATGAAGATATTATAGCAATTATACCGTTTTCATTTAATATCGGATATAATAAGCTAAGTATTTCTACCTTTATATAGTTTAATCTTAGAGGATATATGATACATTTAATTTATTTTATTTTTTTTGTGAAGGTTTTACGATAGATATATATCCTTATTATATAGTTATAACCCCACGTGAGTACTGATCTTATTTGAGTAGAGTTAGATTTGATGGAGATATGATATAATTATTATTGAGATGATAGATGACTAGAGAGAGAGATAGTGATATATAGGAGATCGAATAGAGATGAAGATATTATATGAAGAAGAGACGAATACTCTGGAGAGATAGGAGAGAAGATGAGATGAGAGAGAGAGAGAGATTTGAAGAGAAGAGAAGAGATTGTGACGAGAGAGAGAAGAGAGAGAGAGAGAGAGAGAGTAGAGAGGACAGAGACAAGACAGAGACAGACAGACAGAGAAGAAGAAGAGAAAGAAAGAAAAAAAGAAAAAAGAGAGAGAGAGAGAAAGATAAAGAGACCTCCAACCCATTCTATTAACTCGCTATTTACAAAACCTCTATATACCGTGGCGCCGCTACAGTAAATACCGCCCTATGAGGACCGGAATCTTCGGTCCTTTAAACTAATGATATTCTCGGATCCTTCTAAAGAAACGGGCGGCGGGGATCCTCTTGATGCCAGGGCTGTGTTGGCTCTCTGCTCCCTCTCTGGCTCTCGGGTTCCTCTTGAAAGGGTTCGGGGCCGTCTACTGGTCCGGCTTTTGGGTTTGTTTTGATTCTCTGGAAGTTTATCTTTTGGTTTTGTTTTGATTTTCTATGTTTTTTGGTTTTGATTCTCTGTCCGTTTATCTTTTTGTTTGTTTTGATTCTCTAAGTTTATCTTTTTTTTTGTTTTGATTCTCTATCCGTTCATCTACTTGTTTGTTTTATTTCATTATTATTTTTATTTTTTTGTCTTGCATCTCTCCGTGTCTATTTTTTCGAACATTCTTTCTAACTTCATTTCTTTCTGTCTTCCTTCTTTCTATTTATCTTTCTTTCTTTAATGTCTTTATCTCTTCTTATCTTCTTATCTTCTCTTTCGTTCGTTCTCTTCGGTTGATGTTTAATCCTATTTAAGCGAATAGAGAAAAAAATCGGTAAAATTCTTCAATAAGTACGGGTCGTGTACTAGTAAAGGGTCGTTGTGCTTTGGAATAAGGAGATAGATAAGTAAATAAATGGGTAGATGATATGATGTAAGATAAATAATACAGATTCCCCCTTTCCCCTCCTCCACCTTCTTTTACTTCTACTTCTTCTTCCGATCATCCTCCTCGTCCTCTTCTTCTTCCTCTTCTCATCACCATTTTCCTCCTCCTCCTCCTTCTTCTTCTCCTCTTCCATATCGTTCCCCTCTTTTTACATCTTCTTCTTCTCCTCCTCGTCCTTCTTCTTCCTCTTCCCTCTTCTCCTCCTCATTCCTCTTCTTCTATTCATCCTCCATCTCCTTCTCCTCCTCTCTCCTTCTCCTTATTCTTTTTCTTCTCTCCTCCATCTCGTTTCCTCTCCCTTCTTCTTCTATCTTCTTCTTCTTCCCCTTCTCCCCTCGTCCTTCTGCTTCTCCTCCTCCTCCTCCATCTCCTTCTCCTCCTCGTTCTTTTTCTTCCTCCTCCATTTCTTTCTCCTTTTTCCTCCTTTATCTCCTCCTTCTTTTCCTCCTTTATCTCCTCCTCCTGCTCCTCTTCCTCCTTCTGAAGGCAATTCTGGAATCGTAATTGGCCCTCGATCAGGATCTGTTCTCCGGAATATATTATTAGCATCAAAACTTTTCTTTATCTTATAGACTAGAACGAGCATATAAATTCTTCCTTTTTTTGGGTCCAGTTTCCTCTTCTCCTTCTCCCGCCTTCATCCCTTTCTCCTCGTGTCCCCGCTCTTTATCATCTCTCCCCTCCCCCCCTCCCTCCTCCTCCCTCCCCTCTTCTCTCTCCTCTCCTCCTCGCTTCCTAAATCACCCCAAAAGGATACCTCATAAAGCATCTCCTTCGCCTCTTCGTTGGTTCTCTTTTCTATTCCTTGTGATCTCTTTCTCCCGTGATTTATTCCGTGCTATCCTGCGCCCTCTTCGTCTTCGGAATCTATGGCCGCAAGTCGTTCGTCATTTGTCTTAAGCTCTCTGGGAGGCGGCGCGGCGCTTCGCTTTTTTTCTCCTTCTTTATTCTCCTTTCCTTCATTCTTCACTTCATTCGTATTCTTCCTCGCCCTAATTTCTCCCTCCTATTCTTCATTCTCTCTTCCTTCATTCTTCACTTTCCTATCCTTCGTGTTCTTCCTCGTCCTAATTTCTTCCTCCTATTCTTCTTCTCCTTCTTCATTCTCTCTTCCTTCATTCTTCACTTTCCTATCCTTCGTGTTCTTCCTCGTTCTGATTTCTCCCTCCTATTCTTCCTCTTCTTCTTCATTCTCTCTTCCTTCATTCTTCACTTTCCTATCCTTCGTATTCTTCCTCGCCCTAATTTCTCCCTCCCATTCTTTATTCTCCCTTTCTCACTCCTATCCTTCGTTTTCTTCCTTGCCCTAATTTCTCCCTCTTATTCTTCCTCTTCTTCATTCTCCGTTCGCAGCGAGTTTTTCTTTTCTTTTTATTTCTCGTTGTTTTTTTGGTTTTTTGATTTGTTTGGGTGTTGTTTTGGTTTCTTTCTTTTTTGTTTTTGTTTTTTGTTTTGTTTTGTTTGTCTTCCGTGTTATTGTTTGTTGTTGTTGTTATGTATTTTACTTGTTTTCTATTGCACGATTGTCTGTTTTTCTTCTAATCATCTCTCTTTTCCTCACTTTTGTTGCCTTTTCTATTTTCATTATTCAGATAATTTCAACTTTCCTTTTATTCCACTCTTCACTTCCCTATTTTCTATTCTTTGTTCTACATCTTCTTTTCCCTCGTCTAAACTTTTCAAACGCTTCAACCAAATGGCATTCATCCCTCTCCTCCGCCGTTCCCAAACACGGGTTTTCACTCCCGTAGAGTTTTACCCGCCTTGTTCCCGCGGCGAGAATGCCTGGGACTATTTACCGCCCTGCGAGGTACTACTCCCGTGCTACAGCGGACTAGGATGGTCTTTCTGTAGACCCTTGCACTCTAAATTCGTCTTAGATAAGGGAGGGTTGGTAGTATGCTATTGGTAAATACTGTTCTGGTTTCCTGTAATTTTATATGATCGCGTTTGTTTTTTTTGAATATATATTTTCTATATATTATCGTTATTTCTTTTTTTTTTTTTAGGGGAGGTGGCTTTTTTGCTGTTTACAGATTTTTGTTTTCTTCAGATTTCAAGGTCTCTCTAGAACAAGATTTATTAATGATGTCTTTTAGAAACAATTTCTCTCCTCCTCTACCTTTTGACAACATCCTTTCCCCACCAACAAATGCAACAGTGTTACGTAATAAGTTGCAGTTATTATACAATTATCCGCCATGCGTTTACGTCATCTGCGCAACGTTATGCAAAATTATATAAAGCAAATATCCTTGACCTGCTTATTTGGTGTAAAATAAGTAGTATTATATATTTCCTAAAATTTGTTATGACGAATCTTGTTTTTTTTCTTCCTTTCTTTTATTCATTGCTGTTTATTCCCGTGTGACGCGATGGAGAGGCTCGGCGTATGAACTTTTAACGCATTTTGCTTTTGTGTCTGTCTTTATTTACGTATTTATTTCCTCCCTCTCCCCCACTCTTTCTCGTTTCTCTCTTTCTTCTCTCTTCATTTCCCTTTTCCTCTCTCGTCTTCTCTCATGTCTGTCCTGTATGTCTGTCTGTCTCCTCTCTTCAATCTTTCCATTCCTCTCTCCCCTCCCTCCCCCCCTCTCTCTCCTGCTCTCTCTTTCTCCTCTCTCTCTTCTCTCTCTCCTCTCTCGTCTCTCTCGTCTCCTCGTCTCTCTCTCTCTCTCTTCTCTCTCTCTCTCTCTCTCTCTCTCTCTCTCTCTCTCCACTCTCACTCTCACTCTCACTTCTCTCTCCCTCTCTTCTTTCCCTACCCCCCCTCTCTTTTTATTCTTAAAAAACAACAACAAAAAAAACAAAAAACAAAAAACAAATATAGGATTTCATCAAATGCGCTTCTCTCTTTCTCTGTCTATTTGCCTTTTAAACGGGATTTCGTATTTGTTGCAACAGAACAGTAATGAGGATTATGCAACGTTCGTCCTTTGAGTGGTTGTTGAGTAAGAGAAAAAGAGAACAATAGTTTTTTTTTTTTCTCTCTCTTCTCTTTCCTTTCATGAATTATAAATGAAATGGACGTCAGGTACTTTTGTCGTTTGTTAATCTAACGATTTTCTCGAAATTGATAATTACTTTGTCGTTTATTTGATACGAATTGTAACAGAAAAAAATAATTAGTTACATAATTCTCAAGTTAAAGTTAAATGGTCAATTTATCATTGTAATAATCATAACACACGATATAAATAAATCGAATAAATAACACACGAAAAACAAATCCGAAGAAACAACAAACACAATATAAGAAAACATACACCATTTAAACGCGATGAAGTGTGACGAATCAATAGATAAAAGGTAATGATATTAATTAAGAAAAGGAATGTAGTTACGAAATTGTCGAGGAGCAAGCGGGGGATGGGAGTGGTAGGGGGGGGGCAGGAAAGCGGGGAGGAGGAGGGGGGGGAGCAGGAGAAGTGGGGAGGAGGGAGGGTGGGGGTAGGAAAAAGCAGCCAGGAAAGAGGGGAGGAGGAGGGGGGAGGATGAGGAAAAGCAGGAGGGGAGAAGGGTAGTAGTAAAATTGGTGGGAAGGATGTGGGGGGGGGGGGGGGTAGTAGGAAAAACAGGAGGAGGAGAGGGAGAGGGGGGCAGGAAAAAGCGGTGAAGGGGGTGGGCGGGGCAAGAAAAAAAAAGGGAGGGGAGAAGGGGGAACAGAAGCAAAAAAAAAAAAAAAAAAAAAAAAACAGGAGTAGAGAAGAGGGAAGCAAGAAAAGCAGCGAAGAAAGAGGGGGTGAAGCAAGCAAACCGGGATGGGGGGTGGGGTGGGTGGGGGATTCTCCCTGAAGAACCCCCCCCCCCAACCGCCGCCTCGCGCAGCCGCCTCGCCCCCTCCATGATAAGGTATCGCTAATAAATCCTTTTGGAAATGCCAAGTGTATGATAAAGTGTGGAACAAGACGTAATGGCCAATAAAGCTCTGGGGGAGGAGATGAACTGTGCGATTAATTGTCCTCGGGGGAATAACATGTTATCGGGGAGCTCTTGCCATTTTCGGCTTCGTGTTGGCCGAGAGTCCAATTTCCAGGTACTGCCTATGGCTATGTCGCACTCAATGGCGACTGTGCACTCAATGGCGACTGTGCACTCAATGGCGACTGTGCACTCAATTGTGCACTGTGTGCACTCAATGGCGACTATGCGGCGGCTGTGCACTCAATGGCGACTATGCACTCAATGGCGGCTGTGCACTCAATGGCAACTCTACACTCACTGACAACTCTACACTCAAAGGCAAATCTCCACTCAATAACAATCATAAACTCAAATGCAACTCCACACCCAAAGGCAACTATACACTCAATGGCAACTATACACTTGACGGCACTACACGTACACAAACACACGTCAAGTTAACTAGACTCTTGGCAGACAGCCGTTAAGGGCAATGGCAAAGCAGTGACTTATCGCCTCAACCTCTTGGTATGTTATCGGCGGACGCAAGACCCTCGTAAATAAAGCCGTGAAAAGATTAAAAGGTATATATTTCAACACATTTTAAGAGAAACGACTACCTTATTTTATCCTTATTATTGTATGGATTGTATCTTCCTGCTAACTTAAAAAAGGAAAAGAAAAAATAAAGACAAAAGAAAAGCTATGTCTACCTGCTAACTTTAAAAAGAAAAGAAAAAAATAAAGAAAAGAAGAAAAAAGCTATGTCTTCTATGGTATTTTTCAGTATCAACTGTTTTTGTTAAATTCTTGATTGCTATATTTACGTCTTAATCAGTTACTCTTAATGACTTGATGTTAAGCCTTTCTGATGTTCCATTTTATTATCATTATTGGTCGTATGCTTATCTACTTACATTTATCCAATACTCCATCCCCATTTCTTTTCCAGGAACTTAAAATAACTAGATTTTAAGTTG
>NW_020868931.1:55000-72500 GCF_003789085.1 Penaeus vannamei
TTATTATTTGTTTATTGTTATTATTATTACTATTGTTACTACAACTACTACCACTACTACTACTAATGCTGCTACTGCTACTGACAGTGAAATGATAATGGTAATAGTAATAACCATGATGATATTCATGAATGTAATGGTAATAATGACAATGGAAATTGGTAATATTATGATGTTAATAATGATGTTGATAATGATGATGATGATATCAAAATCAGTCATCACCATCATCATCACCATTACCATTACCATCACCATTAATCATTACGATCACCACCTTCAGTATCACCCATCATCATCACCATTATCATTACCATTACCATCACCACCTTCACTATCACGCATCACCATAGATCATTAATCATCACCATCACCACTTTCACTATCGCCCATTCATCACCATCGACAAAACACCGCTGCCCCTTCTCGCTCACTTTCACCCGCCACGCACGCCCCGCCCGCCCTCTCCCCCCCCCCCCCCGACGCATTAACCCCCCCTCATCATCATCATCATCCGTCTCAATCCTCCTCCTTTCCTCCTCCTCGTTTTAATCCTTCCTCGTTCTCAAATCCTCCTCCTCGTCTCAATCCTCCTCCCTCCTTCGTCTCAATCCCCTCCTCCTCGTCTCAATCTCCTCCTCCTCCTCGTTTCAATCCTCCTCGTCTTCAATCCTCCTCCTCCTTGCGTCCCTCATCTCAATCCTTCTTCCTCCTCCTCCTCGTTCTCAATCCTCCTCCTTCCTCCCCTCCTCGTCTCAATCCTCCCTCCTCTCTTCCTATCCTCCTCCTCGTCTCTCTCCTCCTCCTTCCCAATCGTCTCAATCCTCCTCGTCTCAATTCCTCCTCCGAAGCCCCGCCCACCGCGCGGGGACATTTCCGATAAAAAGTAATTTGGAGAGGCTGGCATCCGGGTCTTCGCGCCAGATGAATGTTTATCAGGCGGCGGCGGCGGTCGGCTCCGCGGCGCCGAGTCGCTCTTTGCCGAGGCGGAGGTCGAGGTGGAGGTGGAGGTGGAGTGGAGGTGGAGGTGGAGGTCAGAGGTGGAGGTCGAGGTCGAGGTCGAGGTCGAGGTCGAGGTGGAGGTGGAGGTCGGTCGGGCAGCGGGGCGGGTCGGAGGGGAAGGGAGAGAGGCTGGGTGTGTGAGGTTTGTGGGAGGGTGGGGTGGGCGGCGGGGCGGGGCGGGGCGGGCGCAGGTAGAAGGAGAGGTTGGGTTTGAGGGTTGTGAGGCGTTGGGGAGGGTGGGGTGGGTAGGGTGGGTGGGGTGGGTAGGGTGGGGTGGGGTGGGTGGGGTGGAGGAGGGGTGGGTGGAGGGCTGTGTTTTGGTTTGTTGTTTGGTTGGTTGTTGTTAATGTTGCTTGCTGTGGCTGTTGTTGTTGGTGGTGGGTGGTGTTTGCAGTTTGTTCAGTTGTTGTTGCTGTTCTTGTTGTTGTTGTTGATTCGTTTTTGTTGATGCAGCTGTTGTTGCTGTTGTTTGTTGCAGTTGTTAGTTTTGTTGCTTGTTGTTGTTGCAGTTGTTTTGTTGTGGTGGTGGTTGGTGTTTCTGCTTGGGATGCAGCAAAATATTTATCTTGTCTCCACGAAAAATGCCTTATACCATTTTTTAAATATAAATCCCTTTATTTTTATCCGCATTTTAATAATCTAGTGTATATTTTTCCTTCGTCTCACTTTTTAAAACGTTTTTATCTTATCAATTATTTTTACCTTTTTAAACATTTTTATCTTATCTTCTTATCTTTATTAATTTCGTTGTCTAAAAGAGGAAGCAAAAGCCGTTGGTGGCTTCAAATTTAAAGGGAAAGACAAATGGCGTCGTTGGCGGAAATTTCTTTGGGGCGCCGAGAGAGAAAAAGGATATTGCGATTATGTGCTATTTTTGGGCTTTTTTTTTTTTTTTTTTTTTTCTTTTTTTTCGTTGTCAGTTTTTTTTTGTATTTCATTCTGTGTGCAGCCTCCCCCCCTACACCACAGACACATATACTCTTTTCTCCCGCTTTCTCTCTCTCTTTCGCTTTTCTCTCTCTCTCTCTCTCTCTCTTCTCTCTCTCTTCTCTTCTCTCTCTCTCTCTCCTCTCTCTCTCTCTCTCTCTCTCTCTCTCTCTCTCTTCTCTCCTCCCTCTCCTCCCTCCCTCCCTCCCTCCCTCCCCTCCCTCCTCCCTCCCTCCCTCCCCTCCTCCCTCCTTCCCTCCTTCCCTCCCTCTCCTTCCTTCCTCCTTCCCTCCCGCCCTCCCTCCTTCCCTCCCTCCTTCCCTCCTCCTCCTTCCCTCCCTCCTCCTCCCTCCTTCCTTCCTCCTTCCCTCCTTCCCTCCCTCCTCCCCCTCCCTCCCTCCGTCCCTCCTTCCCTCCCTCCCTCCTTCCCGGCGCAGCATGAGAAGGGCGGATCGCGGTCCTGCAGTATGTTATCGGCGGGAGGGCGTGGCAGCGTGGGCGGGCCTGGGGGTCAAGAGGAGGTGAGGGAGGCGAAAGGTCAGAAGGTCAGAGGGTCAGGTCAGGGCGAGTAAGGAGCGGTTGGCGTAGAAGGAGATAGGGAGGGGGGGACGGGTGAAGGGGATAATGGTGGAGGGGGGGTTGGGTTGGGGTGAAAGGGAGGGGGGGGGGAAAGGGAGGTGGGTTGGGGGAAAGGGTGGGGGGGCGCAGGGAGGAAAGAAGGTTTGGGGGAGGGTTGGATGAAGGGATTGCGGGGGGAGGAGGGGGGTGAAAAGAGAATGGAGAGGGTAGGGAAGGGAAATAAGGGAGATGGGAAAAGAGAGAAGCGGAGAGTGAAGGAGAGTTGGGAGGAAGGCGAGAAAGGGAAAAGGTGAGGGGGAAGGGGAAGAAGGGAGAAAGGGAAGGGAAGAGAAACGGGGAAGAGGAAGAAAATGAGAACGGGAAAGGGGAAGAAGAGAACGGGAATGGAAAGAAGAAGGGGAGAGAGAAAGGAGGAACGGAGGAAAGAAGGGAAAAAAGGAAAGGGGAGAAGAGAAGGGGGAAAGGGAAGGAGAAAGGGGGAAGAGAGGGAAAGAGGAGAAAGCGGAAAAAGGGGAAAAAGGGGAGAGAGAAAGGGGAAGAAGAGGAGGAAAGGGAGGAGAGAAAGAGGAGAAAGGAAAAGGGAGAGAAAAGGAAAAGGGGAAGAGGGGAGAAGGGAGAGAGAAAGGGGAAGAAAGGGGAAGGGGAAAGAGAAAGGGGGAAGAAGGGGGAAGGGGAAGAGGGGAGAGGGGAAAAGGGGAGAGAGAAGGAAAAGGAAAGAGAAAGGGAAGAAGGGGGAAAGGAGTGAAGAGGGGAAGAGAAAGGGAAGAAGGGGAAAAGGGGGAGAGAGAAAGGGAAAGAAGGGGAATAGGGGAGAGAGAAGGGAAGAAGGGGGAAAGGGGAGAAGAGAAGGAAGAAGGGGAAAGGGGAGAGAGAAAGGGAAAAGGGGAAAAGGGGGAAAGGGAGAGAGAAGGGGAAGAAGGTGGAAAAGGGAGAGAGAAAGGGAAGAAGGGGAAAAGTGAGAGGAAAGGGGAAAGAAGGGGAAAGGAAGAGAGAAAGGGAAAGGGAAAAGGGGGAGAGAAAGGGGAGAAGGGGAGAAGGGGAGAAAGGGGAAGAATGGAAAAGGGGAAGGGGGAGAGAGAAAGGGGAAGAAAGGGAAAAGGGAGAGAAGAAAGGGGCAGAGAGGAATTTGGGAAAAGGGAAGAGAAAGGGAAAAAAAAGGGAAAAGGGGAGAGAGAAAGGGGAAGAAGGGGGAAGGTGAGAGAGAGAGGGAAGAAGGGAAGGGGAGAAAGGGGGGAGGGGGAGAGAAAGGAAAGAAATGGGAAAGGGGGAGAGAGAAAGGGAAAAGGGGAGAGAGGAAAAGAAATGCACTTTTTCGGAACTTGCGACTCGCTAATCTGCGGTGGTGTTTGAAGATTCCGGTGTTTACGATCATTAAACTAATTATTTTGTTTATTTATGTTAATGGTTTGTGTGTTCTGTAATTTGATGTGAATAGAGGCAAAGGTTAGATAATTGTTTTCACCTGTACTTATTCCTCTTTGGTCTCTGTCTGTTTGTTTGTTTGTTTGTTTGTTGCTCCTGGTTCTCCTCTTCTTTCTTCTCCTCCTCATTATTATTATTATTATTCTCCTTCTCATCCCTCCTCCCTTTCTTCTTATTATTATTCTTCTTCTCCTCTTCTTACTCTCTTCTTCCTTGCCTCCTCTTCTTCTTCCTCTCCTCCTCCTCCTCCTCCTCCCCTCCTCCTCCTCCTCCTCCCCTCCTCTCCTCCTCCTCCTTCCTCCTCCTCCTCTCTCCTCCTCTCCTCCTCCTCCTCCTCTCCTCCTCTCCTCCTCCCCCTTCCTCCCCTCCTCTTCCCCCCCCTTCGTCCACCTCGTCAGCCATATATTTACTTGGCTAATATATTCCCCTTGTTTTTTTGCTCTCCGCCACCGTAGGGTTAGGGTACAACCGTATGTTTGTTTAATCACCGTTTCTATAGTTAATTCTGAGGTTTAATTCCGCCAGATAAGATTTATATGTTAATTACGTTCACGATTCGCCGTCTGCCACGTTCCAAGTGAGCGCAGAGGTATGTCTGTACCATCTGTGATAAGGGGGTGGGGTGGGGGTGGGGTGGGTGGTACGGTACCATCTGCGTCGAAGGGGGTGGGGTGGGGTGGGGGGGGGTGGGGTGGGGTAACGTACCATCTGCGTCGAGAGAGGGTGGGGCGGGGGAGTAGCGGTGCCATGTAGGGTGCGTTTGGAGGTGCCCGTCCAGTGCCCACATGAAACGACCTTCGGGTGAGATCGATGGCGGAACACTCTCTCCCTTCACAGATGGTTCTCGTTACCTTGTCGTCCGCCAGCTGGTGTTTGTGCCGGTGCCCGTGTCCGTTCCACCTGCTCCAGCTGTTGGCGATCTCTCCGTTTTCACGTGTGTGCATCCTTGCGTGGGGAGTGGAGGTGGAGGAGTGGAGGAGGGGGGAGGGAGGTGGAAGGGGTCAGTATTGAATGGGGTGGGTACGGAAAGGGTTCATAGGTCGAGACGGTCTCTTCGTCCCCCCTTCCCCTCCCCTCCTGCCATGCTCAGGTGCACCTGCCGTCGTCATAGAAATAGCTTACAGTTTCTGGAAAGTATATACGCACGCGCACATACGCACTTACTCGCACACGCACGCGCTTACTCACATACGCATATGCGCACACACTACACACATAACACACACACACACACACACACACACACACACACACACACACACACACACACACACACACACACACACACACACACACACACACACACACACACACACACACACACACACACACACACACACACACACGCACGTACGGACCCACACACATACGCACACACAAACCCATCCACACACACGCGCACAGCCGCACACACGCTTACATAGACGTGAACAAAAAGTGAACAAACCTATGCTTAAAAAAATATATATGCATGGGCGGGTCTCACACATATCTCATATTCGCCAACGAAATGACACGAATAAAGACACATCGCCCTTTCTTTCAACTTTAGGTCATCGGGGGAAAGAAACGTGGATAGAAAGCGACCTGTGACCCCGCCGCGCCTGTGACCTTCGAGGTGAAAATGGGTCACAGAAGGGGGCGGGGCTAGCTGCTGCTGCCGTGAACTTCTTTTTTTCCCCCCCCCCGATTGTGTTCTAAGATTGTTAGTTTTGGTTGTTTGGTTGTTTGGTATTTAGTGTCTTGATTATTGTATTTTTTATATGAAAGTTTTGTTTTGTTTTGTTTTTGTTTTTGTCTTTTATGTTTATTTGCTTGTTCTTAGTTGCTTATTACAGCATTTATCTGCTTTAAAGAATGTTTTAATTCTATTTGATTATATGTATCTATTTCTTTATTCAAATAGTTTAAACGACTTATAGATTCAATGACAAACACGAGCCATTAAAACGAGCGGTGTCAGGCCTCCCAGCCCGCCGCAGCCCGCCTTTCACTCGCGTCGGGGCAATGTGGGCGTGGGTGAGAGAGATGGGCGAGAGACCAGTCTTCCTTGGGTCTTTCCTCTCCTCTCTCCTCTTACTATTCCGTTCTTCTTAATTTTGTTTTATTGTTTTCTCTCTTTTCGTTGTTTCTGTTTCTGACTGCTTCTCTCTCTTTCTTTCTCTTTCTCTCTTTCTTTCTCTTTCTATTCTCTCTCCTCTCTCTCTCTCTCTCTCTCTCTCTCTCTCTCTCTCTCTCCTCTCTCTTCTCTCTCTCTCTCTCTCTCTCTCTCTCTCTCTCTCTCTCTCTCTCTCTCTCTCTCTTCTCTCTCTCTTCTCTCTCTCTCTCTCTCTCTCTCTCTCTCTCTCTCTCTCTCTCTCTCTCTCTCTCTCTCTCTCTCTCTCTCTCTCTCTCTCTCTCTCTCTCTCGCTCTCTTTCTCTCTCTCTCTCTCTCGCTCCCCCTCTCCCTTCCTTTCTATCATTCTTCTATTTCTTTCCCTTTTTTTTCTCATTTCCTCCCCCTCCCCTCTCCCACTCTTCTCTCTCTCTCTCTTCTCTCCCTCTCTGCCTTTGTTATTTTTCCCTCCGGCTTCGCGAAATCGATGTAGATGAGCTCCCATCAGCGCCGAAAGGATATTTGTCATTTATATATATTGAAGGTTTATCATTTATATTTATTGGAGATTTGTTGTTTATATTTATTGAAGATTAATGATTTATTGAAGGGTTGATAGGGCATGGTAGGCTTGTAAACTTGTTACACTTGTACACTCAGTCGCATTGTACTCTCATGGATGTACGCACACTCATTTAGTGCACACACTCAAAGGCGTTCATGCACTCACGCTTGTTCGCACACTTCGCGCACTTAGGCTGTCATGCACGCACGCACGCACTCACGTTACACACTGCACTTCACCAACTCACGCTCATGCACTCACACTCATCACACTCACGCACGCACCAGATTCACTTCACACGTCACGCACGCACCTACAGACCTCACTTCACTCACGCACGCACTACAGACTCACTCACGCACGCACCACTCAGACACTCGCACAAACTCACTCACGCACTTGAACTCACGCACGCAGCCACTCACACTCGCACAGACTACACTCACGCCCGCACTCACTCACACACGCAGCCAGTCACACTCGCACAGACTCTCACTGGCACAGACTCACTCACGCCCGCACGCCCGTTTTCGGGACTGCGCTCCCCGGGCCCGTTGTCCTAAGTGGTCACGTCGGAGTCTGTAATTAATGGGGCTTTCCCAGGATCGGCGACGTGGAGGGCTTCCTCGCTGCCCCATTAGCACGCTGCTGAGGACAGCTTCACCTCCCCCCCCCCCCCCCCCTCCCACCTCCCCCCCACCCCCCCCCCCCCCACCCCTGCTTTCCTGGTTCTTCCTGCTCCTCTGTTCTTGGTTTCGATGTTGGTTCCCTGCCTCTTTTGGCCTGAGCGTCGTGGTCGTTTCATCTCCTTTCTTTCTTTTCTTTCTTTTCTTTCTTTCTTTTTTTCTTTATTTCTTTTTCTTTCTTTCTTTCTTTTCGTACTTTCTTTCCTTTCTTTCTTTTCTTTTCTTTTTTTCTTTTCTTTCTTTTCTTTTCTTTTCTTTCTTTTCTTTTCTTTTCTTTTCTTTTCTTTGCTTTCTTTCTTTCCTCTTTTCGACCACCTTTTTCTGCACTCTTTCCTCTTCCTTGAGTCTCTTTCTTCTTTCACTTCCTTTCAACCACCTTTTCCTTTCCTCTTCCTAGTTCTCACTCTTTCACTTCCTCCCCTGTTCGCTTCCTTCCTTCTCTTCCCTTTTCGCTTCCGTCCTTCTCTCAACCACCTTTTCTGCGCTCTTTCCCTCTTCCTCAGTCTCTTTCTCACTCTTTCACTTCCTCCCCTATTTCGCTTTCCTTTCTTCTCTTCTTCCCTTTTCGCTTCCGTCTTCTCTCAACACCTTTTCTGCGTTCTATCCCTCTTCCTCAGTCTTCTTTCTCACTCTTTTCCCTCTCCTCAGTCTCTTTCTCACTTCTTTCAGTCTCTCTCACTCCCCTCCCCTGTTCGCTTCCGTCCTTCTCTCCCCTTTTCTCGCTTTGTTTCTGACGAAGGTGCGAGGGGCGAGGAGGACTTCGATTCTGCCACTTGCCAGGGGAATTAGGGAATTAGGGAAGATGATGAAGATGAAAAAGAGGGGAAAGGGAGAATGAGAAGGAGCGATGAAAGGAGGAGGAGGAGGAGGAAGGAGGAGGAGGAGGAAAGAGAGGAAAAGGAGAAAAAGAGGTGGAGGAGGAGGAAGAGGGAAGAATAAGAGAGGAGGAGGAGGAAGAAGGCAGAAGAAGGATGAGAGAAGAAACGGAGGAGAGGAGAGGGTGGAAATAGGAGGAAGAAGAAGAAGGAGGAAAGAGGAAGCAAATAAGGAGGAGGAAGGAGGAAAGAGCAGGAGGATGGAAGGGAAGGGGAGGGAAGGGCCGAATGAATGGGATCATTACACTCTCCCTTCTGCGTGTCTCTCGCCTCCCTCTCCTCCCTCGCCTCCCTCCCCTTTCACTGAATTAAGCGATAATGGAAGATAACTTAGTTGTCTGTGTCATGTATAGGGGCTGCAGGTAGGTAGGGGGGGAGGAAGGAAGAAGGGTGAAAGGGGAAAGAGGAGAGAGAGAGAAGGAGGAAGGGGGAGGAGGAGGAAAGAAGGAAGGGCGAAAGGGAAGGAGAGGAGGAGAGAAGAAGGAAGGGGGAGGAGAGAAGAGAAGAGAAGGAGGAGGAGGAGAAAGGAAGGAAGAAGGGCGAAAGGGAAGGAGGAGGAGGAGAAGAAGGGGGAGGAGGAGAAGAGAGAAGGAAGGGAGGAAGGAGGAAGAAAGAAGGAAGAAGGGCGAAAGGGGAGAAGGAGGAGAGAGAAGGATTAGGAAGGAGGAGGAAGGAAGAAGGGGAAAAAAGAGGAAGAGGAAGAAGAGGTAGTAAGAATGAGAAGGAGAAGAGGGAAACCAATAAAGAAATTGGGAAACTGAGAAGAAGAGAAAGAAAGAAAGAAAATAAAAGGAAAGAGGAAATGGAGGGAAGATAGAATAAAGGGAAAAGAAGAATAAAGGAAAAGGATTATCGTCGCGTTGCTATGCATTGGAAGATCAGCTGATTGATTCCTCGTCGCTTTCCATACGAGTTTTTTTTTTTCTTTTTCTTTCTTTTTTCTTTTTTTTTTTTTTTATCGCTTCTTTTTTTCGTTTTGATTTTTTTCCGCCTCCCCGTTTTATCGGCAATTACCAGTGGTTCTTTGATGCCTTTCTTTTCTCTCTCATTATCCGTCGATCAATGTGATTCCCCATTTCCGTCGCGAATTATTTTTTATTTTCATGTTACGGGCTTTTAGTTTTTTGTATTGATTACCTATTGTCCAACGGCAGGGATTTCATGGCGGTAATCAGCGGCCATTTTGTTTTTAATCCCGCTGTTGCTGGGGTATTTAAAGAGGGGGGGAGAGGGGGAAGGGGAAGGGGGAGGGAGGGGGAGGGGCAAGGGTGATTAGCGGGTTTGTTTCACTTCGGTTATTCCGTTTTTCCTCCATTTTTCCCTCTTTTTCTATCGTCGTTCTTTAGTTTCTCTCTTTTTTTTTTGCTGTTTTTTATTTTCTTTCTCGTATTTTGTTTTTATTTCTTTCTGTTTCTGTTTATCTTCCTGTCTCTTCTATTTTTCTCTTTCTCCTGAAAGAAAGAGCCATCTCATGCACGAATGAGTAAATATGGTGAGGAGGAAAATAAGGAAGAGAAAGAAGGAGAGATAGATGGATGGGATTGAGAAAGTGAAATGGAGAGAGAGAGAGAGAGAGAGAGAGAGAGAGAGAGAGAGAGAGAGAGAGAGAGAGGAGAGAGAGAGAGAGAGGAGAGAGAGAGAGAGAGAGAGAGAGGAGAGAGAGAGTAGGGGGGGGGGGGGAATACGGTACACTTTTTTTTTTTTGTTTATTCCCTCATCCATCCCCTTGCCCTATACATCCTCTCTCCCCTCCTTTCTCCTTCCTTTTTTTCCTCCATAAATACACCGCTTCCCTCTGCTCCTTTCCTTTCCGCCCCTCCCTTTCCCCCTTTCTCCCTTCTCCCATTCGTGCCTCTCGCCCTTCCCTCTCCCTCTCTTTCCCTTCTTCTTTCCCTCCTCCCTTCTTCCTCCCCTCTCTCTTCTTTCCTCCACTTTTTTCTCTTTTTTCCTTCCTTTTTCCTCCTCTATCCTCTCCTTCCTCACCCTCTCTATCCCTTCCCTCCTTCCCTCCCCTCTTCCTCCCTTCCCCCTCCTTTACACCCCCGCTACCCCTCCTCCCCCGCCACACGCACGCCCGCCCGAATATTGCTCACGTCGCCTTGCACAGCGTGTGTAAACAAGCACACGGGCGTGTAAACATCACCGCCATGTTTATTTGTCGAGTTTTGCATTTAGTTTTGTTTACTTAATTATTTATTGCTCTTGGTCTTTTGTTCTTGTTGTTTCTTTGCTTTTTTTTTCTTGTCTTCTTAGAAGGGGATGGAGTTAAGAGGCGGGGGAGGTGGGGGTGGGTGGGTGGGTGGGGGATGGGGTGTTTGGAGTAGGGGTGGGTAGGGGGTGGGCGGTCGAGTTGGGGAAAGGGGGGGGAGGGGCGGAGAGGTTAAGGAAGACACCCTTCTGCAATTGCCTTGCAAGCACCGGGCAATCAGCTGGGAATCACGCGGTGAACTCTTGAACCGAGTCGTAACTGTCGCTTTTTTTTTTTTTCTTTTTTTCTCTTTCTCATGTTTTTAATCTTTTTGGCCTCAATTACGCTTACCGTTCTTCCTTTGCCCTAGTTCTGGCGGTCGTCTTCCTATTACTGTAACTTCCTGTTTTTGTTCTTTATCTCTTTTGTTTTGTATGTTTTTTTTTTTTTTTTTTTTTCGTCATAATTTTCAGTTTGGTGGTGTTGTTGTTCCTCCTGTTGTCTGATTTACTTTTCTTTATTCACTCCCTTTTCTTGTCTCTTTGTCTCTTCCTTTTCCTATTCTCTCTCTATCTCTGTCTCTGTCTGTGTTTTATCTCTGTTTCTCTCTGTCTCTGTGTCTCTCTCTCTCTCTCTCTCTCTCTCTCTCTCTCTCTCTCTCTCTCTCTCTCTCTCTCTCTCTCTCTCTCTTCTCTCTCTCTCTCTCTCTCTCTCTCTCTCTCTCTCTCTCTCTCTCTCTCCTCTAATACTTCCTTTAAGTATTCATACTCTAAATAAAATATATATATATATATATATCATATATATATTATATATATATATATATATATATACTAATATATATATATATATATATACTATTATATTATACACGTATGTTTGTCGGACAACATAATGTAACGACCAAAACTGTGACGATGGTCTTGATGGAAATGATGGTAATGGTGATTTGATGACAGTAAATGATGATAACACGGTGATGATGGCGGCATTAGCTCCGGCAAGATTGATAATAGCATTACCATCGACCTTGTCTTCATCTCCTTCATTTTTATCGGAGTTTCCTCTCTTTCCGTGTATCGTGATATTCATGATAGTATGCGTTCGTTTTATTAGTGTGGTCCTTACGTAAGAACAGATATATGGATATTCTTTTCTCGTTTTTACTCTTTTCTTCTTCCTCTCTTGTTACTTTTTTTCGTATCTTCCTCATCTTCCTTCCTTACCCTCTCTCTACGTATCCGTCTCTCTTTATCTCTGTTTCTCTAAAGATGGGAATCAGAAGGATAAGTGAAGAATCAGGATAGAGAGAGATGCGAATCGAATTGCGAATAAGGAGGAGAGAAAGATGCGAATAAGGAGGAGAGAGATGCGAATAAGGAGAGAGAGAGATGCGAATAAGGCGAATAGGTGCGATAGGGAGGAGAGACGAATAGGAAGGAGAGAAAGACGAATAGGAGAAGAGAAATGCGAATAGGGAGGAGAGAAAGATGCGAATAGGGAGGAGAGAGAGATGCGAATAGGGAGGAGAGAAAGACGCGAATAGGAGGAGAGAAAGACGCGAATAGGGAGGAGAGAAAGACGCGAATAAGAAAGAGAGAGAGATGCGAATAAGGAGGAGAGAAAGATGCGAATAGGGAGGACGAATAAGGAGGAGAGAAAGACGCGACGCGAATAAGGAAGAGAGATGCGAATAGGGACGATGAAGACGACGGCAAGATGGAGACGAAGCGGGGGGGGGGGATGCTGCGAGGCCGGAGAGAGAGGGCGAGATGAGGGATGCGAGATGCTCTTCGGTCCCGCGGAGAGGATGCTGCGGGAGAGGCGGCGCTTCTCCCGTTCCTGCGCCGGATCTCCCCCCCCCCCTTTCTTGTTGTTATGGGTGCTGTTGATAAGGATCGTGATGATGATAATGATATTATTATTATTAATTTTATTATTAGGAGTAGTAGTAGTAGTATTGTTATTGTTATTATTATATTATTATTGTTATTATTGTTATTATTATAATTATTATTGTTTGTTGTTGTTGTTGTTATTATTGTTATTGTTATTATTATTTTTATTATTATTATTATTATTATTATTATTGTTATTAATGCTCTCATTGTTATGATTGTTATTATTATTACCATCATAATCATTATTATTATTATTATTATTATTATTATTATTAATTATTATTTGGAATGGTGTTTATAAGAGTAATGATGATGGCTTTAATGATAATCTCTGTCACTAAAACCTCCATTATTTCCACATCCTCCCTTTATTTCTTCCAATCTTCCATCTCCCCTTCCTCCTCCTCCTCTCTCACCCGGTCTTCCTCCATCTCCTCCTCCTCCTTCCTCCTCCTCCTCCCTCCTCTCACCTCCTCTCACCCGGTCTTCCTCCATCTCCTCCTCCTCCTCCTCCTCCCCTCCTCTCCTCCTCTCACCCGGTCTTCCTCCATCTCCTCCCCTCTCCTCCTCCTCCCCTCCCCTCCTCTCACCATCCCCTCCTCTCACCCTCCGGTCTCCTCCATCTCCTCCTCCTCCTCCTCCTCCCCTCCTCTCACCCGGTCTCCTCCATCTCTCCTCTTCCCCTCCTCCTCTCACCCTCTTCTCCTCTCCTCCTCTCCCCCTCCTCTCACCCGGTCTTCCTCTATCTTCTCCTCCTCCTCCTCCTCCTCCTCCTCCATCCTCCTCCTCCCTCCTCCCCCTCCCCTCACCCGGTCTTCCTCCATCTCCTCCTCCATTCCACCCATACTTCAGTCGGACAAAACTCATCTGGACGGGTTTAAAGGAGAGTTCAGGGATGTCTTGGGATCCTGAGGTGGAAGAGTGGAAGAGGCCAGCGACGCCCTGAGGTGGAGCGAGGTGGACTGAAGTGGCGTCTTGGCGTGGAAGGAGGTGGAAGGATATGCGCTGAAGTGGAGGGGGTTGGAAGGAGGTGGAGGGAGGTGGAGGGGTGGAGGAGGTGAAGGAGGTGGGGGAAGGTGGAAGGAGGTGGAAGGAGGTGCACTGAAGTGGAGGGGGTTGGAAGGATATGCGCTGAAGTGGAGGCGGTTGGAGTGGAGAGAGTAAGTGGAATAAGGCCCAACAACCTCCCGGCGTCTTGAGGTGGAGGGGTGGAGTGAGTGGGCGGAGAGAGAGAAAAAAAAGTCCAGCAAGGTCTTGGTGCCTCGAAGTGGCTGGAAAAAAAAAAACATGAACACTTTTTATGAGTTGTGAGTGAGTCATTCCCGCGGCGACCTTTTCCGTGTTATTTGATTAGCGAGCGAGTGAGTGACGAAGCTGTATATGTTGGGGGAGGGGAGGGGGCGAGGGGGGAGAGGGGAGGGAGGGAGGGGAAAGGGGAGGGGAAGGGAGGGGGGGAAGGGGGGAAGGGGAGGGGAAGGGGAGGGGGAAGGGGAAGGGGGTAGAGGGAGGGGGAGGAGGGAAGGGGAGGAAGAAGGGGAGGGGAGGGAGATATAGGTATAAGGTAGAGGGAGAGGGGGGAGGGAGAGGAGGGGTTAGGGGGAGGGGAAGAGGGGGTTAGGTAGATGGGTATAAGGTAGAGGGAGAGGGATATAGGATTGGGGAGGGGAGGGGGGAGGAGAGATAGGTATAAGGTAGAGAGAGAGGGATAAAGGATTGGGGGAGGGGAGTGTAAGGCAGGGGTAAGGGGGGTGTTGTGTGTAGGGTGGTTGTGTTTGTTTAAGGTGTTAGTAAATGTGTGTGTGTGTGTGTGTGTGTGTGTGTGTGTGTGTGTGGTGTGTGTGTGTGTGTGTGTGTGTGTGTGTGTGGTGTGTGTGTGTGTGTGTGTGTGTGTGTGTGTGTGTGTGTGTGTTAGTGCGTTGTAATGTATCTGTGTGTGTTTATGAATGTTTGCTGTGTTGTGTGTGTGTTGTACACTTGTCGCCCTTGTGTGTGTGTGTGAGTGTATTCCAGCGTGTATATCTATCGCCTACCACAGCGGAGCGTAATGGCCGAGCGGCAAGTATTAGCTACATATATTTCGCTCAATGCCCTAATGTCGGTTGCCATTGTTGGTTTAGACACGCTGGCTGCAGCAGACACACCCCGGGGGCAGGGGGCGGCGGGGGAAAGAAGGGGGGGCGTGATGGGGGAGAGGGGGTAGGGGGTTGGAGGATGGGTGGTGGTGGGGGGGAGGGGGGAGGAGTGGTGTGGAGGGGAGGGGAGAGGGAGAGAGGGGTTAAGGTAGCTGTGTGCTGGGGTAGGGGGGGGGGGGGAAAGGAGGGGGTGGAGGAGAAATGTGGGGGGAAGGGAGGGGGGGTTGGGGTTTGGGGGGGGGGGGGGGAAGGAATTGCGAGAGAATTTAGCGGGAAGGAGGAGAAGAGTTGGGGAGTTAAGGGAGGAGGGGGTGGGGGTTTTGGGAACCGGGTGATGGGGGAGGATGGGAAAGGGGGAAGGATGGGCTGGGGGAATTGCGAGAGAATTTAGCGGGAGGAGTAAGAGTTGGAGTCGAGAGGGGGGAACCGGGGAGGGGGGAGGGCCCTACCCATGAGCGCTCCTGCCCCGCGCATGTCTCCCCGTGGCCCGAGGGCGAGGAATCCTTCCACCAGCCGCTCTCCTCCCGGATTCTCCTCCTCCTCGCAGGATCTCTCGCTCTCTCGCCGTCTTCCTCCGCCTCCTTCGGCGTCTTCTTCGTCTCTCTCTTTAGGTTTATCCGGTTTTATTGCTTTTATCTGTTTGTCGTTTTGGTTCGGTTTCTTTAAATTTCTTTTAGGGGTGGTATTTATATATGAATATTGCGGGTTTTTAAAACGTTGGTGGAATGTGGTCGTAATGAAGGCGGTTTGTATTGTGGGTGTGGAAAGGGGAGAGAGAGAGAGAGAGAGAGAGAGTGGTGTGTGTGTGTGTGTGTGTGTGTTGGTGGTGTGTGTGGTGTGTGTGAGTGTGTGAGTGTGGAGTGTGTGTGTGAGTGTGTGAGTGTGTGTGAGTGTGCGTGTGTGTGTGTGTGTGTGTGTGTGTGTGTGTGACGTGTGTGTGTGTGTGTGTGTGTGTGTGTGTGTGTGTGTGTGTTGTGTGTGTGCGTGTGCGTGTGCGTACTTATGTATCTGTGCATCGACCTATTTATTTATTTGTCTATTTATGTATGTATACCCATTACGTATACAAGTATCGGTATATGTTCTTACGTGTATGTATGTATGTGTGTGTGTGTGTGCATATAACCCGTGCAAATATGCTTTAAAGCAGCGGAGTTCAGCAGGCGCGAAGGTGTGACTCGGAAAGCGTTCGCCTAATCCCCGTTGATGCAGCATCCCGGGCGCTGGGCAAAACACGGGTATTTTCCAGAGGACGCCCCTTCGAGATCCCCCCCCCCCCTCCCTCTCTGTCTCTCTCTTTCTTTTCTCCTTTCTTTCTTTTTTTCTCTTTCTCTTTTTTCTTTCTCTTTCTCTTTCTCTTTCCTCTCTCTTTCTTTCTCTCTTTCTTTCTCTCTCTCTCTCTCTCTCTCTCTCTCTCTCTCTCTCTCTCTCTCTCTCTCTCTCTCTCTCTCTCTCTCTCTCTCTCTCTCTCTCTCTCTCTCTCTCTCTCTCTCTCTCTCTCTCACCCTCTATCCCTACTCTCCCTTTCCCTGTTCCGTTCCCTTCCTTCCCCGACTCCTTTCCCTCTCCCTCACCCTCTCTTCCTCCTTCCTCTCCCTCCCCTTCTCCCTCTCTTACCCTTTCTCTCCCTCCCCTTCTCTTCTTTTCCCCCTTCTTTCCCTCTCCCTCTCTCCCTCCCATTTCGCCCTCTCTTTCGCGCCTTGCCTGCTCCAAGGGGGATCGTGGGTCTGCTGTTGAGGACCAGAGGCTGTTTGTGTCCCCAGCCCGTTTGTTACGTCTCGTTTGTGTCGCTTTGTTTGTTTGTTTGTCACTTTTGTCTTGTTTTCTTGTCGTTTTATTTGTTTGTTTTATTTATCATTCGTGTGTTTGTGTATGTGGAATGTATGTGTGTGTGAGTAATAGGGCTAGGCTTTCCTGTGTGTGTGTGTGTGTGTGTGTGCGTGTGTGTGTGCTGTGCTATCTCTCTTATCTTTTATCTGGCTTAGAACAATGCAATGTATTTTTTTCGCGTCGTCTCTACCGCTCCACTTTTATTTTAATTCTCCTTCCCTTCCTTCTTCGTCCATCTTCCTCTCTTCGTTTACTCTCCCCCTCTTCGTTTTCTTGTTTCTCTCTTCCTGTCTTTATCTCGACTCTCTCCCCTCATTTTCCTCGTTTCCTCGTTCTTTCCTCTCCTCGCATTCTCTCTCTCTCTCTCTCTCTCTCTCTCTCTCTCTCTCTCTCTCTCTCTCTCTCTCTCTCTCTCTCTCTCTCTCTCTCTCTCTCTCTCTCTCATTTCCCTTCTCATCCCTCTTTCTTCCCTCTCCTCCTCCTCCTCCTCCTCCTCCTCCTTTCCTCCCACTCTTCCTCTCTCGTTTCCCGCATCGTCATTTTCCTTCTCCTTCCGGTTCTCTCATATACCTCCTACGCCCCCCCCCCCCGTGCCTCCAGGGCCAAGAGGCGGCGATGTTATACGCGAAGGCAAGAAAATGTGTCCATGTTTGCACAGACACAGGTTGTTTGTGATGGCTGGCCGGGGGAGGGAGAGAGGAGGGGTGGGGAGTGGGAGGTGTTTAGGGTGGGGTGGGAGTGGAGTGGTTTAGGGATAGGGATGGAGGGGTAGGGAGGAGGGGTGGGGGTTGGGAGGTGTTAGGGTGTGGGGTGGGAGTGGGAGGTGTCTAGGGGTGGGGAAAGAGTGGGAGGGGTGGAGGGTAGGGGTGGGAAGAGAGTGGAGGGAGTGGGAGGTGTTTATGGGGTAGGGAGGGAGGAGTGGGAGGAGTGGAGGAGTGGGAAGGGAGGTGGAGGAAGATGAGAAGTTGGGGAGGGGGGAACGTAGCAAAACGAAAAGGCAGGAAGGAAAGGAGAGGTAGAAGGAGAGGGAGAAGAAAAGGTGCTGGTCGAGGAGACGGATCGGGGAAGGGAGAGGGAATAAGGGGGATGGGGGGGGGGTGAAGGAGGGGTGGGGGGGGTTGAAGGAGGGGGTGGGGGTGGGTGGGGGTGAAGGAGGGGTGGAGGTCGGGGATTAAGGAAGGCGGGAGGTGGATTTGTAAACTTTTTCAGGGGTGTGACGCGGCGTTTTGCGCGATTCCTTATATCCCATGTTTGCTCTTCGTGTCGTCTCCTCGCTGGCTGTTTCTCGTTTTTATGGC
>NW_020868931.1:75000-86262 GCF_003789085.1 Penaeus vannamei
GAGTGAGCGAGTGAGTGAGTGAGTGAGTGAGTGGGTGAGTGGGTGAGTGAAGTGAGTATGTGAGTGAGTGAGTGAGTGAGTGAGTGAGTGAGTGGAGTGAGTGAGAGTGAGTGTGATGAGCGAGTGAGTGAGTGAGTGAGTGAGTGGTGAGTGATGAGTGAGTGAGTTGAGGAGCGAGTGAGTGAGTGAGCGAGCGAGTGAGTGAGTAAGCGAGCGAGTGAGTGAGTAAGCGAGCGAGTGAGGAGTAGTGAGTGAGTGAGCGAGTGAGCGAGTGAGTGAGTGAGTGAGTGAGTGAGTGAGTGAGCGAGTGAGTGAGTGAGTGAGTGAGTGAAGTGAGTGAGTGAGTGAGTGAGATGAGTGATGAGTGGCGAGTGAGTTGAGTGAGTGAGTGAGTGAGTGAGCGAGTGAGTGAGCGAGCGAGTGAGCGAGTGAGTGAGCGAGTGAGTGAGTGAGGTGAAAGTGAGTGAGCGAGTGAGTGAGTGAGCGAGTGAGTGAGTGAGTGAGTGAGTGAGTGAGCGAGTGAGTGAGTGAGTAAGGCGAATGAGTGAGTTGAGTGAGTGAGCGAGTGAGTGAGTGAGCGTTAGCGAGTGAGTGACGTGAGTGAGGAGTGAAGCGTGCGAGGAGTGAGTGAGTGAGTGAGTGAGTGAGTGAGTGAGGAGTGAGTGAGCGAGCGAGTGAGTGAGTGAGTGATGAGTGAGCGAGTGAGTGATGAGTGAGCGAGCCGAGTGAGTGAGTAAGTGATGAGGAGGAAAAAGGAGGAGCAGGCAAGAATAGAGGTAGGTGAGGATGCATCTCTGCTCGCTTCATCTCACACTCTCCTTTCCCTATGTTCTCCTTTTTTTTCCTACCCTCCGTCACCACCCACCCACCACACATCCACCCACATATCCATCACCACCCACCCCACCCACAAGATCATCCACCTACCCACTCCACCCACAGAACTATCCACCCACCCAAAGATCTATCCACCCACCCACACCACAGATCTATCCACCTCCACCACCCACCCACAGATCTATCCACCCACGCCACACCCACTCAACAGATCTATCGCACCTAACCCACCCACACCGATCAACCACCCCACCCACCCACCAGTCACCCCCCACCCACCCACCTCCAACCTCCCCCCCCCCCCCTCCCTCCCCCCTCCTCCACAATCCTCCTAGCTCTCTTTCTATCCTCCCAAAGCCACAGGCGTGTTCCCATGGCCGTGCTTGCAGAGGAGATCACATGGGGCTTTAAGGGCGATTTTCCCTCGTGTTTCAAGGTCGCTGGATTTTGTTGGTCTGTTTTTGTTGTTGTTTTGTTTTTTCCTGTTGTTATTGTTGTTGTTGTTATCTTTGTTGTTATTTTAGATTTGGTAAGGTATTGTCATGAGGGATTCTTTTGATTTTAATTTATTTTGTAATTGCGTTATCTCTTCTTCTTCTTCCTCCTCTTCCTTCCCCCTCTTTTTCTTCCTTTCCTTTCTTTCCTTTTCTTTCCTTTCCTCTTCCTCCTCTTCCTCCTCCCCCTCTTTTTCTTTGCTTTCCTTTCCTCACTTTACCGCTGGATTTACAGTGATTTACACTATTTACTCTCAAACAAATATAAAATGAAAATAAAGTCACCCCCAAAAAACGAGCAAACGCGTTTATTGCACATTTGCAATATTTGCAATCTTAATTACTCTTCAGGCATTCCTTTTTGCATGCTTTTAAGGACTCAATTAAACTGCTCATTCTGTCTCTTTAATGAGGTTATGCGATGCTGCAATTATAAACCCTTTGGGATATTGCATCTCGCCTGTTTTGGTTTATTAGTTCGAACTTTGCTCGGGTTTTTTTTTTTGGTTCGTGGCCATTTTTCGCAATTATTTGGTTGAAGCAGAATTATTATTATTTTTTTTTGCGACTGTTGATTCAGGAGTTGCACGGTCGCATGATAATAATAATAATAATAATGAGTATTATTATTATTATTATTGTTATTATTATTATTATCATTGTTATTATTATTGTTATTATTATTTGTTTATTATTAATTATTATTATTATTATTATTATTATTATTATTATTATTATTTATTATTATTATTATTATTTATTATTGAGTGTTTTATTATTATTTTCATTATTATGATTATTATTACTATTGTTATTGTTATTATTATTATTATTATTATTATTATTATTATTATTATTATTAATCATTATTTTATTTTATTATTTTTATATTGTTATTGTTATTATGTTATTATTGTTATTGTTTTATATCCATGCGTTAGCGTTTTTTTCTTCTGTTCATTGTTTTTTTCGTTTTCCTCCCCTGTTTCTGTCCTTCACAACGAGTAGATGCGGACAGAGAAATGAGAGGAGAGGAAAGGAGGAGAGAAGAGGACGAGAGAAGGCGAGAGGAGAGAGAGGAGAGGGAATAGTGAAGGGAAAATGAGAGAAAGGGAAGAGAGAAGAGAGAGGAGAGAGGAGGAGAGGAGAGATAGAAGGAGAGGGAGAGGAGCGGAAGAGGAGAGAGGAGAGAGGAGGAGAGGAGAGAGAAGAGGAGGAGAGGAGAGTGGGGAGCGGGAGAAGGGGGAGGAGATTTGGAATGAGCGAGAAGTCGTCGAAGGACAGAGAAGGGAGAGAGACAGAAGAGGGAGAGAAGAGATTCCGGCGACAGACGCTAATCCGGAGACTCGAGTTTTCATTTTGCTAATGGCCTAGGCTGCTTCCGTAAAAGTCACGTGGACACCGACTCCTCCCTCCCCTCCCTCCCTCCCTCCCTCCCTGCCCTCCCTCCCTCCCTCCCTCCTCCCCCCTCTCCTCTCCCTATCCGCATCCCTATTCCTATCCCTCCCCCCTCTCTCTCTCTCTCTCTACTCTCCCTCTCTCTCTCTCTCTCTCTCTCTCTCTCTCTCTCCTCTCTCTCTTCTCTCTCTCTCTCTCCTCATCCTCGCCTATCTAGTTTTCATGTTTGACCTTTGACCTTTGTTGGAGTGTGAAAGCCAGCGAAAGGAAGGGGAAGCGCAGAGGAAAGATGTTGCATTATGTGTGGTGTTCGGGTGCTTTGTGCCTTATCCGTCTTACGTGGGTGGCTTTGTGTGTGTATGTTTGTGTGTGTGTGTGTTTGTTTGTTTGTTTGTGTATGTGTGTGTGTGTGTGTGTGTTTGTTCTGTCTGTCTGTCTGTCTGTCTGTCTGTCTGTCTGTCTGTCTGTCTGTCTGTCTGTCTGTAGGAGGTACGTACTTGGTTATGGGAAATGTGTATATATAGTTATATTCGGTATAAGGGAAAGAAAAGAAGCGTTTGTGACTTTCTCATTTTTTGCAAAAGAAATGGATAGAAGATAAAAAAAAATCCAAGACAGATTCCAACACTCTTGGAGGACCCTTCTCCCCCCTTCCTTATCCCCTTCTCGCTTTTTATCCCTTTTGGCCTTCCCATTCCCCTCCCTCTACCCTTCTCCCCACCGCTCCACCAAACTCCCTCGTCTTTAGGTTAACTTCCCTCTCCTACTTCCTCTGCTCCCTCTCTCCCCTCCCTTCCCATCTTACCACCATCCCTTGCCTATCACCCTACCCCCACTCCTTACCACCAACCCTTACTCACTACCCTTACTTACTACCCTTGCCCGCCATCCCATACTCACTACCCCTTACCCACTACCCCTTACCACTAAAACCCCTTTTACCCATGTGTTTGCGTCAGCTCTCGTAAAGGACCTCCTCGCCTTTAAAACGCCAGAATGAATAAGATGACAAGAGATAAGATGTGGAGATAAGGTAGGCCTAACCCCTTCCCTAAGGGTCCTGGCTTCCAGTTTAAGAATAATCTCGAAACACATCAGGTCATGCAGTGAGTATTGCGGTGGGCCGGGAGAGCAGGAGGGTAGTGGCGGGGTACTGTGACCGGGTGTAGGGGTGGAGGGTTGGGTGGGGTGTGGGGGGTGTAGTGCGCGTGCGGCGTACTGGGTGTAGGGTGATGGGAGAGTGCGGGGATGGCGATAGTAGTGGAGTCGGGACTGGTAAGTGTAGTGTCGTGGGGTGAAGGAAGGGTATGGGTAGGGAGCTACGGGTTGGGAGGGAAGGTACTGTGGACGGTGTAGTGGGCGGCCAGGAAAATGTGTGGGGGGTGTGTGGGTAGGGGGCATAGTGCTGGGTACTGGGGTGGAGGGAGTGTGGGGAGTTGGTGTGGGGTATTAGGGTGATGGTTAGAGGATTGACTGGGGATTGAGGTTTACTGGACTGTAGTAGTGGGCCGGGTGGTTAATGGGTAGAATAGTGGTTGGGTGAGAGGTGGGTGCTAGTGAGGTGAGTGGTGGGCGGAGGGTATTGTTACGTTTAGTGGCGTAAAGCGTGTACTAGGGTAGTGGTGCGTGGGTGGGGTATTGGGTTAGGTGTGAGTAGTGGTTTGGGCTGACGGTGGTACTGGGTGTTAGTGGTGGGGGGGGGGTATGGGTAGGAGTAGTGGCGAGTACTGGGTGTAGTGGTGGGGAAGGGGGTAAAGGCTTTAGGGGTACTGGGGGTAGAGGTAGGCCTAATGGAGGTTGACCTTTGGCGTTCGCTATTATTAAGACAGGTGTGAAATGGATATTGATGATTAAAGAGAAGGATGAAGGATGAAGGAGAAGTCAAATAAGAGAGGGAGAGTAAATATAAAACTGGAGACGAAAAGGGAAAGAAAGAGAAGGATTATGAAAGAAAGAGAGGGAAAAGAGGAGGGATTAAGAGAGAGAAAGCCAGACAAATGGAGGCCGATCAAGAAGAAAAGAAGAGGAGAAGGGAAGAGAGGAAAGTGGGGAAGGAGGAGGAGAAGGCAAAGGGAGGAGAACAAGACGGATAAAGGGACAGGAAATAGCACTTATGGTCAGCCTGGAGGCTGCTGGAGAGGGGGGCGTGGGCCTAGAGAGCCCGGGCATGTGAGGTGCGAAAGAGAGAGAAGGAGAGAGGGGAAGAAGAGGGAGCGGGAGAGATGACGACTGTAGATAGAAGGAAAACGAGAAGTAAATAGCTTAGAAGAGAAGAAGAAACGACGCAATACGAAGAGAAGAAGTAGATGAAAAAAATAATGATATAATAATAATAAATAAATAAATAAATAAAAGAATAAGAAACAGAATGAGAGGAAACAACGAGCAGAATCGAATAAAAGCGAGCGAGAAGAACGGCCAACGCCAAGGAAGAACAGGAGAGTAAGGAGGCAGGCGATAAAAGAGGAGAGGCACAAAGCAGAAGGAAGATCCCGCGGGTCGAGTCGAGTCCAGCTGGTCCGCGGGTTTCCAGGAAGGACCCGGATGACGCCTGGCCCAGGAATGCCCGACGGGAGGAGGGGGAGAGGGGGAGGTTGTGGGTGGTGGTGGGTGGTGGGGGAGGAGGGGGAGGTTGGGGGTGGTGGGTGGTGGTGGGTGTGGCGTGTTGTGTGGTTAGTGTGGTGGTAGGGTGAGTGGTGGATTGAGTGTGGTGTGGTGGTGGTTGGCGGTGTGTTGGGTTGTTGGTGTGTTGGTGGTGGTGATGGTGTTAGTGTTGATTGATGGTGGTGGTTGGGTGTTGTGGGAGGAGGGGGAGGTTTGTGGTGATGGTGGGAGGAGGGGCGGTTGTGGGTGGTGGTGTTGGTAGTTTGGTGTTGTAGTGTTGGTGGTGTTGGCGGTTAGGTGTTGGTGGTGGTGATGATGTGGGCGTGATGGTGTTTGAGTGTGGTTGGTGGGTTGTTTTGGTAGGTGGTGATGCTAGTGATGATGAGTGTTTGTGATGGTCGGTGGTTGTGGTTGTGGTTTGTTGTTGTGTGCGTGTTGGTGTGTCTGGTTGTTGTTGCGTGCGTGGTGTTTGTTCTCTCTCTCTCATCTATCTGTATCTCCTCCCTCTCTGTCCTTTTTTATCTCTCTCACTTTTTTCTCCCTCCTTCCTCCCTCCCTTCATGGCTACATTGGAAAATATCTGTTCGCCACCACAAATACTCGTTCATGGGTCTGTGTTTTTTTTCTTCGTCTTTTTTTATTGAGGGGGGGCAGTGAGTTCAGTCTGTGTGTGTGTGTGTGTGTTGGTGTGTGTGTGTGTGTGTGTGTGTATGTGTGTTTTGTGTGTTTTGTGTGTGTGTGTGTTGTTGTGTGTGTGTGTGTGGTGATGTGTGTGTGTGTTTGAGGGGGAGGTGGCAGTGCACAGCATTGAACGGAGGCTTGTTCTTCCGTCTTCGCAACGCCTTCCTTTCTTCCTGATCCTGGTCTTCCTCTCTCCCCATTGTTCTTCTTCTCATTTTTATGCTCCTCCTCCTCCTCGTCGTCGTCCCCCCGCTCCTCCTCTTCTCTTTCCCTTTTCTCCTCCTTCTCCTCCTCCTCTCTCTGCTCCTCCTCCCTCCTTTTCCTTTCTTTCTCCTTTCTCCTCCTCATCCTCCTCTCTTTTCTGTTCCTCCTCCTCCTTTCTCCTTTTCTCCTCCTCCACCTCCTCCTCCTCCTATTCCTATTCCTCCTCTACCCCTCTTCTCTTCTTTTTCTTCCTCCTTCTCCTCCTCATCCTCTTCTCCTTCTCCTCTTCCTCCTCCTCCTCCTCCTTCCTCCTCCTCCTCCTCCTCCCTCCTCCTCCTCCTCCTCCTCCTCCTCTTCTCCTCTCTCTCCTCTCTTCTCCTCTTTCTCCCTCCTCTTTCTCTTCCTCCTCCCCTCTTCTCTCCTCCTCCCTCCTCCCCGGAATAAACAAACGAGCAGATTCGTCTTCAGCGCGCGTGCACTAAAGGTGTGGCACTCGGAAGGAAGGGGTGGGGAGGGGGAGGGGGGAGGTGGGGGTGGAAGTAATGCCAGCCAATTGAGGGGGAATGAGGATAATCTTGACTCCTCAGCGACAGGGAGAAGAGAGAGAGAGAGAGAGAGAGAGAGAGAGAGAGAGAGAGAGAGAGAGGAGAGAGAGAGAGAGAGAGAGATGAGAGAGAGAGAGAGAGAGAGAGAGAGAGAGAGAGAGAGAGAGAGAAAGATAGAGAGAGAGAGAGAAGAAGAGAGGAGAGAAGAGAGAGAGAGAAGACAGAGAGAGAGAGAGAAGAAAAGGATAGAGAGAGAGAGAGAGAAAGATAGAAGAGAGAGAGAGAGAGGGATAGAGAGAGAGAGAGAAGAAAAGGAAGAGAGAGAGAGAGAAGAGAGGAGAGAGAGAGAGAGAGAGAAGAGGATAGAGAGAGAGAGAAAAAAAAAGAAAAGAGAGAGAGAGAGGAGAAAGAGGAGAAGTAGGTAAGTAAGAAAAGTAGTGACGGAGACAAAGCAAATGAAATAGAGAGACAAACGACAGAGAGAGAGAGAGAGAGAGAAAGAAAGATAAATGGAGATGATAAGGAGAAAAAGAAGCAAGAGGTCTGGACAGCTTTTCTCTGATTGAGAGTTTTTCTTCCTCTCTTTAAGGAGGGTGGGTAAGGGAGGGGGGAGGAAGGGGGTCGTCATTTTGTGGATTATGTCATTGGTTTATCGTGGTCGTCATCCTCAAACGCCATCTTTGACGTCGCGGGCGATGTAGACGTCTTGGCGGGCGTCGTTTTACTGTTTATTTTTATTCATTTTATTACGTGTTATTATTTTTTTTTTACGGGTGGGTCGATTGCGCCTTTTGTTTGGGAGGTAGGGGAGGGAAGGGAAGGGGGAAGGGGAAGGGAAGGGAAGGAAGGGAGAAAGAGTGAGGAGGGAAGGGGGGGGAAGAAGGAGAGGAGAGAGGGAAATGGAAGGAAAGAGAGAGAGAGAAGAGAGAGGAGGGAAAACGAAAGAGAGAGAGAGAGAGAGAGAAGGAAAGGAAGAGAAAGAGGAGGGAAAGGAAGAGGAGAGAGAGAAAAGGGAGGGAGACGGAAAGAGAAGAGAAGAAGAAAGAGAGAAGAAAGGAGGAAAAGGAAGGGAGAAGGAAGGGAGGAGGAAGCGAGAGAGCGGGGAGAGGAAGGAGGAGGGGCGGTAGAGAGGGTAGAGGGGTGAGGGATGATAGAGAGGGGGTGGAGGGGTGGAGGGGGAGGAGAGGGGTGGCAACGTGTCGTCTTTGTGGAGCGGATTCTTGGGGAATTTTTGGGATGGCTTGTTGCAAGGCGGGTGAAAGCGGGTCCCGGGGTCGGCCTGTCGTCGGGTTTTCTCTTTTCTCTTTCTTTCGTCGTCGTCTTCATCATCAGCATCATTATCATCATCATTCATCTTCAATCATCATCTTCATCATCATCATCATCTCATCATCATCATCATCATCATCGTCATCATTCTCCCTTCCTCTTTTTCCTTTCTTTTCCTCTTTTTCTCTCTTCTCGTTTTCTTCTTTCTCACTACTCTATCCACTCAGTTTTCACTTGCGTTCTCTCTCCCTTGCCCCCTCATTTATTCCCGCGCCTTTTTCTCGTCCACCTCTCTTATTTATCTGTCTATCCATCTATCTACTATCAATTTCTCTATGTATATCTATCTTCAATCTATCTATATCTTTCTATGTATCTATCTATCTATCTATCTGTCTTGGCTATCTACCTATGTATGTATGTATGTATATATCTGTCTATATATCTATCTATTTACTATTAATTTCTTTATATATCTATCTATATACTTCTGCATTTACTATGAATATATGTATATTTGTCTATATTTAAATATGTATTCCTATATATTCATGTATGTATGGAGTATATAGGCATATGTTTACCTATATTTTTCTTTTTTTTATTATTTATTTATTTATTTATTTATTTAATATTTATTTATTTTAATTTATTTATTTATTTATTTATTTTTATTTTTATTTTTATATATTTTTGCTTTTGTTTGTATTATTCTCTCAAAAGCCTCCGCATGCTTGGCTCGATAGGCTCCCCCCCCTCGCCATCCTAGCATGATCAGCAATTGCATCCTTGGCCCTGACGTTCCTCCTGCACAGGGACGAGAAACGTTCGTGTTGCACTCTGTTGCAGCTTCGTGTTGATGTCTTTATTCCCATTTCGTCTCTTTTCGTATTTGTGTATTTTTTTTTCTCGTTTTCTCTCTCTTTCGTCTTGCATTTCGTTGCAGGTTCGTTTTGATTTTTTTTAAATTCTCGTTTCGTTTTTTTTTGGGGTTTTATGCATTTTTTTCTTTCGTTTTTTTATCGTCTATCTCTTGTTGTTATTGTTCTTTTTCATAGGGGGTAACATTTGTATTTTTTCTGCATTTCTTGTTTTGGTGTTTTTTTTTTTTTATTAATGAAGAAGTATTTATATATTTTTTTCTCTCTCTGCAGGTAAGATGCTGAAGGGGAAACGGCAGATGCTGGACGCTCGAGATGCTGTGATGATTCTGGAGTGAGTTGGTGAATTTTATTTTTGTTTACTTGTTTTCTTTTCATTTTGTACTGATTTCTCTTGCATCTTATTATTTTTGTATTATTTTTTTATAGTTTCTTTGTATTTATTTAGTTTTTAGCTATGTACGTTTCTTACCTTATTGGGAAATGGAGATCCTTGAGGGAAGATCGGGAAGTCTTCTAATACATTTCCGGGTCACGTTTTAAGCGTCAGTTGACCTGGCCTGACCTCTCCCCTCACCGTCTCCCCCCTCCCCCCCTCCTATTCTCCCTCTCCCTTGTCAGCCGTGTCTGCCAACCCACTCGGTCCGCTGACACCGGCTCTGTATCTCCTTCCACCCGCCAAGGTCACAGCGGGGCGCGCGGAGAGGTGTGGCGGCGTTGGTGGCAGGTGGAATGGGTGGAGAGGTGGAGGTGGATGATGGTGGTGGAAGAGGTGGAAGAGTTGGGCAGGTGGCGGTGGATAGTTGGGTGGATTTGATGCGGTGGAAGAGGTGGCGGTGACAGGTGGATAGTTGGAGGTGGATTTGATGGCGGTGGAAGAGGTGGCGGTGGATATGATGGTGGTGGAAGAAGTTGGAGGTGGATATGAATGGTGGTGAAGAGGTGGCGGTGGATTTGGCGGTGATGGAAGAGGTGGAGGTGGATTTGGTGGTGGTGGAATTGGTTAGAGTTTGCAACAATGTGGTCGAGTTGAGAGACTTGATCTGTGTTGGCAGATGATATAGTTTCGAGTGGAGAGAGTACACAGGTGTTGGCAGCAGCGTTTGAGGATTGGAAGTTTCTGATCTAAGATGGCAGATGCCGGTGATTTTGTTGGAAGAATTAACATGTTTTGATAGCGGGGAACTGAGCCTGGAAGTGGTCAGTGGTAAGTGGTTGATTCATTGTTGCAAGAGTCAGTTGCAGTGTTGGAAGACCAAATGTTGGCAGCAGCGTTAAGGACTTCGAAGTGCTATGTGGTTGAACCATATTGATAGATAACTGTGCTGGAAGTGCTGGATTCTAACAAGTGTTGGCAGGGCTTTAGACAGTCCCGTGTGGCAGATGCGGATACGGACAAGTGTTGGCAGCGGCTTTAGATAGTCCGTGTGTGCGGATACGGAGTGTTGGCAGCAGACAGGACGGACGGACAAGTGTTGGCAGTTCTAGACAGTCAGTCCTGGTGGCAGGTGCGGGTACGGACAAGTGTTGGCAGGAGGAGTGAGGTCGAGGGAGGCTGATCCGCGGTGACTTGGTTGGCAGAGAGACGGTGGTGATGACAGGTGTGATGGCGGGTGGCAGGTGTTGCCGATTCGCTTGATCGGCAGGTGCGGTGGCGATCACCTTTGATCTTCTCTCTTGATAACGCTCTAATTTAACGTGGATGTTTACCATTTCCTTTCTCGGAGGGAGGGGTGGGGGGATATGGGGGGATATGGGGGGGGGGAGGAGGGGGAGGGGGAGGGGAGGGGAAGGGGCTACTGAGCTTGAGACTCGAAGAGAAACAAAGAAGGAGGTCGGTAAATGTTCGTGAGTGGCATAGACCGATAAAAAAGGAGGAATAAACGTGACGAGATTGGAAGCAAATAAATGAAGAAGAAACCGCAGAAGAAGAGCAGGGAACAGGAGAAGAAATGCGATCCCGAAACCGCTTTTTGTGGCAGCTGTTTTTGTCGTTGTTTTATTTGTCCTCTGCATCCCCGCCAGAACGAATCCCAGAACGAGAGAAGAAGATAAGAACAAAAGAACAAATTAAAGCCCCACTAAAGACCTCTATTATCTATTATACGAATCCCAGAACAAGAGAAGAAGAGAACAGAAGAACAAATTAAAAGCCCCACTAAAGACCTTATTATTATTTTTTCTTGCTTTTTTAATTAACAAGAGAGGAAATTAAACCCCGTCAACAGCTTTTGATTATTTTATTTGTCGTTTATTTTTGTTCCGAATCCTTACGTCGTTGTCTCGGGGACGTGGGTTGTCCTCGGGCAATTAATCATCGGGCTCCGCTTGACGGATGGCGCAGGGGGA
>NW_020868931.1:129699-134699 GCF_003789085.1 Penaeus vannamei
TCATCATTTTCGTCATCGTCATAATCTTTACTACTGTGCTTTATCATCTTTATTTCTATTATCATTATTTCAGTTTCTGCGTCTTTTATCTTCATTGTTATTATGACTTTATTTATAACTGTTATTTTGGTAATTATATTTATCGTCATCAATATCATCATTTTTATCATTATTATCATATATTATTACAACACTATCATTATTATTATTGTTGTTGTTATCCTTATCATTATCATTATTATCAATATTGCTATCATAATTATTTTTATCATGATCATAATCATCATTAGTTTTAATACATCATTATAAAAAATATCTTTGTTCCCATTATCATAACTGTCATTATTATTATCATTATCATTATCATCTTCATTATCATTTTTAACATAATCATTATCATATTTATCATTATCATTATTATTATCCTTATCATTATATTCTTCATTATCATTAACAATATAATTATTTTTGTGTCCCTCCACTTTTCTCTTTCCCGCTCTTTCCCTCCCACTACAGAATCTTCCTTGAATTCACTCCCCTCCTCCCACATTAAGCTTCACGTCTCTCCCTCCTACTTCCTTCCTCATTCCCTTCCTTCCCTCTTCCTCCTCCGTTCCCTCATCCCCTTCACGCCCTCCCTCATCAACCATTTCACCGAGTCCCCGCTCTCTTATTCCTCCCTCTCCCCTCATCCATCCTCCATTGCACTTTTAGTCCTCTCCGTTTCCACTCCCTTTCCCCTCTCGTCTCTTCCTTTTCTCTTTGAGTCCCCTTCCGCTCCCTTTCTTCTACCCCTTTCTTTCTATTTCCTCTCCTACCTTCCTTTTTAGCTTCCCCACTGATATTTGCGTGAATAATGAATATGCATAAACAAGAGAATGGTGATCCTAATAAGAGCAACAACAACAATGATAATAATAATGAAACAAATAGTGATAATGTTTAAGATTCCAATAGATTCGGAATCTGTTTCCTTTAGGTGTGTGTGTGTGTGTGTGTGTGTGTGTGTGTGTGTGTGTGTGTGTTGTGTGTGCGTGTATGCATGTGAGTGTGTGTGTGTGCGTGTGTGCTTCTTTAATATTCATGTTGTCAATTATCACCTTATTCTAAATCAAAAGTATGCTTCTTCAAATCGCCAGTCAAAGAAACACAAACACAAGTATGTAATAGATTATTATCAATATTTTGAATTTGATTGATAATTACTATCTTTGTTATCACTGTTACTAACATTGCTATTATCATAATATTACTATCATTTGAATATCTATTATCATTATTTTCATCCTTATCATTGTTTACATTATCAGTCTTATTGTCATATTTGTTTTATTTATGTTTCACTCTAATTGGTAACATTTTTTTTATCATTATCATGGCTTACATCTTTATTGTTATTGTTTTATCATCATCATCTTTAATATCATTACTATAATCATTATTAGTATTATCATTATTATCATTACTGTTATTACTATTATTTGTTATTACCATTATTATTGTTATTACCATTATCATTTTCAGTGTTCTCATTATCATCATTATTATTATCATTATCACTATTGTTATCATCATCATTATCACTACTGTTATTGGTATTATCCTTATTACTATTATCATTATCAATATCTTTATCAATATCAATATCGACGTCATTATTACTGTTATCATTATCATTATCAATAATAGTATCATCACTATATTAATCATTGTTATTTTCATCATTATATTATCATCAGTGTCCTGTTGATGCATAATGAAAGTACTCATAACTTAGGACAATAGCTAGTAATCAGTTTACTAGTAATGAAGAGCAATAACTAGCAATCAATTTACTAGTAATGAAGAGCAATAACTAGTAATACATTTACTAGTAATAAAGACCAATAACTAGCAATGTAGAGCAATAACTAGCAGTCAGTTTACTAGCAATGAAGAGCAACAACTAGCAATGAAGAGCAATAACTAGCAATCAGTTTACTAGTAATGAAGAGCAAAACCTAGCAATCAATTTACTAGTAATGAAGAGCAATAACTAGCAATCAGTTTACTAGCAATGAAGAGCAATAACTAGCAATAAATTTACTAGCAATGAAGAGCAAAAACTAGCAATCAATTTACTAGTAATGACGAGCAATAACTAGCAATAAAGAGCAATAACTAGCAATCAGTTTACTAGCAATGAAGAGCAATAACTAGCAATCAGTTTACTAGTAATGAAGAGCAATAACTAGCAATCAGTTTACTAGCAATGAAGAGCAATAACTAGCAATAAATTTACTAGCAATGAAGAGCAATAACTAGCAATCAGTTTACTAGCAATGAAGAGCAATAACTAGCAATCAGTTTACTAGCAATGAAGAGCAATAACTAGCAATCAGTTTACTAGTAATGAAGAGCAATAACTAACAATCAGTTTACTAGCAATGAAGAGCAATAACTAGCAATCCATTTACTAGCAATGAAGAGCAATAACTAGCAATCCATTTACTAGCAATGTAGCAATGAAGAGCAATAACTAACAATCAGTTTTAGCAGCAGCATGAAGAGCAATAACTAGCAATCAGTTTACTAATAATGAAGAGCAATAACTAGCAATCCATTTACTAGCAATGAAGAGCAATAACTAGCAATCCATTTACTAGCAATAGCAATGAAAGCAATCAGTTTACTAGCAATGAAGAGCAATAACAGCAATGAAGAGCAATAACTAGCAATCAGTTTACTAGCATGAAGAGCAATAACTAGCAATCAACTTACTAGTAATGAAGTGCAATAACTAGCAATCAAGCTAGTAATAGCCAATGAAGTGCAATAACTAGCAATCAAACTAATAATAAGAGCAATAACTAGCAAACTAGTAATAGCACTAGCAATGAAGAGCAATAACTAGCAATAATTTACTAGCAATGAAGAGCAAAAACTAGCAATCAATTTACTAGTAATTAACTAGCAATAAGAGCAATAACTAGCAATCAGTTTACTAGCAATGAAGAGCAATAACTAGCAATCAGTTTACTAGCAATGAAGAGCAATAACTAGCAAATTTACTAGCAATGAAGAGCAATAACTAGCAATCAGTTTACTAGCAATGAAGAGCAATAACTAGCAATATATTTACTAGCAATGAAGAGCAATAGCTAACAATCAGTTTACTAGCAATGAAGAGCAATAACTAGCAATTTACTAGCAATGAAAGCAATAACTAGCAATCAGTTTACTAGCAATGAAGAGCAATAACTAGCAATCCATTTACTAGCAATGAAGAGCAATAACTAATCATACTAGCAGCATAACTAGCAATCAGTTTTACTAGCAATGAAGAGCAATAACTAGCAATAAATTTACTAGCAATGAAGAGCAATAATAGCAATCATTACTAGCAATGAAAGCAATAACTAGCAATAATTTACTAGCAATTAGCTAACAATCAGTTTACTAGCAATGAGAGCAATAACTAAGCAATCAGTTTACTAGCAATGAAGAGCAATAACTAGCAATAAATTTTACTAGCAATGAAGAGCAATAACTAACAATCAGTTTACTAGCAATGAAGAGCAATAACTAGCAATCAGTTTACTAGCAGCATAACTAGCAATTTACTAGCATGAAGAGCAATAACTAACAATCGTTACTAGCAATGAAGAGCATAACTAGCAATTCAATTTACCAATACTACAATCATTTACTAGCAATGAAGAGCAATAACTAACAAGCAATAGCCAATAATCAGCAATCATTTACTAATAGATCATAGCAATGAAGCATAACTACAATCCGTTTAACTAGCAATGAAGAGCAATAATAACAATACTAGCAATGAAGAGCAAAACTAGCAATCAATTTTACTAGTAATTAAGAGCAATAGCTAACAATCAGTTTACTAGCAATAAAGAGCAATAACTAGCAATCAGTTTACTAGCAATGAAGAGCAATAACTAGCAATCAGTTTACTAGTAATGAAGAGCAATAACTAGCAATCAATTTACTAGTAATTAAGAGCAATAGCTAACAATTCAGTTTACTAGCAATGAAAGCAATAACTAGCAATCATTTACTAGCAATGAAGAGCAATAACTAGCAAATCAGTTTACTAGCAATAGCAATAATAGGCAATGAAGAGCAATAACTAGCAATCAGTTACTAGCAATAGCAATGAAGAGCAATGAACCAGCAATGAAGAGCAATAACTAGCAATCATTTACTAGGCAATGAAGAGCAATAACTAGCATCCATTTACTAGCAATGAAGAGCAATAAAGAGCAATGAAGAGCAATAACTAGATCATTACTAGTAATGAAGTGCAATAACTAGCAATCAACTTACTAGTAATGAAGAGCAATAATTAGCAATGAAGAGCAATAACTAGCAATCAATTTACTAGTAATAAGGAGCAATAACTAGCAATCAACTCACTAGTAATAAAGAGCAATAACTAGCAATCAATTTACTAGCAATGAAGAGCAATAACTAGCAATCCATTTACTAGCAACGACAGCAATAAGACGCGGGAGAGCCAGCTGCGACGCCACTGACGAAGGCGAGGACGTCAGCCGAGGAAGACGCCCAGGGGAAAGGCCTTTCTCGGACGCCCTCCTCGCTGATCGTCTCCTTGCCACACCCTTCTCCTCTCCGCTCTCCCTTTCCTTCTTCTTCTTGTGTGTTTTTTCTTTCTTTCTTCTTTTTCCTCTTCTTATGCTGCTGTTTCTGCTTCTCTTTCTGCCTTGTTCATTTTTCTTTTTTTTTATGCTGCTGCTTGTTTTTTTTTTTTTTTTTTTTTTTTTCTCCCCACTGCCTCCTTCTCCTTCTTCCTTCTCTCTTACTTATTCTTTATCCTTCTCTCCTCTTTCTTTTTCTTCCTTTGTTTTTTATTTTCTTACCTCTCCTTCCTCTTCCTCCTCCCCCGCTTCCATCTCCTGCACCTTCACCTCTTCTTCCCCCTTCTCCTTCTCATACCCTCTCCTTCCCTCGCTTCCCTCCGCCTCCTCATCATCTCTCCC
>NW_020868931.1:139699-159699 GCF_003789085.1 Penaeus vannamei
ATATATAATCATATATATATATATATGTTATATATATTTTATATGATATACATATATATATGATACTATAAGACTATATAATATATATATATTATATGTAATATAATATATATACTATGTATATATAATATATATATATATTACTATCTGATATATATAGTAATATATAATTATATGTTTATTTTGTGGTTATGTGGGAGTATACATGATATATATGCATATGTATCAAATGATATTACTGATATGAATATACTATTACTATATATATATTATATATTATATACTATATAAGTTTGTCAAACGCCGACTCAACCCCACTCTGATGACCACCCCAGCCGCAAGACCTGTGTGTTGTGTGTGTGTGTGTGACTGAGGTGATCCTGTGTGTGATGATGTGTGTGTCTTGTGTGTGTGGTGTTGGTTCTGTGTGTGTGTGTGTGTGTTGCTGTATTTATATAAATATATATATATATATATATACTATATAATATATACTATATATATTATATATATGATATATGTATTGTATGTATATATATATACAGTATATTATATATATATGTATATACTATATGTTATATATATATATTGATATATAATACTAGTATAATTATATATATAATAGTTGTATGATATTCATATATTATTAGCTATATATATATATTATACTATATATATACATTTATACACATATGTGTGTGTGTGTGTGTGTGTGTGCTCTGGTCTGTGTGTGTTATGTGTTATGTGTGGCAGATTATTATTATAAATAAATTTGTTGTGATTGTATATATTGTGATTACATATAACATATATTATGATTATATATACTTAATATATATAATATATATATAGTATTATTTCATATATTATATATCTATTTATCATAGTGACATATATTATTTAAATTGTAAATAAAAAACATTTTTAATAATCTATATATACGAGAATAATATAGTATATGTAAATATACGATGCATATATATATATCATATCATGAATATATATATATATATATATATATAATATATATATACTATATATATATAATATATATATTATTACTACTTATACACATATGTGCTGTGTGTGTGCACCGGTAATACCTATACACCTTTGTGTGATGTGTATGTCAGCATGTATATTTATAAATAAATCTACTGCTATATATATGTATATATATATATATATATATGATGATATCTATATGTATATGTAATAACATATATACTATAATCACATACATATTGATATATATATAGTTAATATTATTATACTATATAATATATATATATTATTATGATAATGATATATTATATCTAAATATATTATATATATATTATATATCGTTTATGATATTATATATATATAATATATGATATATATGTAGTGTCATATCCATCATATATTATATATATATTGATATAGTATATTTATATATATACACTTATATCATTACTATATATTATAATATTATACCTAATATATATATATATATCTGAAATGTTATTATTAATGTAATATTATAGGTATTATATCAGATAATATATTATAACAAAAAATATCTAACATATATGGATATATTATTAATTGTATTTATATAATATATATATATATATATTATATATATATACTGAATACCATACTATACACATTGCTGTGTGTCGTGGTGTCTGTGTGTGTGTGTTCGTGTCTGCTGTGTGTGTGTGTATGTTCTGCATGTATATTTTATAAATAAATCATATTATATAATATATATATATTATATTATTATATATATATATCGGTATACATTGCATAATATATACATATATATGTAATATAATGATATATGTATATATATTATATATTATATTATATATATATATACATGATACTATATATATATGATATATATATATATATTATATATATATATATATATTATTATTATCATGTTATATAAGTATGGTATATATAATGGTATATATAATATTATATATATATATGTATATATGTTAGTATATATATATATTATATATTATATATATATATATATATATAATCATATATATGGAACAACATACGCATATAATTGTATGTATATCATATTTCAGTCTTATCTTGTTTCCTATTCTTTATCCTCTCATCGGAGAATCGCTTCCCCCGCTCCGGTGCTCTCAGTTCAGTTTCCAGTTAGATTGCGGTCGGGGCTTCTGCCGGATCTTGTTTCTGGCGCCTCCCTGCTTGCTCGCGCCCGCTCTGCAGCTTAAATCACCGGAGGCCGAGTGGCCGGCCGACGGACGCGGTCCAGGCCATCATGCAGCGGCGTCGGCACATTCGCTGTTGATTCCTCGCCGCTCAAGTCGCAGTTCATTTGTTTCCAGGAGATTGCTTGGCTTTCTTTTCCTCGGGGAATAAGCGCGTTTTCTCCACAGCTCCGGCGTATGCAATCAGTGTTATGGGCGGGCACAACGAGCATAAGGGGTCTTTTTTACCATAGGCGGCCGACGCAGTTCGTTAAAAAAGGCATTTTTCTGTGCCCGAGTCGAAGCAGGGTCCCCACCCTCCGACACGACACAGCCTATCGCGGCGCCCGCGTGCGATCCCCCCCTTCCCCCACTCCCCTGCTCCTAGGTATGATTTTCACGAAAAGCTGTCTGGTGATGGGCGGAGGGGGGGTCGCGTCGTGACGTGGGGAAATAGCTTCTCAAGTTAGAGGGATTGGAGAGGAGAGGGGAGGCGAGGGCTGCGGGGTTGGTTTACACTTTTGTGGACTCTACTGTTGGCTGCAGCGCCCATGCTTGGGCAACAGCCATATTCATATGTATTTATATTTGCATATATGTGTGGTGTAATTAAAATATATATGNGAGAGAGAGAGAGAGAGAGAGAGAGAGAGAGAGAGAGAGAAAGAGAGAGAGAGAAGAGAGGAGAGAGAGAAGAGAGGAGAGAGAGAGAGAGAAGAGAGGAGAGAGAAGAGAGGAGAGAGAAGAGAGAGAAGAGAGGAGAGAGAGAAAGGAGAGAGAGAGAGATAAATGGATTGCAATTGAGGATTCTATAAGTATTAGTGGTATTTCCAAACACCTCTCATATTTTTTTCTGTTATGTATACAAACACTTACCATACCCTCACTACACTGTTTGTTAAATAAAACTACTCAATACCCAAATTCTTTGTATTTGAACCAACCACAAAAATAACCTTTGCAAATATAACAATGTCAACAATATATTCCAATTTGCCTAAAAATACAATACACATATGTATACCTCATGCAACTAAACTTTCAAGAACTTGCACCATTCCTTCCATATTGGTATTTTTCATATACAAAATAAAAATACAAACATGGCACAAATATATCACATCAAGGAACATGTTGTACCCTGTAAAAATTTTGAGCAATTAACTTTTTTCTTCCCATTCTCACTTTTTCTCACAATCTTCATGGTTCTAGAAGAGTCCCAGAACTTCTTCCGTTTGCAAGTCCAGATCGATGTCATATATGCAAGGCCTTGTAGGGAGTCCGGGCATTGTGCTCATCTGCAAAGTTTGGATTTTTTCTTTTAGGAATGCTGGTGGCACAAATTCATTTCAGAAAGCCATACTGATTACATTCACACTGAAATCATGTGACATGCCAGAATAACAATATAGAAAATGAGAAAAGAAAAAGTAAAGAAAAAAGAAAAGAAAAGAAAAGAAACACACACGCACAGACACACACATTGATATATATCATTCACAATACAAGGGAAAATATGGAAATAAGAGATGAAGAGTTGTAAAGTTGTGTGTTGTGTTCTGGTTGTTCTTACCTTCATAATATGAACATTACCATCATAGTCACTGCTTGCTAATTATATGTATTGCATGTATTATATATTGATGTATCAAGCTGTATATAGAATGGTAGGACATGGTCATATTCTTGTAACATTTCAACAAATATATCAAATCTAAAGTAATTTCAATCATGAACAAATACCTCATCATAATTTAAACATGTAGCACTGACGAATAAAATATAAAATTCACCTCTACAGCATTTAGGACAAAGTGTCTCCACTAGGATAGCATATAATCATTTAGTATAATACTGGTATCTGTGGATATCAAACTGTGTAAATGATCATATATACATTGGGTGACATTTTCCATAGACACTGAGATGTGAACAAAAGCTGCAAAAGCCAACTATTTGCCTTTTTGACATTATGCAATTAACTACACTAACAGCAATTTGTATTAACAAGTAAAGCAAAGTTCTGTAGGTACTTGTGTGTTTAGGAATGAATATGTAAAAGCATTCTAGAACCTTTAACAAGGGAGGAGGGAAAAAAAAAAAAAAAAAAAAAAAAAAAAAAAAAGCATTGCCCGATTAAAATGTGTACTAATATTTTAACAATTGAACATATGAATTTATCCTTGGGGTACAAGATAAAACTCCAAGTTTAAATATAGAATTGCAATAGTGTAAAACATGCTAAAGTGTATCACTAATTGTAAAGAAACTAAACAATGAGATCAACTTCACCATAGATCTCAGTTATGCCCTTCAGTATACTAACAAAACTGGAAGTTCCTTTATAAAGTTAAACTGTATTTCAACAACTTTCTTTCCTTATCTAAAGCTTTGTGGAAATTTTCACTCCTTCAAAGTTTCTAATAAATTAACCATAGGTGTGTTCAACCTGCATAGCCATGTGCTGAGCTGTCAAAAACACAACTGCTACCCCTGCATTTATTTTTTAGTAAAAAAAAAAAAAAAAGTAAATAAAAAAAAGTCTCTAGAATTATAGTAATGATGTTATCATTACTAAATTTTGCTTGGCATTACACAAATAGATTCGTATTTATAATTCCTGTAATTATAAATCATGTAATGATTATCCCTATTCTTTCTTAATAATTTTCATCTTCTGGTGTTCAATCTGGGACATGGTACTTGGAGTCAGGCAACCTCCAGGTGGCCGAGTATGTGTCAGCCCATGCTACTCAGCAGTGTATTGGCAGGCACTCATATTGCATGTTACTCAGTATTATTCTTATGATTGTTAACCAAACAAAAATAGTGTAAACGTCTAACTAGAATTACACGAAATCCCATTTTTCACTAAGCCCTATATTCTACAAGCCATGAATTGTTAAAAACTGAAACATTTGAGTGGGTAGTATGGGGTCTAGACTTGTGTTCCAAGCAGTTAATATAAATATCTGGCATGACATCAACTCATGAAACCTGGAGGCTGTGAGTTAATATTTACTATTACTGTCGTCAACTGATTTTAGAGAAGGGGGTAAATCCCTCTGTGCCAAGTTAAAAATACAAACAGAATAGATTTGTGTAAAAATACTTATAATGATACTTGTAATATAATAATAACCAATAACAACATTACTGGATCTAATAAAAGCACAAGTACTAATGCTACACCTACAACCAATATCCCTTCTACACCAACTATTACTAGGCCTGCACATATAATGAACATCATCTTTCTTGGATCATAAATTTTAAAATTGTGTATACAACATTTCAAAAGGTAAATACATATATACAGGGAAATCAAATCCAATAAGCAATATTAAGTTCATCCTAGTGCACCACTATGTCATCAGAGTGAAACAAGAATTCTGGGTATTAAGCCAGACACATTCAAGAGGTGCTTTACAATCCAAGATTTTGAATGGTCAAGACTTACCTCTGGGCCTCATTGAGCTTCACTTGGGAACGAAACGCCGCACCCAATGCAGGCCGCGGGCTAACGGAGGCGGACGTGGGACTTGCCCAGACTCCTTCTACGAAGTGACACACTCATGATCATGCATGGACTTTTTTTTTTTTCCTCTCTCTAAATTCTACATGCTAATGTCAGGGATAAGGCACACAACAACCTAGGTTGAGAATACTGTGGACTACTAAGGAGAAAACTATGATATAAAACAACCCATGAGTGGATATACCAAAGAAAAATTGTTGAGGCTAGGTTGCTTATAATGTAGTTACAATTTAACTTGCAAGATTAAAAAGGAGGCAACTTATATATAAAAAATTCATTATATATATATATATATATATATATTATAAATTATATATATAATATATATACATATATGTATAAATATATAAATATATATATACTATATATATATATATATATATATATTATATATATATATATATATAATATATATTATTATACATATATATATATATATATATATATATATATATATATATATATATATATATATATATACATATATATACATATATATATATATATATATATATATATATATATATATATATATATTATATATATAATATATATAGTATATATACATATATACATATATATAATATATGTATATATACATTATAATATATATATATATATATAATATATATATATATATATATATATATATATATATATATATATATATATATATATATATATATGTATATATATATATATATATATGTATATTAATATAATATAATATATATATGTATATATATATATATATAATATATATATATATATATTATATTATATATATATATATATGTATATATACATGTATATATATATATATATTATATATATATATATATATATATATATATATATATATATATATATATATATATATGTATATATACATGTATATATATATATATATATATATATATATATATATATATATATATATATAATTATATATATATATATATGTATATATACATGTGTATATATATATATAATATATATATATATATATATATATATATATATATATATATATTATATATGTATATATATGTATATATATAATTATATATATATATATATATATATACATATATATATATATATATATATATATGTGGTTAATCTACATCTACTCCTGATAACAATTAAGTGACTCAAAAATACTCTTTCTCTCCTAGTCAAAAGTTACTGATTTTCATTTCCTCCACAAATCTAGCAGTACTATGTTGAACCATGTTAGAATGAAAGACAGGTTAAAAACCCAGAACAATTAGCATTCAAAGAGTCATATACGGTCAACTTCAGTCACAACACAAAATTCTTCCTCCCACCAAAGCAACAGGTTTGTGAAACTTCCCCTTTGCATGGCATCTAATGATCTATAATGAATAATCACCTGTCTTACTTTTAATAGCTAACAAATAATCAAATTGTCAATTCTTTTTCTTACAATTTTTTTTTTTTTAGTCAAAGGAATAACTATAAAAAATACTGATCAATGCTTTTTCTTTCTTCCCTTTTTATTACCACTCTTTTAGCTTCATCACCTCTAAGTCTGGTAGAAGGAAGCATGGGAAATATTCTGGCATGTAATACAATACCCAAAAACATACCGTCCAACACAATACGTCAGTATCCTCAACTTTTAAATTCACCAAAAAATGAAAAATCCATGCAACTAAGAATAATAATACAAAGAGGTCTAATAATGTATTCATATTTCACTTCAATCAGGAAAATCAAGATCATAAAAGATCACTAGCAAAAGGGGATGAAAAACCATGCATATAAAATATGTTTGAATGCCCACACCCTTCATCCTTACCGTGCCAATGAGAGGATAGAGGAATCCAGCTCCAACTGAAGCACGGACGTCCCTCACAGGGATGGTAAAGCCCTTTGGAGCTCCCTTTAAGCTTGGGTCTGATGTCAAGGAGAGGTGGGTCTTGGCCATGCAGATTGGGAGGTCATTGAAGCCCTGGAAAAATATGTCAATAAGAAACACTTTCTATTGGACTTCAGGTAATCCAATGCTTCCTGGAATTCAACACTTCTCAAACCATTATTTTGGCATTTTGGTTCTTGAATCATATGCGCACACCCCCATAGAGGGGGAGGAGGCACAAAAAGCACAAATAAAAAAGCTCAAAAAGAAAAGAACAAGATGTATCCCATAATAATAAAATAAAAAGGAAAAGAAGAAGTAGAAGAAAATGAGAAAAATGGGGAAAGAAAAGAATAAATAAATAAATAAGTAAATATATAAATAAATAAACAAATAAATAAAATAAGAAAGAAAAGAAAATCTTACCTGTTTCCTGTAACGATTAATTTGTTCTTGTGCTTCAGGTTTAATCTCAACATCATCTGCACCATAAATCTTCTGAGCAATGGTCCTGATTTTGTCTTCAATTGGCAGCTTTAAGTCATATAGGAACCTATAAGAATAAAGACAAAGTAAGCATAAATAAACAATGCCCAACAACACAAACCTTATACATGATGGGTTTAAATCAAAGGCAGTATACAATATTGTGTATGACAAAGTTCTCGTAACATGTACTGTCAAACAATTTATCAATCCCGGCATATGGATCCCAAGTGAAAAATAAACCATAGAATATAAAGGTGCAAGAACTGTAGATATATGGCAATCCATGCATGAATCAACATGAGCTAGAAATTGAAATCTGTACGGTGACCTAAAACAAGATATCAATAATGTGGCACTAACTATAAAGAGAATACATTAGCATACAAACACATACAAAGTATAGAGAAGTACAGTTATTTTCCAAGACATCTATAGGTACCAAGAAGCAAAGCAAAGCATTCTTAATACTTCTTTTAAATCATCATTCCATCGTTAATGCCTTACTTGAAGTCTGAGGGTTGGCTGGAAGCCTTAGCAACAGCTTCTGCAAGCTGTACAGCACCTGAGCCTCCCTTGGCCCAGTGGCTGCAAATGACTGCATCAGAGGCGCCTGCTTCAAGTGCCAGTTTCTTGATCAATCCAAGTTCTGCCTCTGTGTCAGAGCTAATGAGAAAGATAGGCTAACTGATTAAACCAAAAATAATATTCTAAAAAGTCTGATCATCACTTCAAAATATAAGATCTTACAAATCATAATGGAAGCAGTTCAAAACATTTCCCAACAACAATGAAAAAAACAGTAACTATGTAAAAAGAAACCTCAGATAACATACGCAAAGGCATTGATTGCAACAACTACTGGAACGCCAAACAAGCGACCATTCTCAATCTGCTTGCCTAAGTTGCTGAAGCCCTTTTCAACAAGCTCCAAGTTTTCCTGTGGAAACAAAGTTCATACTAGAGTGTGCCATGCCTTGAATAGTAGAGCAGTAAGAGAAAGGTGACGGAAAAAAAGGAGAAAAAAATATATATTCCAAAGAACATTATTTTATGATTCTTTCATGAAAAAATATTTCTCCCTCAATGACACATAAAGAAGAAAATAAAAAGGAGAGGAGAAAAGGAGAAAAAACTAACATCTGTATAGGCTGCAGGAAGTGGGACTCCAGGGGAGACTGTTGGACCTCCGCCATGCATCTTGAGTGCTCGCACGGTTGCCACCAAAACTACAGCATTTGGCACCAAGCCAGAGTAACGACACTTGATATTGAAGAACTTCTCCATGCCAATGTCAGCACCAAAACCAGCCTCAGTGACAACAACTCCATCACTTCCAACAAGCTGTGGTTTCAAAACAGACCATATGATTGTCAGGTTCATCAACAGGTGTCGCAATACATTAAAACTACAGGATCAGCTACATCAAAAGAAGATATACATAAGCAGGAACTGGTATAGATAGTTAAGGTAAAATAAATTATTAAAATTCCCAGAAGACAGCATTAACAACAACAGTAATAACAAAAGATAAAGCCCTCAAACCTTGAGTGCAATCTTGTCAGCCAGGATGGATGAATTCCCATGTGCAATGTTGGCAAAAGGTCCTGCATGGACAAACACTGGCGTTCCCTCCAGAGTCTGCATAAGGTTTGGTCGAATGGCGTCTTTCATTAGGACAGTCAATGCTCCACTTGCACCCTGTGGAGAGGAACAGGTGAAAAAATAAAGTAATTTCTAAAATGATGAGTAAAATGAAGTAAATATGTAAAAGATGAAGAAAACGAAGTAAATATATTACATTCATACATCTATAAAACATGAATAATACTAACAAATAGCAAAAGTTAGTTCTGTCCTTTCTTCTATATCCACAATATACTAGTTGTGTTAATACTACCACCACCACCACCCTAACAAAACCAATAGTCCCTACAAGATCCTCAGCTGTGACGGGGTTCCCAGAAGTGTCCGAAGCCACAACCATCTTGCCGAGCCGCTCCCTCATGTCAGCCAGAGAAGTGGTCAGGGCCAGAACAGCCATAATTTCACTGGCCACACTGATGTCAAACTGGCACTCACGTGTCTTATCCTTCTCAGTTGGGCTCTGGCCAATTGTTATCTTACGCAAGAACCTATCATTCGTGTCCAAGACTAGAAATCAAATGTAAGAAAGAATAAGAAAAAAATCCATCTACATATGCATATATACAAACTAGATTACTTTAAAAGTAATTATCTCTCAAAATATGTATAATTTACTAATATATCAACACCAAAATTTTTCTGTTTAACATCCATTGAAAATTTAGTAATTTCTATGTCTGCCAAAGACAAACCTCTCTGCCATGTGATGGTAGATGGGTCAATATTCAGGCGCACAAACTTTGTAATTTCCTCCTCTGTCAGTTTGTCTGGGTTGGTTTCAACAATGCCGAGCTTCTTCAGGCGATTCAGCTGTGTGATAAATATTGAGTAGTTTTTGCTTCTCATACTACAAATGAAAAACTTTCAATATTTTAGCAAATCATAAAGATACCAAGATAGATAGATAGATAGATAGATAGATAGATAGATAGAGAGAGAAAATATTAGGGATGAACATCAAATATATACCTGGATCTTGGAAAACTCCCTTCCAGTTTTCAGCTTTGGAACAAGGCGGTTGTAGAGAGCCTGATCTGTCTGTGTGGACTCGTGGAACATTCTGGCATCAATCTGGGCAGCTAGAAGGTTATTGGCTGCTGTGATTGCATGGATGTCACCAGTCAGGTGAAGGTTGAACTCATCCATTGGAATCACCTGAGAGTAGCCTCCACCCGCAGCACCTCCTGAAATACAATTGCGGAATGGTTGATGGTTTGAAGGACTTTGTTTATTAAAAGTTTTTATGACCTCTTACATTGATCTTGTGTAAAAAAGAAGAAAAATAAAAGACATGAAAATAAAAGAAAAGAAAGGAAGGGAGAGAAAAAAGGAGGTAAGAGAAATGGAAAGTAAGCTAAAAAGAGAAGGAAATAGGTCATATCAAATACATTTAATATTTACATATCTTCTTTACCGAAAATCTGATATATTTTCAGAATTAATATCACCTGATTAACCCCTATGATCCACATGACATTACGGTCCTGTCATGGAAAAATCTGGGTAGAGGGCCAGGTGACGCAAACTTGCCATCATGAGCAAAGGCCAGGGTGACAGAAAAGACTTGCCACGAGTACACAAACCTTAGTGGAGTGTGATTTGACTTATTTGGCCCTTAGAAGGGGGCATTAGCATTATTCCCATCAATAAACAAATGTGGTATGTAATGTGCACAAGCCATGACTGGAAGCGTACCGGCTCCATACTGCGCACCATATTCCTGGTTGCTGTGACAGGCAGCAACAGTTGTATTACAGAAAATTGAAAATTACGGAAAAATAAATATGACACTGTGTAGGGAAAATAAATTATTACCATCTGGATAGGGCAAATCAAAAGGCAAATATGGACATTGGATAATGGCAAAAAAGCTAAAAAAGTTTACACAAAATAACTGCAAAGAGGGGAGGCACAGAGTCTTGTCACCGCTCATGGGTGTTTGCCCATGCCCAGCCAATGGCTGCATGCCTGGGATGTTGGGTACTTTTGTAACCCACAACCCATATTTTCAGCACAGTGATTTCCATGACACAACCAGGCCCAATGGGATAACAATTGGATACAACACATACACTTCTAATATTGCTCTCTAAGCCCTAAACACCATGCTAAAAATATATCTTCCTCTTTTTCAAAAATGAAAAATATAAAAAATTCTTAACTAAAAAGACAAATCTGAAGAAATGAAAAACAATTCCCACTTGCTCAGAGACCTGTAATACTATACAAACCTTTAATGCCAAAAGTGGGTCCCTGGGAAGGTTGGCGGACACATGCAAACACATTCTTCTTTAGATGTGCACCGAGTGCTTGAGCCAGACCAATGGTGGTTGTGCTCTTCCCCTCTCCCAATGGGGTTGGAGTAATGCTAAAATAAAACACAAGGTAAATATACTCTTGTTAATTACATATAAATATAAATGATCCATATAACAAATATAAATGCTGAGAAAAAGACATTTCAAAAGACTTGCCAAAAAATTACTAATGAATCTTTTTCATTATCTATTGATGTAATGGGAAAAAAAAGACCATTTTCTGTATCGCAGATATATACAGTTCCATGGGGTTTTATTCAGGGGGGGATGTCTGGTATTTCTCAAGCTGTTCCTCATTTAGGAAAAATCTGGGTTGTATGTATTTTTGACAACTTTGGACCTTGCAAAGCCCCCCTTATTCTTTTTATCATTATTACTATTTTTTTTTTTTATGGTGTGTGTGTGGGGGGGAGGGGGGAGAAGTATCACATGGGAGGTATCCTCAGGAAGCCATGAATTTCAGTGTTTCTTTGGAAAAATGGTCGCTGCATTGTATTTAATTGAAGAATTGTAAACTATAGATGCTATTTCTTGGTAATTCTGAATATATTTCTTGTTCCAGGAACTTTTATTTTCCCTAGTTCAAAGATACAGCTGATTACAAGCTACTCAGCCTGTCTGGCATTGATTGCTACTCAACTCTTCAACTGTCTGGGCAATCATGTATCATGAACTTACCATGCATAAATAAACTATGAATATATTTCTTCTAAATGCATGTAATTTCATCAAACAGTGATGGAAATCCAAAGAGAATGATAAATCAGAAAAAATGCAGAATTTTCAAAGCTTATATCTCAATAAGTCTTTAATTTTCCATGCTGACAACCCCAGGAAGCAAATTTTGAAATTTGGGGATGGGTCTTATTTATATGAAAACTATTCTCTACCTCCTGAAATTAAAGATAGCATGATGGACAGGCACTACAGTAAAACTACTGAATAAAATGTGGCCAGTCCCATCCTCAATGATGAAAGATGATCCTTAGCTTGTTTGCAAAAAAATAAGCTTTATAGTTATCACTACTGTTTCATGTTTTCTTATTTTTCTCTTAAAGTCATATTCTTTTAGTTCAGGAAAAAAGAAAAAGAAAAAAAGAAAAGAAAAAGAGAGAGAGAGAGTGAGAGAGAGAAAAAAAAGAAAAGAAAAAAAAAAAAGGGGGGGGGGGAAAGACTAGAAATATTGAATAACTGATAATTCATTCCTAATACCTTGAAAACAAAATATGGCAAAAAGAAAAGATAAGAAACGAAAAAAAAAAAAAAACCCAAAGTAATGAGAGAAGAATGATGAAAAAATATGAAGCAGTGCATGTTTACTCACCCTGCAACAACAACATAGCGACCATCCTGCTGTGATGCAAGGCGTTGCAACACAGACAGGGACACTTTTGCTTTCTTCTTGCCATACATGTCAACTTCAGAAGGCAGAAGACCAATCTCATCTGCAAGCTCTGCAACGTCCTTGGGTGTCTGGGCACGAGCAATCTCTATGTCACTGGAAATGAAGTTGTACTGTGATACTGTTGACTTAATTTTTGTCTTTTATGTACAATATACATCTCTTTAATCTGATTTACCCACAAAGTCAAATGACGCTTGATCAAGTGTATTTCCATATTCAATACCCAATTGAAGTTAAATTAATTAAGCATATATTTATTAAGCAAAAACTGGCAAGCATTTTTTTTTTTCTTGTCAAAGGAGGGAGTGAGTGTGAGGAAGCTATTCTGGTGAGCTTCCTCCAGGTAGAACACCTACAAACACTTGCTCTTTCACCTCTCTATCTCCCAATAATAATCATAATAAATGTTAAAAGGCTAACAAGAATTCTTGTAATGCATTGCTTGTACACCCACAGCAAGATGCCTTGTTTTCTTGCATAGTCCCCACACAATTAATATGAATGAAGTGAATATAAAATGAGAATTCTTCCTTCTTACAAACAAGGATATATCCCTTGTACCCCCAGAGCACTGTAAGCACTCATGTTTAACATATTTGTCTCATAGTTTAGTAATCTCTTTTAGCTATCTATGTATATATATTTGACATTTTTATTACATGAATAAAAAGGATTACATATCTTCATTACATGTGATTTTCATTTACAAATAGAGAGTAAGATTCCTACAGTAGAGGTCAACTTCATGGAGCCATCCTGTTCCTACAGATGATAAATTCAGACATTTAGAAGACAAGCTAACCTGGGAACCTTTTCCAAAGGTTCAAGAGGCAAGTATCTGATCTTCCAATCATGGACGCGCATCTGAGCAGCTGCCTTCTGCGCAGATATGACTGTATTCTGCATGAGCATAGCAACAGTCATGGGTCCTACACCACCCGGCACAGGTGTGATGACAGATGCTACCTGTTGACCAACAAAAGTTAGCACATGTAAAAAAGAAAAAGAAAAAGAAAAAGAAAAAGCAAAAAAAAAAAAGAAAAAGAAAGAAAGAAAGAAAGAAAGGAAAAAGAAGAAGAAGAAAGAAAGAAAACAAAATGTTGATCATTTAGATACATCTGTAATATCATAAAATGAAAATCTAACTTTCTTGGTTAAATGATTAAATTCAAAATATATATCATATACCTAATGAGTAACATTCATGTTGAACAAATTGTAAATAAACAGGAAAAATCAAGAAAACATACAAATATCCCAACAGCATCAAACCTTTTCACTATATTGCTTCTTCAGAGTATGCCCTGAAGAAGCAATGCAGCAAAATGGCCATTGTTTTATTTGTACGTTTTCTTGTTCCTTCTTTTGATATTCAAATTACATTATAAAATGAAAACTGATTTTACAGACCTTTGAGGCTTCAGCATAAGCCACATCTCCTACAAGACGGCTTCCTGATTTCTTGGTGGCATCTGTAATCAGAAAGGGGGGGGGGGGCAAATTAACTTTTCTCGGGTATAACAAAATCTTTCTTAAGGCAATACAACTACTAAATCTTTTAACAAGTACATATACAAATATAATTTATGATTACTGCATCATACATAGTTAAAGAAAACCATTCTAGTTTTCCTATCCATCAATACCTTACCTGGAATAGCATTAATGCCACAGTCAATGACCACAGCCCCTGGCTTAACCCAGGAGCCTTTCACGAACTCAGGTCTTCCAATACCTACTACCAAGATGTCAGCAGTTCGCACCTACAGAACAATGGTTGATTATCATTAAATCCTAAGATTGTGAAGTGATTATGATAAGAATGAGAACAAATTTATAAGCTATTCTCTATATTGTATCACTGCATCTAAACTAAAAACAAATTCAGAATCAGAACATGAAGATAAAAGAAAGAAATGAAAAAAGCCAAAAAGATATTACTATTAGCAAGCACAATACTCACCGTTCCTTCCAAGTCTGCTGTGCGAGAATGGCAGGTGGTGACAGTCGCGTGATGCCACTTCAGGAGCTCAGCCATGGGTGTGCCAACAATCTTACTGCGGCCCAAAACGACTGCACTTGCTCCCTGAATCTTGGCACCCGATCTAATGTAAGGGAGCTTGTTTTTATGCCTACTCTAAATCAAAAGCTTCAGGCTGAGTGGTATACATCCTCTGATAATGCACTGGTCAATTCATGGACCAGTTAACAAACTATATATCTTTAATATATTATATACAAAGCCTTTTATATTACAGTCATCTTATGTAACAAACTATTTTGAGATGATAACTGCTTGATGTTTTTGGAGAACTAAGTAAAGAAGCCAAAAATATTGTACAAAACAATCTGCTCCTCAACTACTGTAAGCATGAAGTATGTTCATAATAAACTCTCAAAATACAAAACAAGCAATACTATACTAGTGCAAGAGAAGATCTATAGAAAAGAGTGTATAAACAATAATAACAAAAATCCATAACAGTAATTTACCTTCTGATGAGTTCCATGCAGCCATTGGGAGTGCATGGCAAGAACCCACCACTAAGCATGCCATGAGAAAGTTTGCCGGCACTTGCTGTTGTTAACCTGTAGAAAAGAGTGAGACTTTCATCAATAATGGGTATTATTTGTATCTGGAGACATGACATGGCAGACAAAATGAGAAAGACAGAAAAAGATTAAGGCAGACAAATAGAGAATTCAAAGAACAGGCAAGAGAATTGCATCCTAGACAAAGCCAAAATAATGAAATGAGAGACTCACCCATCGACATCTTTATCAGGGGAAATGGTGTCCAAAACGAGGTCTGAATCTATTTCATTGTCGGATTCTAGGGGCATCTGAACAATCATGCCATGGATGTTTGGGTCATTGTTCAGCTTCTTAACCTCTTGGACAAGCTAAAAGCATAAAAAGGAATGAAATGTAAAAGTAAAATGATACAAAACAAGATACTCATATTTATAAATAAGAGATATAGATAGGTAAAATAATGGTTTATCGAGGAGAGAAGGAGAAAATTATAAAAATAACGACAAAGAGACCATTTACAAAAGTATTCTACATGAAGTTATCAGTTCAAATATATTTCATGAACTGAAATAAAGACCAAGAAAAAAAAAAAAAAAAAAAAAAAAAAAAAAAAAAAAAAAAAAAAAAAAAAAAAAAAAAAAAAAAAAAAAAAAAAAAAAAAAAGAAAGAAAGAAAGAAAGAAAGAAAGAAAAAAAGTGACACACAATACTCACCTGTGACTGTGTAATTGATCGGGGAAATTGGATATGTTGGGCTCTAATTCCTATTTCCTCAGCTGCTCTGATCTTCATGCGAATGTACACATTACTGTCTTCACGTGCCCCAACCTATGTAATAATGAAGAATAAAGTTATAGTATAAACAAAAATAAATAAATAAATATATAGAGAAAGAGATGAAGATAGAGAGAGACACAAAGAGACAAAACTAAATGAAACAGAAAAAAATGAGTATGCTCATATAATGTATCTATAATAAGTATTTCAAAGTCCTATAACAACCAAATTTTCTAATTTGCTCATGATATTTACATTGTGGAGTCAAGTACTGCTATGACCATATACTCATTAGTGCAATATGTCAACTAGTTTGTGTATTACTCAGCACATTACAATGAAATAATCTATAATCATTAATGCCTGCTTTTCCATGTTTCAGAATTTTTTTGTAGACCAATCCTTTTAACATTATAATATATATTTAACATTTTTCTAACAATCATTCATATGGTCATTTATAAAAATCTTTATGGCTTGGATTTTTGACAGCTCCATGAGCTTTCATTCCTTGACATGACCTGATGATGTAACCCCAACTGTGTAGGGTTTGGTACCTTGAGAGTCCTAGAGGCAGTCCCCTGACTGAGGACTTGGCGGGGCATAAGGTTCGGATATACTGTATAATGGCCACGGGTCCAGGGGAGTGAAGCTCACTAACCAGAAAGTATAGTTAGAGTGCATTGTACATATACCACAGGGTAATAAGTGGGCAGAGCCTTCTGGTAGGGGAATGTATGATTGAACATACTCTATAAATACCACAGGGTAAAGAGTGTCAAGGTCCTTGGTTAGGAAATATATCATTGGAACATTGTGCAAATAACTTTTGGGGCCCAGGGGATGGAGACTACAAGCTCAAGAATTATGATTATAAAAGCAGCATGTGTGGTCTAGGGTGTGGAGCACCATGTTCAGGCAAGGTTTATAGTGGCGAGTATTTATAAAGGTATTACCAAAAGTTGGGGTGGATTCCAAAAGACTTTTTCTAAAGCAGGCTCTTGGGCCCGTTCACTTTCACCGATTTTCATTTATTTTGTCTGGTGCTTCTGTATATCTATTCTACATTCTTTTTTATTCCATCCTCTTTTGGCTTGCAATTTCCCTGGTAAGCATCATGCTCTCCTCTACTATCAGCACTATCAAATCAGAATTGTTAGCTGTATTTGTTTCTGCACCCATCAAAATCACTACATATACACATCTGCAGTGCATCTACAATTTTCTTATTTTTCATTGGAAAATAGGCATGATGGTCTTTCACAAATGCCAAAAAGATTTTAAGTAGGTGGCTACAGAATATATTTTGCAATAATTCTTATTATGGAATGCTCATATTAAAAAAAGAAAGAAAGAAAAAAAAAAAATGAATAGTTTGTACAGCATTACCTTTTTCTTCCATATCACTACTCTTGCATGGTCTAACAAATAAATCAAGAAACTTCACTTATTACAAGTAAAAAATAGATGCATAAAGTGGCTTTAAACTCATCTTAGCTTTTATTCTAAAAATATCAATCCTTGCCCTTGACATAGGGGGCCTCAAATGAAAGTCAATTTAGGGTGAAGCATTGTAATTTTCCATAAGATATCACAAACTGCAAATAAAGAATATAAGTGTGATAAATAATAACCAGTCACTCATATCACACTTCAATCACATGCTTTGTCCACCTTGTGCAATATACAATTTAATGTTTTGAAGGATCTAATACATCAATTACGTAATTTTCAGATACCGTAAGCAATGCTTAATCTATAAACTACTGTACATCTCTTTAAAATGGTTTAAAATGACTCTTTACCTGTACAATTGCCAGTCCAGGTGCAAACTCTGGGAACTCCTTTTTGAGGTCAGCGACCTGCTCTTTCAACTTATTGCGGACATCTCTGCAGGGAGGTAAATCTTAATAATATAGCTAAACTTTACAATATATTTATATATAAAAACTAGAATTCTGGAGTATAGCATTTAGTTTTACAAAACTGCTATCATTATGTCAACATCATGTCAACAACATCTAATTTTAAGATATCTTTAATACAAAATAACATTATGAATATGTAATACGACTATCATCAACATTAGTTAACATGGTAACTGAATCACTTACTGTGCCACCTCCTTCCCCGACAAAACAAGTGCTGCCTTTTCTTCAGCCATACTGAAATATAACAGTTATGAGTAAGATAGAATGAACTCAACTGAACCTACAAACTAAGTGAATCATGGACATTATATTCATATATATATATTTTTCCTTGATCATCTTTATACTTTTTTATGTGTCAGAACAAATCTAAAACAAAAAAGCTACTGACAACACAAAATAATGATTGGAAAGATAAATTCTCAAACAGGTTTTACAGCAGTTTAAATTGAATCTCAGTACTATAAGAATATCTCCACTTCTGAAATTCATCTCAATATATTTAGCTCCTCTTCAGTTACATGTATATATAAACAAGAATTAATAAAACTAAAATACCCCTATTAGAAGAAGAGGTAGAGGAGACAATACATAAAACATGAGAATGAACAATGAGAAAAAAGTGCAATAAAGAAATACAAGAAAAGAAAGAAGGAAGAAAAAAATACTCAGTATTACAGGAAATTGTGAATAACATACTATGAAAAAATCCCTCCTATCTACATAAGACAGCTAAGAGATTAAAGCATAACCCTAACAGTTTATCAGAAGCTACAGTGCTGCCACAAAAAAAAGAAAAGAAAAAAAGAAAGGAAAAAAGCCCTCAAGCAAGTCTCCTAGACTCATCATTGCCAATTATGCTTTTAACAGAAGGACTGGCTGAAATTATACAAATCTCTACTTATCAAACTGTCCACCTTAAAATATTACACCATTTGATAAGAACCTTCAAGAGAAACCAACACAACACATCAACAATAAAAACTGGGGTCGAAATAAGTCCCAAACGAAGTCTTGACATCTTCAGAGGAGGCTTTGGAGGCACCACATGGCAACTGTCCCTGTGACCTTGACTGGTGGTCAGCAAGTCTGGCTCCCTTCACTCTATAGTCTTATTGGGCTTTTATGGAAGATAAGAGGAGGGAGAAGGGGAAGTAAGATGAGGGATGAAGGAGAAAGGGAGAGTGAGAGAGGATGGATGAAAGGGGTGGATGAGAAAATAGGAGAGATAAGAAAGATGAAGGAGGGGGGGAG